>CM031239.1:988290994-988890994 GCA_018340775.1 Taxus wallichiana var. yunnanensis
CTTCTAGGTAATTATTTTTTCCCCTAGGCGAGTAGCACCCATTATTCATGTTTATAATGGGCGGTTACGCCTATGTTGTGTTTGTGGGCCAAGTTTGTTTCTAGCCTTATTCTGTAATTGATTTCTACTCTTTTCTTCTTACTGACTATGATTACGTAAATTTTGGGAGGATGAAAAGGTTCACCTAATTTTTTCCCCCATCCTTTGCGGTGTGTGAGATGAACAAGAGTGTGAACTGATCCAAAATGAGGAAGGATGAAACTAATATGCATATTTGATATAGGTATTATTTTAGGGGAATAAGGATTACACATGCTAGTTCTGATGACGTAAGCAAAATAACTAGCATACAAGTACTACTTGATAAAAAAACAATATACACATAAATAGTAAATAGTGAAAGCATATAGGAAAACAACAAATAAGAACACGACGAGTAGATGGTTGTAGTGTCTTATTTTGCACCCTTACAAAAATTGAACAACTTAAAGAGTCACGAGCTATGAAATGAATACATAGAAGATTATTGAATGCCACGAGTGAAGGGAAAATTCATAAAGCCGCGAACAAAGTAAACAATTCCGTGAATTTTTGGGAAAGCCACGGAGAACAAAAGTCGTGGAATGTAATAAATATAAAATCGACGGGATGAAGGAAAGGAATTCTCGGAAGTCTACATGAAGTTGCACCAAACTAAGAGTTTTTGGAGTAAATCAAATAATTTAGTAGATCCATGGAGCAGAAGACAAAGCCGTGGAGGTCAAAAGTTGTGTAGAACTGAAGTAGAAAGACATGAATCAAAGGAAAACAATAGTTTTCCACATATTGCTAAAATGAACATGAATTTCAATATGATAATTTGATATATGCAAATATAATATTATTTGAAGAAATATTAACCCTTTCCATGTAACAAAATCATATTTCATGAGGGAAGGTGGCGAAGTAAAGGAAAACTCCCCAAACATGCAAAAGGTCTACTCAGGACAGCTCAACCACTAGAATTAAATGTAGTATCAGGGTCATTCCATCTTTAGCAAGGTAAATGGCATGGGGAAGTGAAATTACAGAACAATCAAATATTCTTAGAAAATTAATGAAGGTGGTTGGAGAAAAAAGGAATTGATTTCCCTCTCTTTTCTTCTTCTCTCCTCCTAATGTTTTATATATTGTAAAGTGATGCCTTGTTTTGATGTTGGATACTTTGGGAATATGAGCGCATCATTTCATTTTGCACAAGTGTTCTAAGGGTCAAATGCCTTGGGCTATGCTTTTAAAAAATTCATCTTCCTCATGTATCATGATGATATGTGCGTGATCTCTAAGAAATAAAATATTTGGTTTTGTGGCTCATTTCATCCTTAGCTATCATTTTATTACACTCTCTTGTGTCTCATTCATTTTTAAGTGTGTCTTATACATTGTTTGAGATACTTGTGTTTATTGTGCATCATGAAAATGAAATCCTAGAATATAATTTTGATCTGTGGCTTTCGTGTTGGCCCTCTTCATCCTCATTTTCTTCCATTTTCTCTCTTGTTTAAGTATTCATCCCTTTATTTTTGGTCTTATCACCTTTTATAGTTTAGTTTTATGTTTTATGCATCTCCTTCTCTCCCCTGGTCCCTTGGAAAGTTAGAGCGGAGCTAGATACTTGCATTTCAATTCCAGGGAGTAGTTTAGCATTAGGAGTAAGTAGAGAAAGTCAACCTTCTCTGGAGGTTTGTCTCAATTTGAGTCCCACAACTTGGAGATATTCCCATGTTGTCTCAAATTTTGAATTATCTATGGTTCGGTATGTGCATATTTGAGCTCCAATATTTTTGGCATGCCTGGTGGGACTTTTAAATTAATATTTCCAATTTCGTGAAGGTTGGATGTGTATTTTTGTAAAACTATAGCCTTTGGAGGTTGTGGAGTAATACATCTAGCGAGTCCATTCAAATATCAACTTGTTTTAGCAAGATCTTGGTGATTTAAAATTCCTTTATTCATGATAAGGATCTAAACACGATTGAGAAAAGAAAAATGTGTATTTAAATACTTACAATTATCCCCAGGCGGAGGCGAAGAAGGAAGACAGGATTCAAAGATCTCCATTTCCTCCAAATCAAAATCTTTCAACACCTCCACATGGTAAGTCCTTCTTGTTGTCAACAAGATTTATATGACTAATTAGAATGGCTCATCGATAACAACCACCTCCTCGGAATCCATTTATAAACTTCACGGGTAGTATTCTACTCGCATTGAATGCTTAGAACCCTATTCCAAGAATGACCTTTAAAAAATATCCCGATTTTCTTGGAGAAAATCAAAGTACTCCGATTGATCACATTCAATATATTGTAAATGTCTTTGTTATCCATGTGATTACTTGAGATGGACATAGTAGACAAACTTCTGACTTCATCACTTAAAGAAAAATCTTTGATGGTTCGAAACCCTAGGGACATGAACAATTCAAAACTGGGATCAATTGTGTAGAACCCTTTATGACCAATTTGGAGAAAGACCAAAAAACCTATCTCTATTGGAGAAGTTAACTACAATCAAGAGAGAATATAATGAGCAAATGGTAGATTTTAACTTTAGATTCCGAGAGAACTTGGTATATAATTCTATCTCTTGTGAGACCCGTAGTGAAGGTGCCTTTCTTTACTTAAAATTTCTTAACTCGATATATATGTTATGATAGAATCTATGGGATGAACTACTCTACTAGTGCCTATGCAATTACAATCAAAGATGAAAATAGTTTAATACAAGCTGGAAATTAGCTCCTAGACCACCCATGTCATTTTATCTTGAACTACCTAAAGTTTCTCAACCTTTTATTTCTCCTATCCCTAAGCCAAACCGTAACCTATTACTTCCACCTCAAAAATCCTGCTTAGAAAAAGAGGATGAATAAGTGAAGGCTTTGATTATAAATTTAACAAATAAAAATTATATCTCTATAGAAACAACAAGCCGAATCCTATAAGAATTATCAAAATCAAGGAAATATCCTAACCATGGATGTCAACCATGGATAAATTAGTAGCATAATCAAATATACTTGTGAACAACTAGAATAACAAATTGTAGGCTCAAAATGATACTCTTCCATTAACAAAAATCCCTCCTCAACAAACACTTCCTACTCCTAGTTCAAGCCAAGCTTTAGTTCTGTGCAAAAAAATATGGCACAAGAAAAAAGTGGTGTTTCCCATGTAATCTACTGCATAACCAAATTGGTTGTGAAAGGGAAATACATCTTCAAGCATACATGGTTTAGGGTTCTTCCAGTCAACATGAACCATTGCTAGAGGTACCAAATCCAACTATGGAAGAAAATCAAAACACCAACAATGATACCAACCTCATGTTCTTTGGAGCTGAAGAATTCTGTGCGGTTAACCAAGTGGCAGGAAGTTCTAATAGACCATCAACTAGTGTTGTTAATAATACGCGACACAAGAAATTGATGTTGGAGTAAATAGTCTTTGCCTTCCGCATATCAAGTCAAAATCACGGCCAAGGAAAAAAAAAAGCTACAGGTGAACCAAAATAAGCCTCCTGTTCTTCCTGGTAAAGCCGCGGACAAAGAAATTATTGTTCAACCAAATCCACCAAATCAAATGTTGTCACAATAGAGAAAATAAGGTAACATGCCGTAGATGCAAAAAAAATTAGGTCTTCCTTTTAACATTGTTGAGAAAATTAAGAAGACCAATGTCAACATTCCAATGTGGGATGTGCTTATTATTCCATCATAGTGTGATCTCCTGTGTGAAGCCCTCAAGTAATTACCTTCGGAAGATCTGTAATGCAAAAAAACTCAAGTCGTGGTTTATGTTTGTCAAGAAAAGGATGATAAAGTAAGTAAAACTATCAAAACCCCACCCTTTTACATGTCAATAATTGTGGCTAGGTACCTAGTTCATAACTGTATGATCAATTCAGGGCCTAGTACCTCTGTAATGCCCAAGAAAATTACTAATATCTTAGGTCTCAAATATAGTCATGTGTCTAGGGGAATTTTACAACTTGATGGATCAATTGTGAATGTTTGGGGTGTAATTAAAGACCTTTAGTTGACACTTCATGCCTATCAAGCCTCACCATAACCCATGACATTTCAGTCATTGGCTTACCTATTATGTTTTCAATCTACTTGTCTAGAGACTTCACTTCTAAAGTAGGTGGATATTTATCCTCAGATTGGACTCACATGCTTCTGAGAACCAGATATGGTACCCGATTCACAATAAAAGTTGAGCCCATATTTTCTTACCATATTGAGCCATATGACCCCACTCCCATCCAATCAAATTTCCTAATACAAGAAGAACATGAGAAAGATTCAATTCTAGATGAAAAAATCATTCCTCTTTCCATGCCTAATTTGTTGCTAGATGAATGGGATGAGAGAGATCAAAATTTTGATCCTTATGTTGAAGATCTTGGGACCTTTGAAATTGGTCTAGGAACCTATGCATTCTCCAAGAGGAATCTATGATACCTACATCATTCAAACAAGAAAAGAAAATGTTTCTAGACTATGGCGGATGTTCTTTGATGGTTCTATAAGAAAAAATGGAGTTGGGGAAGGCATTGTGCTCATTTCTCCAAAAATGAAAAGTTCTTCTTTGCTCATAGATTTCAATTTGCATGTTATAATAATGTGGCATAATACAAGCATTAGTGCATGGTATATTGATTGTGAAAAAGAGGAAAATCAAGGAGTTACAGGTCTTTGGAGACACTAAATTAGTCATTCACCAAGTCTATGGTAGACGTGTGACAAAGAAAAAGTTATTGAAAGCTTACAAACCCAAAGTTTGGGATTTGCTAGAAATATTTAATGTCATTAACCTACAAGTTTTCCTATAAACTTGAACAAAGACATAGACCAAATGGAGGCCCTTGGCTCTCGGTTCTCACATGGTGAGGATTTGATCAAGGAAGTGTTTGGCATGTGAAAAAATTGTCGGTTAGGCCTTCTATTCTAGATAATCGAGACTTCTTTGGCGGTATTTGACAAATGATGAAAAAATGTGTAGTTTATCCAAAATGAGGCAGATTTCTCCTCGAATATGTAATTTGATTTGCAGGAGGTCTATGGGGATCAGATTATTCAACTAATAATGAAAAATTTTGCCAAATGGATTAGTCACTCTGGACCAGATCTTAAGTCCAGGTGATGAGTTCAAAGGATGGAAAACAACATGGTGGAAAATCATGAAGATTGTCAACTAGTTTCAATCACTCTAGGAAAATAACTACTACTTGGAAAGGTATGTGATGAAAGTGAAAGGTAGAATTTTGTTTCTTTTTGTTAGAAGTTCAGTGATGTATTTTCATGGGACTATGAAGATTTAAAATAATTTGATCTAGATATAGTCCAACATTCTATTGATTTGATCCCAACATCAATCCAATAAGACATAAACAAATGCCATTCAACCCCAAGATTGATCCCCTCATGAGAAAGGAACTTTCCAAACTCATTGAGGATAAAATAATTTTTCTAATCAAGTACTCTACTTGGGTGGAAAATCTAGTTCGGATCATGAAGAAGAATGGTGAAATCAGGCTTTGTGTGGATTTTAGGAATTTAAATAGGGTTTCCCTCAAGGATCGCTACCCCTTGCCATCCATGGATTTTTAAGATAGTAGTAGGAGCAGAGAAGGTTCTCCATGCTCAATGGCTATTCTAGTTTTAACTAGATTAAAGTGAAATAAAAGGATCAATATAAAACCATTTTCACCACCAAATGGGGAATATTTGCTTATCAAAAGATTCCTTTGGCTTATCAAATGCAAGTGATACCTTCCAAAGAGTGATGTAAATTTCTTTCAATGGTTATATTAATCATTTCATCTTGGTTTACCTAGATGACATTACTATTTTCTCCAAGCATAGAACATATCACATGAAGCACCTGGAGAAAGTATTTGAAAGGTGCAGGGAATTTGGTGTATCATTTAATCCTAAGAATTGCAACTTTGTAGTCCCTAGAGGAAATATCTTGGGGCATGTTGTCTCAAAATAAGGCATTGCCATTGATCTAGAAATAATTTCAGCTATCGCGGATCAATCCTTTCCTTGAGAAGGCTCACAAGAAGGCATTACATCCTTCCTTGGGAAAATAAAATTTGTTAGGCGCTTCATTCCTAACTTCGTGTTTGATAAGACCTATTACTCTCATGCTCAAGGAGGAATAATTCAAATGGACCATGAGAGGGAAGGAAGGTTTTGAAAATATAAAACAAGAGATTTCTTAGGCCCTAACATTGATTAATCTAGATTATACCAAATATTTCATCCTTTATACTTATGGGGCAGAATCTAGCATAGCCACGGTTTTTGACATAGCTAAATGATCAAGCGATGGAGCAACCTATGGTGTTTTTCAGCCAAACACTAAAGAATTATGAGCTCAAGTATAGTCACATTGAAAAATAGGTGTTTTCCATCATGAGATCCTTGAAGAAATTCAAAATTATGATTGTTGTTAGCCATGTAAAGATTTTAGTATCATATTCCAACATTAGAGAATTCATTATGGGAGCAGAGATCAGTGAAAAATGAGCTAGATGGGTAACTAAAATTATGGAATATGATTTTCCCATTAAGGCTACAAAATTAGTAAGGGGAAGAGAACTTTGTGAAAAGTTAGCTCTAGACATTATGGAATATCAAGATATCTGCCCTCATGAATGAAGTGCCCGCAAATGATGAACTATTGCATCATGTTGAGTGACAACAGGACAAGATAAATGTATTCAATGATCACATCTAGATTGTTGATATGTAAAATTTTTTGTCTACATGTGCATACCCTCTTGGTTTGAATAAAGCAAAGAGAGGACATCTCGAGGTTGTGAGATCTATTCCTTATGTATTGATTGATGGTTTCCTTTTCAAAAGGAACATTGATGGAGTTTTTGTGAGGTGTATTGAAAGTTAACAATGTGACAAGGTTATGACCTAGTTCCATGATGGTTTCTCAGGTGGACATTTCTCTACTAAAGATAAAACCATGAAGATTATAAAATTAGGTTACATTTGGCCTATGTTGTTCATGAATGCTCACAGGTGGGTTAGAAAATGCAAAGAATGTGCAATCTTTACTAGAAAGAAAATATTGGTATCCCCTCATTTCATCCAATCCAAGCAGATCAATCATTTACACAATGGGGTCTTGACTTCATTGGTATGATCAATCCTCCATCAAGTGATGGTCACAAATGGATGCTTACACCACGAACTATTTCACCAAGTGGATTGAGGCTATGCCATTGAATGAAGCCACTAAATTAGTTATCATGGAATTTCGTGAAGAAATTATTACAAGGTTTGGTGTTCCTTAGACCATCATTTCGATAACACTAAGGATTTTTTAGGATCTAATATTTCTAATTAGGATTTGGAACTATGGATTTATCTGAAAAACTCATCCAATTATTACCCCTACGGTAATGGATTAGTAGAATCTACTAACAAGAATATGATTAGAATCATGGAGAGGACAATGGACATCAATCAAACACATTGGCATATAAAGGTAAAAAAATTATCTTTGGGCGAACAAGGTAATAACGAAGAAATCAATTGGAACTTCCCCCTAAAAACTGATATATGGTAAAGAGGTAAGATTTTAATTGTCACTTGAGTTTCCTTCATTTGAGTTAGCTCATCATCTGAAAATTGAAGGTTCAAATCAAAGGGAAATCGAATGGCGGAATTAGTGCAACTAGAGGAATATGGAAATACAGCCATGGTCAAGTTGGAACAACATCGAGGCATCAACCAAATATTGGTTTAAAAAAGTTAGAGATCAAATATTCATGGTTGGAGATCTCATTTTCAAGTGGGATGCGGATTGAGCTAAACTAGCTAGACACTCCAAATTTGATGTTATTTAGAGTGGACCATACATCATCACCACTTGCAAGGTGGCTAACTCATTTGAGTTATTTGATCTTGATGGGAACGAGCTTCAAATCCCATTCAATGGGATTCATCGTAAGCCTTTTCATTAATATTTTTCATGCATCTTGTATATGGTATATTAGAATTTTAATTCCTACATGTTCTTTCAAACACACTACATGGTTGGTCATGTAGATTTCTTTCCCTAATTGCTTTGCACAGTCTTGTTGTTTGGAGATGTTATGGTGTAGAGCTTCATCATGTTTTCAAGATTGTTTCTAAAGGAAGGAGGTTCAAAATATCAAGGATTAGTTACATTACCTTAGAAAATCAAATGTAGAGAAACTAAATTAGACTCAAGGAATTTTAAGTTTGACTTCATGCCCAATGGATGCTAAGGCTACTGATCATCTCATCTAGTAGGAATATGGCCCCTATGAGTCACCAAAAATGTTGTCTATTTTTTCACCCATGCAAAAATTGAATAACTTAAAGAGTCATGGGATGTGAAATGAAGACTGCGGAAGAATATTGAATTCTGTGGAGTCAAGAAAAACACACAAAAATCCGTGGAACAAAGGAAACAATTCCATGGATGTTTTGGGAAATTCACAAGGAACGAAAGAAAAGGAATTTAGTAAATACAAAATCCATGGGATGAAGGAAAGGAGTTTTTTAGGATTCAAAATGAAGCCACGCCAAACCGAGAGGCCGCGAGTAAAGCGAGATAAGTTAGTTGAACCGTGGAATATGAGACAAAGCAGTGGAAGTTAAAATCTGCGTAGAACTGAAGTAGAAAAGACATGTATCAAAGGAAAACATTAGTTTTATTTGGATTTATAAAATGAACATGAATTTTGATCTTCTCAAATCTAATATTATTTAAAGAAATCTTAACCCTTTCCATGCAACAAAATCAGATTTCATGAGGGAAGGTGGGTGAAGTAAAGGAAAACTCTCAAACATGCAAAATGTATACTTATAATGGCTCAAACACTAGAATTAAATGTAGTATGGGTGTTATTCCTTCTTCGAAAATGAAAATGGTGTGGGGAAGTGAAATTATAGAACAATCAGATCTTCTCAGAAAATTAATGAAGGTGGTTGGGAAAAAAGGGAATTTGAATTTCCCTCTCTTTTACTCTTCTCTCCTCATTCTAATTTTCTATATATTGTAAAGTGATGCCTTGTTTTAATGTTGGATACTTTGGGAATATGAGGGAATAATTTCATGCTACACAAGTGTTCTAAGGGTCACATTCCTTGGGCTATGCTTCAAAATGTTTTTGTTTTCACTTGCCCAAAATGTGCGTATTTTTGTTGAAAATTTTAAAATTTTGAGTAAGTATTCTCTCATAAGGTATTTGTTTTCCTTTTTTAAGTATAAAGGAAAGGAAAATGTTCCCAACAGATTAGCCAAATTTCAAAATATTAAGTTTTTGTGCTCTTTGCTTTGTCTTACGGGTGTTTCAGGTTTTGACATTCCAGTGTCCCATATCCCTTGAGCTCCCCGTTCCCCATTTCCTGCCATTTCCATAATGAAATGATCCTTCTTTATTCGGTGGTAGTATCGTCCTTTTTTTGAACCCATGGTTCTTGTGCTCCCCGGTTGTCGGTTCTCCGCATTCCCGTAGTACCCGCAATCATAACCGACCCACAATTCTTCCCCTAAATTTTTCTAATTCCCTTTGTGTCTCGAAATTTCGGGTCAGCATATAACTTGTGTCCCAATGTCCCATGGACCTACCATGTGCCTTTCACCGACTTACCCACTAGACATTGGTGTGTTGCGAATTTTTGGCTTTTCTTATCTCTGGCATCCCATGTGCATCTCAACCCTTGGTTCTTCGCAAACTCACCGTCGAGTGCATTGTAATTATTTTATTTGTATCACGAGGTGTCACTCTTTATGTCCCGAGTGGACCATTACATCTTGGGCCTCTTGTTCTCCCTTCCTATGCCATAACCACATTAGAAGTCTAAGATAGCATCTCGGTGTTCAAGCATCCCTATTTCTGTAATGCATTGAACCCTTCATTTAATACACTCCACCGACCTTTTCTAAATGGGATTATATATATAATAGGTCATACTTGTAATTTTACATAGTCAAGCTTTGCATTTCACTCCTGCATTCCATAAAGCTATTATTAGTCATGGTAATAGCATCCATAAACCATATTCAAAATTCAAAGTCTATTGTGTGCCTAGGAGGGTTGTCGTTCATCCTGCGATTAAAGTTGTTATTTCTAAATGCCTTCGTGATAATTCAAAGATAATTTTATCTTGTGCCACATTGCATTGATTTGTCCTTGCTCAACTTGATCTCACCCCATTTATCACTTTAAATCTAGAGTTTGTTTTTCATTCCTCTTGTCCATGTGAAAGATTTGTAACTTGGGCATAAAATCGGGTTTTTTCCCTTCCTTCCATTTTCCATAGTCACGTTTTGTTTTCCCTGTCATTTTTGTCCCAAATATCTGTGGAAACATGATTGGATGTGGCTTGAAGATCATATTTGGGCCTTATATCATTTCCAAATTCTCTGTCTTGAAAGAAAGATTCATTTCCGGGTGTAAATGGTGATTTTCCTACATTTTACGGTTTGATGGGTGTGTTTTTCCCCATCAAATTTACATCTCAGCATCTGTGGAAACGTGGCCCTTTCTAGTTGGATGCGGCTCAGGGGGCACTTTGAAACTCTAAGGCTCGATTCAACTCAAAACTTGTCCACGTGGAGGGCCGACTCATCTGAAAATTCACCTTTTGGTTTGACCTTGGAGTTGCGCGGGGAGACACGTGGAGGTTTCCGCTGCCTTGCCCAGACTTAGACATTTTTTTCATGCGGCCGGTGTAGCTTTGGCGGACCATGGACACATGAGGGCTGGCACTCATTTGAGGATCCACCTCAGGGTCCCACCTTAACAATTGCCAAGGGGACACGTGGTGAGCCCGCTTGTTCAGGGTCACACTTGGAGGCTTCAAAGTTGCCGGAGACTCCTTCTCTATACTTAAACTTTTCAAAGCAATTTTCTAAGGCCTGGGACACGTGGAGGGACCACACCTGTTTGGGGACCGGCCCCTAAATTTTATTTTGAAGAAGCACCAGGAGGACACTTGGAGGCTTCCGCTCACTCTGCTCCCTTGCTTGGACTTTTCAATGGCCAAGGAAAACTATCTCGGACCCTAGACACATGGCACCTTCCACTGATCCTTCAACTTTTTTAACAACTCTACCGGACTGAGACACGTGGTGAGCCCATGCTTGTTTGGGGTCTCTCTTTTGGGACCATCTCAAAGTGCGCCATTGAGACACGTGGAGGCTTCCACTGGCTCCTTTTTACTGAGACTTTTTCAAAGGCCAAAAGGCATTTTTTCTTGGGCCCAGGGCACGTGGAAGGCCCGCGCTTGTTTGGAAACTTGCCCCTATACTTCTCCTTTGTAGTTGTGCCAAGGAAACACGTGGATGACTATAATATAAAGTAGAGAAGGGGAAAAATCAATGGTTGTTGTGCATTTCACCTATTTTTCCACCATTTTTTCTCCAAGACTCCTGGAGATGTGAATACGCACTATTTTTTCATCATTTTTGATGAAATTCCTTGTCATTTTTGTCTGTAAAGTGCCATTGAATGGATTTAGAACTTAATTTGTGAGTCCAAGGATTGTTAAGGTTGATATTTTGAAGTTGGAATTGCTCGGGCACTTGCAAAAATGTGAATTACCAGAGAAGATGGATGCGGGGCAGAGTTGCAGAGGAAAGAGAGGGAAAAGGATGAAATGATGAAGGTTGCAGGCAGTGCAAAAGATGAAAAAGGTGTTGCCTCGAGAGTGAAAAGGATTACCTGTTAGATCCAACTATACAGAGCCTCCGAAAAATGATTAAAATGGGGATTTCTCACATGACAAAATCAGAATGATTAAAAGGACTACCAAAAAGGTTGTGGCATGGCATCCTAGTCATTAGTCGAGGGTCTGAGAAATGTGATCAATTCATAATTGGTCCACTGGCAGCTTTTTGGATGTGAATTTGTTAAACGTCACTTTCTGAGGAAAATTGGTAACAAGAAAAGGTCCCTCGAATATTCTTCTTTTTGGGGGAAAATTTGGGATGAGTGAGTGAAGTGAAATGTATAAATGCAATGAGAATACTCTTGCAAAAGGGTCGGGGGTTGAATTCTTAAGAGAAAATTTGAGAGAGCCCATCTTCCTGAGAGACCAATCCGAGATACCTAGTTAATTTCTTCTGTGTTAGATTTTCTATCATGTCAAGTTGGTTGCAGATGTATAGCCATTGACAAGCTCTGAGATTTCTCTGAAGAAGCTTTCCCTGCTGATGAATCTAATCAATTTTGAGTTAATTTGTGTCAATCTTGGAGCAATTTGTGTCTTCTTTATTTCAATGTCTCTGCAAGTAGTTTTTCTTATTCCTATTGCAATCTTGTGTTAAAGTCCCTCCAAATCACACATGATCTCATCCCTGATAGTTTAGTGGCATTTGCAATTTCATTTCAAGAAGAGCCTTCATCTGTGATGAGATAAACAATTTAAAATCACTTCACTATCATTTGTTGATAAAGATTGTCTTGTAAGCCTTCGAGTGTATCTTAGGCATGAGGAACCAGGGGTCTTTGATGTTTTATTGAGTCTTTAGCTCGAGCCTTCATGTTAAATTCTCAAATATTGTGTGAAACCATGCAAATTTGGGCCTCCATTGAAGCACACCTTCTAGTTGAAGGAATATCTTAGCTATTCTAAAGCTTTCTATCATTTAGCTTTCCAATTGTTGTGAAGTCTCTCAAAGATCTGGTATAATCAACTTTATCCTACTTAATCTCCCACCAAAATTATTCAAAACCATGAATCCATCCTTGAACTACCCCTGTTTTCCCTATATATCCACAAAGGAACAAAATCTATTTACTAAAATATGCAGAACAATCAGATTTCATAATGTCTTCAGTAACCTTAGCCTTGTTTTGAAAGTATCTCCATCTTTTAGAAGTGACAACTCTTGAGAGTTAAATTATGGAGTATTGATCATACTTTCCCAAGGTTTTCTTCATAAAATTTGTGCAAAAGAAGGATATCTCCATCTCCTTCATCAAACAGAGGTTACACTATGGGTCCTCTCACCCTGGTCGAAAGGCACAACCTAAAGTAGTGAGGATAGGTCAAATCCTCTTGAAGGTGTTATCCATCTCTCCACAAATCTGAGTGACAAAGGGCCAGTTAGATCTCATCCCCAGCTACAAAATGACATACATTATGATCTATCTATCTCTAAGCTCCATGTCAAATCTGTGATGCTGCTCAACTTGAAAAGGAGAAAAATTTGATACCAAATTTTTGGATACCAACTTTGTGGTGTTATTTTGCTTATTTGAGCTCATATTTATTTGTGCTTTTCAGGCACATTTTTAGACTTTATCATTTATTTTGGGATTTGATTTGAGCTCTGAGATTTATTTGTGCAAAAACAACACTCGTGGCATCATTTTTGGGACATGACTTTTGAAGTATTTTACAAATGCATACATACATATAGACCATGTAATGTTTCTTACATGATCTAAGTGCAAATACATTGTTGAAACATCATTATCTATTCAGATCTGTAAGAATTGTTCAAAGTTGTAAGTTCTGAGTGCAATATTTCCAGCTTATATAGTTATTGCACTAAAGTTTGTATCATCATTGATAAATTTGGGTAGAAGAAGAGAAGATCTTGTAAGCTTTGCATGAATCTAGTATTGATAGACATTTGATAGGTCTTTCATAGTGCATTTGCACAAACTAAGGTGAAAATCCTTAGTGGCGACTCCATGTTATTTAAATTCTTAATAAATACCAATGTCTTAACATATATCAAGTAAGATTTGTCATTAATCTCTACAAAGTTGGAAGGAAGAAGATCTTTCTTCACCAAGGACCCTAGTAGAAGGTTGTTTCAAGAGTTGGGAAAGTCTAATTCAAAGGAAGAAGAATTTGGAAGGTTGTTGGAGATCAAGCATCAAGAAAAGAGATCTCCATTGGTGAAACTAATCAACCTGTGATTGAAGATTGCAATACTTCCTCAAGTGAATCTGAATCAGGTAGTCTCTTTGTTGAATTGAATTCTCCATCTAGAGAGGGTCCTTCATTTGTATTTGAAAAATTTTCTTCTCAATCTGCCCCTGTATTTTCCAAATCTGATAGAGTTTTCCAAGAAACAGAGCCTTTAGAGGGTAGTCATTCTGAGAATTACATCCCATACCACACACACCTCTCACTCCTCATCATTTTGCATCTCCTCCAAGGTCACCTCCTCAAAATAATATGGCTCAGCCTCCACCCAGACCTCCATTTTGTTAATACTTTTGGTCCCATCAATTTTAGAGGTATGGTTGGCTATCCAAATGTTGTGCCACAAGATGTAAGAAATAGATTGCCTAAGTTTCAAGGAAATAATGCAATCACTGGTGATCAACACTTGAAGCTCTTTGTCAATATGATGGAGGAATTTGAAATAGAATTTGAGGATGTGTACATTAAATTGTTTATCCATACTCTAGAAGAAGATGCAAGGGATTGGTATAAATCTTTTCTAGATAATTCCATTGATTCTTGGATAGAGATGAAGAATGCTTTTAGATTGCAGTATGGAGATAAAACAAGACCCTAGGTTTCTTTTATCAAAATTTGAAAATATAAAAATAATCCTAATGAATCAGTGCATGATTTCAATACAAGATTTAACAAAACATTGAGAAGACTTCCTTGTTAATTTGAGGCCATGTGATGAATCATGTCTGATAAAGTATTCAGATGCATTTGATAAGAAAGTTGCTTACTATTTGAGGGATAAGAACCCTAGAACTTTGAGGCAGGCCTTTACCATGGCTCTACAAATTGAGAACAACATTAAAGTAGTTGGAAAACCTCCTAAGAGGGAGGGTGTTAAACTGATCAACCCAGAGAAGCCTCAATCAAGTAAGGTTGTGGATCTTGAGGAAGTTGTAAAGACTTTGGCCGGAGCTGTCAAAGAAATCTCTTACAAGCTAGCCAGGGAAGAGAAAGGAATTGGACAAGGTTCTCAAGGTCAAGCATAGGCAACAAGGACAAGACAAATTTGCAAATCATCCTAGAAATGATCAGAGATCTGATGATAGAGGTAAAGGACCCATGGGAGCTAGACAACCCCAAGCTAGGGAAAATAGAGTAGTGCTGATCCTCTAAATGCCAAAGTTGTTGTTGTTGAAGAGACAAATGAAATTGATTGGTGTGAAAAATGTTTCTTACCCCACCCACCATGTGAAGTAGATCAGCAAAGTTGAAGAAGTTGATGATGATGATAACACTAATGATGATGATGCATGCATGGTGGATTTCTACAAGCTCACAACAAGGAGAAACTTCAACTGAAGTAATAAGTGCAAGAACTGCTGCAAGTTTTTGGGATTGCATTCACCAGGTACCTCTTCTTCCTCCCTCTCATACTTTAGAAATAGATATGGTACAAGATTTTGAACTTCCTAATAATGATTTTGAGTACCTAAGAGCTCTAATGATTAAGAAGTATGATGGAGGAATCCCATCAAAAGAGGATAGATAGACAATTGTTAATGAATGTTGTTGTTTCCCAAGAAAAAGAGTATAACACAAGAAGTAAAGTTGTCAAAGGGGTAGGGCCTCAAGCCAAACCAAAAACCCCAGTTCTCACCAATGTCCCAAAAGAAACTCCAAAGAAAGATGCATCTGAAAAGGCCTTGTTGTCTCAAGTAGAACTGGTGTTCCCACCCATGCCCAAAATGTGAAAAATCTTGTGCCATCCGATGAGTTTGTCAATCTTTCTCCAAATGTGCTTTTTTCCCAAACATTCCTTATGACATTGCCCAAGTCTTGAGTCAGATCAAGATTTTATGTCCCATTGTTGAACTACTTAGGATTCCTGAGCACAAGAAGAGGGCCTTTGAGTATTTGGGATTGGAAGAAGATAGGAGTACCCAAGGTAGAAATATAAATAATGTAAACACTCCTCCTCCAACCATTGTAGACCTAGAAAAACCACCAACATTGGAGGAGATAGGTGAACCACCTGAAGTTTTACTTGGGAACATCTTTGGTTGAGTCTCAATTAAATGTTGATCCATTTTTTACAACATTGATTATTAAGGACAATTATTGCACACAATTGTATGTTTGATTCTAGAGCATCATGTAATGTTATGCCTCTAGAGGTCATGAATGAATTGAACATTAAAGTGACAAAAACTTATGGCAAGTGTACTACAATGGATTCTAGAGAGGTGCCAGTTGTAGGATGTGTAAAAGGTTTGGTGGTACAACTTGCAGCTTATCCGGGTAAGAACTTGAAACTTGATGTTGTTATTGTTGATTGCCCTACCAAATGGGGCATGTTGTTATCAAGAAAGTGGGCTGCAAGTGTTGGTGGAAGTGTTCAGATGGATATGTCTTTTTCCACCATTCCAATTGAAGGCAACCTTGTAAAGTGTATGGAGAGAAGAAGATGTTGCACCTCATTGAAGATCCCAATAATGCTTCTTATGAAGTGTTGTATGTTGATGTAGATGCTGATAAATTTGTTGGATTTGCTGATGGCAAAGAGCACAAGATTGATCAATGTAAATGTCTTGAACAAGTAGGTTTTCCTTGGACCTTGTTATTCGATGGAGCTTGTTCCAAGTTTGGAAATGGTGTTGGTATTGTTCTGATTTCTCCAGGCCAAGAAGAGTTTTTTTTTCTTTCAAACTCAACTTTGAATGCACTAACAACATTGTTGAATATGAAGCATTATTATTAGGTTTGAGAATTACATGGAAATATGGTGTAAAGGATATCATTGTCAAAGGAGATTCAAAACTGATTGTCAAGCAGATTAGAAAACTATATGCTACTAAAAATCAGAGAATGAAACAATACAAGCATGCAGTTTGGGATTTGATTGAAATGTTTGACTCATTTAATATTGTGCACCATGATAGAAAGTTTAATGTTGTTGCAGAAAAGTTAGCAGTGCTAGGATCCAGATTTGGAAATTGTACAATATCTCCATTTTGTGAGTATGATGTTGAAATACTAACAAGGCCATCTGTCCCTACAACGTTAAAAATTGGAAAGTGTTCGATGATGATGCCTAGGTGAAATGGTTTCTACATAAACCAAGGTGAGTTTTTTGACCAAAATATAGATTGGGAACCAATGGTGTGTGTTCTTTGAAGGAAAGGAAACTTTATTTGGCAAAGACATCATCCAGTTGAAGACAAACACGATTCCCAGAGGTTTGGTGGCACTTGAATCAAACTTTGATAATGTTGATTGCATTATTAATAAGAAGTATGTCGGTTTCAAGATGTGGAAGAGCACGACCTGGGCACAAAGGAAAAACCACGTAAAATCTAGTTAGGAAGCAATCTGAGCAAGGAAGAGAAGCAGTCCTATGTTCAATTGTTGAAGAAATATCAAGACTGCCTAGCTTGGTCTTACTCTGAGTTGAAGGCATACAGGGAAGATTTGTTCCAACATGAAATTCCTCTTGAATCTAATGCCAAGCCTTTCAGGAAAAAATAGAGGCCCATCAATCCACTCCTTTCTTTGAAGATGCAAGAAGAATTGAAGAAGTTGAGGGATGGAGGGATCATTCAGCCCACAAGGTACTCATCTTGGGTTACAAATTTAGTACCTGTCAGAAAAAAGAATGGTGATATAAGGTTGTGTGCATAGACTTTAGGAACTTGAATAAAGCATCATTGAAAGATAATTACCCTCTTCCAAACATGGAGAATATGCTACAATTGGTAATTGGTTCTAAATTGTTATCCACTTTGGATGGTTTCTCTAGCTATAATCAAGTTGTTGTGAAGGAGTCAAAAAGAATAAAGACTGCCTTTACCACTCCTTGGGAACTTATGTCTATGTCAGGATGCCTTTTGGCTTAATGAATGCTTGGAGAAACTTTCCAAAGAGCAATGGATGTAGCATTTTCTTGGTTATATTAATGATTTCATTGTTGTTTATCAAGATGATGTAACTGTGTTTTCCAGAAAAATAAATGATCACTTGCAACACTTGGAGAGAATGTTGTTAAGGTGTAGAGAGTATGGCATATCATTGAATCCCAAGAAGTGCCATTTTGGAGTGCAAAAGGAAAAGTTGCTTGGTCACATTGTATCAAAGGAAGGGGTCATGATTGATCCCGAGAGAGTGGAAGCCATCAACAAGGTTCCAATTCCAGAACTAAGAAGGGAGTTCAATCCTTCTTTGGACAAATAAACTTTATCAGAAGATTTGTGTCTAACTTTGCTTGAGCTACCATCCCCATTACTAGCATGTTGAAGAAGGACCAAGTTATCAAATGGGAAGAAGCTTCCATTCAAGCTTTCAATGGGATCAAAGAAGCATTAAAGCATGCCCCTATTTTGGCAGCTCCAAATTACAAGAAGCCTTTTCAAATGTTTTCTTTTTTCAAAAACACCATTGCATCTGTCTTTTGTTGCAGAAGGATGATGAAGGGGTTGAGAGACCAATTGCATTTTTCAGTAAGGCATTGTAAGGAGATGAGTTGAAGTACACCATCATGGAGAAGCAAGCATTTTCCTTGGTGAAAGCAACAAAGGTTTTCAGACCTTACATCTTGAGCTCTAAAGTTGTTTCTTATGTTCCCCACACCATGGTGAAAGATATCTTATCAGAGATGGAGGTCTCAAGAAAAAGATGCAGATGGGTAAACAAGTTGTAGGAATATGACATGGATATCCAAACCATGAAAATTGATAAGAGGTTTGGGCCTAGCTAATCTTATGGTTGAGAGCAACTTGCAAACTATTGAGGTGAATGAAGTGGAGAAAAGGGTGGATGTCCTTGAAAATTTGGTAAGCTCTGAATGGTACAAAGATATAATCTTTTATCTCAGACATCTATGCTTCCCTGAACATTTGAGTAAAAATTAGAAAATATGGATCTTAAGTTAGCCTCTCAAAAAAATGTCATTAATGATTTTGGGTTAGCTTGGAAGAACCCGGAGGGAGTGCTCTTAAGATGCATTGTTGAGGATGAAGCCCCAAAGGTAATTTCTTGATCTCCATGGAGGATTTTGTGGGGGACATTTTTTTGGAAGAGTTACAACACATAAAATATTGAGGGCTAGTTATTGGTGGCCAACTCTCTTCAAAGATACAACTCTATTGGTTAGGAAATGTGAAAGTTGCCAATTTTTCGGAAGAATGAAAGCTTCAAGCTCCCTTCCTTTGTAGCCTTTGTGTCAATTGAAGCCCCATTTAAGCAATGGGGAATGGATTTCATTGGAAAATTTCAGATCCTTCCAAGCTATGGTCATAAATGGATTCTTGTAGCCACTGATTATTTCACTAAGTGGGTGGAAGCAATCCCCACCAAGAAAGAAACACACCAAGTTATCATGGACTTCATGTTCAAATCATATATCATATGCTTTGCAAATAAGATTGTTGCTAATAATGCATGAGTTTTTGGTGTCAACGAATCATTTAACATATTTGAACTAGGAAAGAAATGGAATCATGAGTTTTAAAATTTTGAAATCCATTAAAGAACTTTGGAATGTGCAAAAGAGTATGGAAGCAAAAAGTTTTTTGATCATTCTTCATAATGACATTGGCAAAAGAGTTTTGGTCCAAAAAGAATGTTTGAGTTGGTAATGAATCAATTTTGTCTTCATTTGTCAATTTCTTAACAATTTTGAAGTCAAAAATTGAAGATCAAGTAAAAAGTCCATATGATGCTCGAATCATTGATTATTGAGTTAGATGAAGAAAGAAGGGCATCCCATCAACGACATGTGAAGTTCAAAGAAAAGTTGAAGAAGTTATTTGACAAGAAGGTGACTCCAAGAGCTTTCAACATTGGGGATCTTGTGCTATTATGGGATAATAGGCATGAAGATAAGGGCAAGCATGGTAAATTTGATGCATTATGGATGGGCCCTTATTCAATTGACATTTGAATTGGTGAAAATACCTTCTTCCTAAAAGACTTAGATGGGGAAACTTCTTGAATTACTTAATGGCAGGAATTTGAAACATTTCCTTGATTGATTTCTCAAAATCAAGGTATACTCCATTGTACAATGTATAGTATTTTGGTTTCTTTCTGCTTTCGTGTTTTTCTATTTTTGTTTGTCCTAGTCCTTGACAGCCATTTTGTTGGTTTCTCAGTTCATCCTTAGGGAGTTGGTTTTATTATTATGCTCTATAAGCTTATTCTTTGACTCCATTGCCCAATGGTTTGTTTTTGGCACTTGGTTTGCTATTTTTTCTTGTGGCACTCACAGGGAGTGCCCATCCCCAAGCCAGAGCTGATGTTGGTGCTCAATTTGATCTTGCCCCATTTGTCCTTGAAATTCTTCAATTTGCGGGCTCTTTCATCTTTTCTATCTCCCCGTATTGATGCATGAAAACTTTTTCCTCCATTTTATTGCCATGATCAGTCCCTCCTTTGGTTCACATAGGATCACTTAAATCTAGAGTTTGTTTTCCGTTCCTCTTTCCATGTGAAATATTTGTAACTTGGGCGTAAAATCAGATTTTTCCTTCCTTCCATTTTCCACAGTCATGTTTTGTTTTCCCTATCATTTTTGTCCCAAGTATGTTTGGAAAACGTGATTGGGTGCAGCTTAGAATCATATTTGGGCCTTATATCATTTCCAAATTTTTTTCCTTGAAGAATGGATTAATTTAAGCCTCAAATGGTGATTTTCCTACATTTTACGGTTTGACGGGTGTGTTTTTCCCGTCAAATTTGCATCTCAGCATGTATGGAAATGTGGCCCTTTCTAGTTGGATGCGGCTTAGAGGGGCACTTTAAAACTCTAAGGCCTTATTCAACTCAAAGCTTGTCCACGTGGAGGGCCGACACTCATTTGAAAATTTGCCTTTTAGTTTGGCCTTGAAGTTGCATCGGGGAGACATGTGGAGGTTTCCAAATCTACCTTGCTCGAAGAACTTAGACATTTTTTATGCGGCCATGTAGCTTTTGTGGACCATGGAAACATGGAGGATTTTCATTTGAGGATCTCCAGGGTCCCACCTTAACATTACGTCGGGAGACACATGGAGGCTATTTTCCCAATGTCTCCTATACTTAAAATTTTCAAAGAAATTTTCTAAGGCTTCAGGACACGTGGAAGGACTCTTACATTTTGAAAGACCAACCTAAATTTTATTTTGAAGAAGTAAGGACACTTGGAGGCTTCCACTCAATCTACCCTTACTTGGACTTTTCAAGGCTAAAAATTCTCGAGACCCTACATGCTTCATGTCGACACTAAAATTTTCCTCCGTAATTTCTATTTCATTAATGTATGTATTAGGAATAGGATGTTGTTAAGTATAATTAGTAGTAGTGTCGATAGAAGATAACAACCCATCGATGCGGTGCCACCAATAATGTAGAGTACGATAATGAGTCAAAGTACAATAGGAATGTTGTAAAAAGTAAATATTTGTCGTAAGTGGTCCAATAATGTTAAAATGTCAAAGTTTGGGTAATTAGAGAAGTAGGGTCTACATGATTAGGAATTAGAAATATTATATTGGTAATAAGGAAAAGGAGTGAGGTCATAAATATTTTGTGTATTTTATTTGTAAAAAGTCTAAAAATGTGGAACCCATGTAAAATGATAAGGTTTATCTTATCTTAAAAGATAAGCTTACATGTACGAGATAAGAGTTAAGGTATGGAATATGATTCATCGAGTGAATTTCTTATCCTATCTTAGAGATAAGATGGATAAGCCTGGAAGTTCTATAAATAAAGAGGCCACCCCCCTCATTTAGCATAGAAGGAAGTAGTGAGAAATATTGTAGGAAGTGTGCGAAGGAAGCCATCAGTTTAAAGGTGTGTTGAAGAAGCCATTAAGAGGTGTAATTGTAAAGTTTCTCCCATAGTCTTGGTGAAAGGCAAGTGAAGTCAATAACACTTGAAGTACCTCATGGGTGAGATTGTAACAATTTCATGTTAATATTATAATTTACTTTGATATTTCATATTTGTCATCATTCCGTCTTATCATAGTCGATGGTATTCTTGTGTTATGTTGTTGTTTTGTTTCCAGATTACATCCACCAAACTAAAGGTTGTGCATTAGTAAATAATCATAGCACGAGGAGTTCCCGGTGAAGAATTATCATAGTGCGGATTGGTGATGACATTTTGGTTCCGTTGCCGGGACCATTCCTCGTTGGTGGATTTTCTGGAGAGATATTCCCACTTAGTCAAAAATCAATTGGAGGGTAACCTTGTTTTTACTATGCATAGTAGTTACCATGGTAAAGTCATTTTTGCCATGAATAGTAGTTACCATGGTAAAGTCATTTTTGCTGGGAATAGTATTTACCACAGTAAAGTCACTTTTTACCGTGAATAGTATATTTACCCATGATAACTTCACTTTTTACTGTGAATAGTGTTTACCACAGTAAAGTCAATTTTTACCGTAGTAAGTCAAGTTTTACCATAGTTACCATGGTCATTTCTATTTTACTGTAGAAAGGTGTAAAGTCACTTTCTATTACAGTGATTCCAATTATTTGTGCACATAAGTCTTGTTGATTGTACTTGTGGGTTGGTATTTCACGGTGGTTACTTTTGAAAATGGGAAAGATTCCTGTTTTTTCAGCTCAATCTAATGAAGATGCTTCTTCTTTCATTCAAGAGTTTAAACGATCTTGTATTTGTAATGGCCTTATAAGAAGGGAACAATGGACTGAATTTTTTCCTACCTTTTTGGATGGTTCAGCACTTAGGTGGTTTGAAACACTAGGTGATAATGTGAAAAATTCATGGGATTTATTAACTGAAAGTTTTCTTGAAGAATTTGGTGAACAACAAAAATATGCAGATCTCATGATCGAGATCACAAAGCTATCCCAAGGAGAGAAGGAGAAGATAAGGGATTATCATGCTCGTGTTCTAGAGCTAAGGAGGAAGCTCGATGCCCAGATCCGGAAGGAAGGATTAGCGGATGGGTTGATGAATGGCGTGGATAATCTCCTCTGTAAGCACTTCATTCTTGGGATGAAGCTAGAGATCAGACAATGAGTGAAGTATGACCACCCAACTACCATTGAACAAGCAAAGGAGATTGCAAGAAGGCAAGAAGAAAGCATGGAAGAGGAGCCCAAAGAAATTGTTGCTAAAGTAGAGCCTACACCAGCACCTTTGGTCCAGAATCCACAACCACTCCCGGTGAGCACAAATATTTCTCCTAGTACATCTACTGAGTATGAAGATCTGCTCAAAAAGATGGGTCAGTTAACTATTAATCTTCTTGAAGGAAAGGAATTTAGTTCTCAGGGAGGAGATAGAGGTCCAAAAAGAAATATTTCTGAAGTTGTTTGTTATGGTTGTTATAAAAAGGGTCATTATAAGTATAATTGTCCAGATAGAGCTTCTACATCTGTAAAGGAGATAATGATAAAGGAAAAGCACCTGTGAATTCTTTTGATGTAGTAGATAAGAGCGAGAAATAATGAAGTAGATGTGTTTGTAACAAAAAGAAAGAAAGAAAAAGATAATCAAGATGGAAATGATCCTAAGAAGATGAAAGGAGAAACTAGTAAGAAACATAGGAGAAGAAAGTTGGGTGTGCGGGATTTTTGATTTCACGGGGCAAGGACCATACTCCATCTTGGAAGATCTATCCAAAGGCACAAGTGGACTCAAATATTACATATGGTCAACTCTTGGCTATGTCTTTTGAGAAGAGGCGGGAGTTGCGAAGTGGACTCAATGCTCGACGAAGGAAGGAGGTTGAGGTCCCTGTTTTGGAGGCGGGCGGATCCCTATGCTCCACAAGGCTGAGGTATTATGTAATGGTATTTCAATTCATGATGTCTTAGTTGATGGAGGTGCTGATTAATGTAATGACCGAGTCATGTAATGAATATGTTGGGTTTAAAAATTGATCGCCCTTGACACTTATGTTAAGGTCATTAAATAAAGGAAAAACTAAACCGAAGGTGTAGTTTCAAATGTGGCAATATCTGTTATGGGTGTTGTATGTGTGGTAGACTTTCGGGTGATGAAAAATGGTGCTTGTTGCATACCCAATGTTCTTTGGGAAGACCATGGCTAAGGAGAGTTCATGCAAGAAACTCTTTGGAATGAAGGTTTCATGACACTTGGACGTGGTAGAGAGAGGGTGAAGATAAACGTGATCCCTCGACATCATAAAGCGAGAACTTGTGGATTCAAGTGATGAAACGATGATTGGACATCCTCTAATTACTCTAGTACCGGTGAAGTGGACACTTTGAAGATGAAGAAAGTGAGGTTGATGTTTCGAGTCATGGATATCCTTCCAGTCACACCACTCATGACCCCATAAAATTATCGAAGAAGAAGTTGATGATCGTCTCCAACAAATAAAGATTGGTGATCTTTGTGATGGAGAGTGAGAAGGAATCCTACCTCCAGCTCTTTCGAAGGTACATACACATATTCACTTTTGATTACAAGGAACTCCGTCAAGTAAGTTGGGTAGAACATTCTATTGAGCTGGTAGATGGTCTTAAGCCCATAAAGCAAATGCCATATAGAATGAATCCTAATTTTTCCAAGACTGTAAAAGAAGAAATAGATAAGTTGCTTGATGCAGGATTCATATTTGTTGTGGAGAATTCAGAATGGGTTTCTCCCATTGTGATCTCAATAAAAAATAATGGGAAGCTACGCATTTGTGTTGATTACAGGAAGCTCAATAAGGCAACAAAGAAGGATCATTACCCTCTTCCATTTTCAAATCAGATCTTGGATGAAGTAGGCGGCCGGAGTGCTATAGTTTTTTGATGGATATAGCGGCTACAACCAAGTTCGTATAGCGAGAGAAAGATCAGTTGAAGACCACGTTCACCACTCCTTGGGGAACGTTTGCTTATAGAGTTATGCCTTTTGGTTGTGTAATGCTCCAACAACATTCCAGCGTTTGATGAATAGGGTGTTCGAAACCCTACATTGGGACCTTCATCAGAGTATTTATGGATGATTTTTGCATCTATGGGAGCAAGTTGGACCACCTGCACCAGATGGAGACAACATTTCAAAGGTTAGATGAAGCACAAGCCTCACTAAACCCTACAAAGTGTGTCTTTGGATGTTCTAAAGGTGTTTTGTTAGGGCATGTTGTATCCAGAGATGGTATTGGTGCTTGATCACGATAAAGTTTCAAAAATCAAAGATTTACCATTTCCTATGAATAGAAGTAAGTTGAGATCATTTTTAGGCCATGTGGGTTACTATAGAAGGTTCATCAAGAATTTCTCAAAGATTGCACAGCCACTAACCCAATTCTTGAAGAAGGATGTTACTTATGAACCAGGAAATAAGGCGCATGAAGCTTTTGGACAAGCTGAAGGAAGCCACAGTGTCTTCACTGTTTTGAAGAATCCAGTTGGAGCAAGCCATTCATTGTGTACATTGATGCCTCGGATGCAGGCACTAGGAAATACTTTGAGCCAAAAGGATGAAAATGGGAATGAACATCCAATTTACTTTGGGAGCAGACAAATGAGCAGTGTTGAGGTAAATTATACTATAACTGAAAAAGAGGCTCTGGCTATCATTTTTTCTGTAAAGAAGTTTAGAAATTACTTGCTAGGGCAAAAATTTCTAGTTGTAATAGATCATCAGGCTCTAAAATATATTGTAAATAAGCCTAACCCATCAGGGAGGATAGCAAGATGGATAATTTTGCTACAAGAATTTGAATTTGATATTATAGATAGGCCAGGAAAGAAGCATGTCAATGCAGATGCACTCTCTCGAGCCTATGATGGTTTAGGATCATCTTGTGATGATGATGATTTCCCCGATGCAGCATTGTTATCCCTTGACACAATCCCTAGTGAATACATAGATATTTGGAATTATCTAAATGAATTCAAGTTTCTGATGGTGCCAATGCAAAGACTAAGAGAAAGATTACTCAAGCCAGTCGTCCATATTCTATTCTTCATGGAGTATTATTTCAATAGGACACGATGGACGATCTGAGAGGCGATTGGACGTGATCAGGAAGGAAGCTGCTAGAAGAATTCCACAATGGTACATGTGGAGGGCACTTCTCTGGACAACTTATAGCAAGAAGGATCTTGGATGCAGGTTATCACTGGCCCACTCTTTTTAAAGATTGTTATAATTATTGTAAGACATGTGATATTTGTCAAACACATGGTAACCGTAAGACTTCATCAGCTCCATTATGCCCTATTCTTCCACTTGGTCCCTTTGAAAAGTGGGGAATAGACATTGTAGGTCCACTTCCAACTACCTCACGCCAAAATAAGTATATTGTAGTTGCCACAGATTATTTAACCAAGTGGGTTGAAGCTAGGCCATTGAAAACAACTTCCATGGATGAGGTGGCAAGGTTCATATATGAACGCATTGTCACCAGATTTGGTTGTCCATTAGAAATTGTAACAGATCAAGGAAGCCACTTCATTAATGAGGTAGTAGAAGCCCTAGTCAATAAATTTTCTATTAAGCACAGGAAGGCAACAACATACAAGCCAAGTACAAATGGACGCCAGTGGAGCGAACAAATTTTGTGTTGTGTCAAATTCTAGCAAAGATGCGGCCTTGCAGGTACATAAGTGGGATAAAAGGATTCATGCAGCATTGTGGGCATATAGGGCAACATCAAAGTCAGCAACAGGATACTCCCCATTTCAGTTGGCCTATGGCATTGATCCAGTTCTTCCTATTGAGTTTGATATTCCCACTGTGAGAGTTATGAAAAATGAAAGGATGGATGAAAGTGATTCAATAAAAGAAAGGTTGGTACATCTTCATTTGCTAGAGGAAATGAGGGAAATAGCAAAGGATACAAGCCATAAGAAGAAAATGAAGTAGAAGGAATAATTTGATCAAAAGATCCGTTAGTCTCCATTTCATGTGAATGACTTGGTTCTAGTATATGATTCCAGATACAAAAAAAGAAGAGAAAAAATTTCTTCCAAAATGGATGGGGCCCTACAAAATAGCAGTTTGTGCATGAAAATGGTACGTACGTCTGCATTGGAGGAATTGGATGGCACTCCCATTACAAATGGGTCAACCACGACAAGTTGAAGATTTTCCAAGCACCGAGAATAGTCTACTCAGGACGGAGTAGAAGCTAGGAAGGGGAAGATGTCGACACTAAAATTTTCCTCCGTAATTTCTATTTCATTAATGTATGTATTAGGAATAGGATGTTGTTAAGTATAATTAGTAGTAGCATCGATAGAAGATAACGGTCTCGTCGATGGTGCCGCCATAATGTGGAGTACGGTAGCAGTCAAAGTACAATAGGAATGTTGTAAAAGTAAATATTTGTCGTAAGTGGTCTAGTAATGTTAAAATGTCAAAGTTTGGGTAATTAGAAAGTAGGGTCTACATGATTAGGAATTAGAAATATTATATTGGTAATAAGGACAAGGAGTGAGGTCATAAATATTTTGTGTATTTTATTTGTAAAAAGTCTAAAAATGTGGAACCCATGTAAAATGATAAGGTTTATCTTATCTTAAAAGATAAGCTTACATGTACAAATAAGAGTTAAGGTATGGAATATGATTCGTCATAGTGGATTTCTTATCCTATCTTAGAGATAAGATGGATAAGCCTGGAAGTTCTATAAATAGAGAGGCCACCCCCCTCATTTAGCATAGAAGGAAGTAGTGAGAAATATTGTAGGAAGTGTGCGAAGGAAGCCATCAGTTTAAAGGTGTGTTGAAGAAGCCATTAAGAGGTGTAATTGTAAAGTTTCTCCCATAGTCTTGGTGAAAGGCAAGTGAAGTCAATAACACTTGAAGTACCTCATGGGTGAGATTGTAACAATTTCATGTTAATATTATAATTTACTTTGATATTTCAGATTTGTCATCATTTCGTCTTATCATAGTCGATGGTATTCTTGTGTTATGTTGTTGTTTTGTTTCCAGATTACATCCACCAAACTAAAGGCTGTGCATTAGTAAATAATCATAGCACGAGTTCCCGGTGAAGAATTATCATAGTGCCGGATTGGTGATGACGGAGACACATGGCGCCTTCTGCTGATCCTTCAACTTTGTTTAACAACTCTGCTAGACTGAAACACGTGGTGAGCTTGTACTTGTTTGGGGGTCTCCACTTTTGGGGACCATCTCAAAGTGTGCCATTGAGACACATGGAGGCTTCCGCTGGCTCCTTTTTATACTAAGAATTTTCAAAGGCCAAAAGGCATTTTTCTTGAGCCCAAGGCACGTGGAAGGTCCGCACTTGTTTGGAAACTTTCCCTTGTACTTCTCCTTTGTAGTTGCGCCAGGAAACACGTGGATGGTTATAAAATAAAGTTAAGAAGGGGAATAATCAATGATTTCTTTGAATTTCACCTATTTTTCCTCCATTCTTTCTCCAAGACTCTAGATGTGAATACGCACTGCTTTTTCATCATTTTTGAAGAAATTTCTTATCGATTTTGTCTGCAAAAGGCCATTGAATGGATTTAGAACTTAAAATCTTTGAGTCCAAGGATTGTTAAGGTTGATATTTTGAATTTGGAATTGCTCGAGCACTGCAAAATGTGAATTACCGAGAGAAGTGGATGTGGGACAAAGTTATAGAGGAAAGAGAGGGAAAAGGATGAAATGATGAAGGTTGCAGGTGTAAATGATGAAAAAGGTGTTGCCTCAAGGGTGAAAAGAATTACCTGTCAGATCCAGTATCAGAGCCTCTGTAAAATGATTAAAATGGGGATTTCTCACATGACATAATCAGAATGATTGAAATATTGTCAAAAAGGTTGTGGCATGGCATCCTAGTCATTAGTCGAGGTTTGAGAAACGTGATCAAGTTCATGATTTGTCCAACTAGAAAATTATCGTTGCAAATTTGTTAAACATCACTTTCCGAGGCAAATTAGTAACAAGCAAAGGTCCCTTGAATATTATTCTTTTTGGGGGAAAATTTGGGATGAGTGAGTGATTGAAATGTATAAATGCAATGAGAATACTCTTGCAAAGGGTCGGGGGGTTGAATTCTTAAGAGAAAATTTGAGAGATCCGTCTTCCTGAGAGACCAATCCGAGATACCTGGTTAATTTCTTCTGTGTTAGATTTTCTATCATGTCAAGTTGGTTATAGATGTATAGCCATTGACAAGCTTTGAGATTGCTCTGGAAGATCTCCCTAGTGATGAATCTAATAAATTTTGAGTTAATTTGTGTCAATCTTGGAGCAATTTGTGTCTGCTTTGTTTCAGAATGTCTGCAATTAGTTTTTCTTATTCCTATTGCAATCTTGTGTTAAAGTCCCTCCAAATCACACATGATCTCATCTACTGTGACTTTAGTGGCATTTGCAATTTCATTTCAAGAAGAGCTTTTATCTGTGATGAGATAAACAAATTTAAAATCATTCATTGTCACTTTTTGATAAAGATTGTTTATAAGCCTCAGTGTATCTTAGGCATGAGGAACCATGGGTATTTGATTTTTATTGAGTCTTTAGCTCGAGCCTTCATGCTTATACTCTCAAAGATTGTGTGAAAACGTGCAAATTTGGGCCTCCATTTGATGCACACCTTCTGGTTGAAGGAATATCTTAGCTATTCCAAAGCTTTCTATCATTTATCTTTCCAATTGTTGTGAAGTCTCTCAAAGATCTGGTATAATCAACTTTATAGTGCTTAATCTCCCACCAAAAACAATGATACCATCTGAACTACCTGTTTTCCCTGTGTGTCCACAAAGGAACAAAATCTATTTACTAAAATATGTAGAGCAACCGAGGATTCCATAATGTCTTGATAACCTAAGCCTTGTTTTGAAAGTGTCTCCATCTTTTAGAAGTGACAACTCTTGAGAGTTAAATTATGGAGTATTGATCATATTTTCCCAAGGCTTTCTTCATAAAATTTGTGCAAAAGAAGGATATCTCCATATCCTTCATCAAATAAAGGTTACACTACAGTCCTCTCACCTTGGTTGAAAATGCACAACCTAAAGTAGTGAGGATAGGTCAAATCCTCTTGAAGGCGTTATCCATCTCTCCATGTCCCGAGTGACAAAGGGCCAGTTAGATCTCATCCCCGGATACAAAACAACATACATTATGATCTATATCTCTCTAAGCTCCATGTCGAATCTATGATGTTGCTCAACTTGAAAAGGAGAACAAATTTGGATACCAACAGACTTGCCTTCATAATTTTTCCTCTTCCACTGAGTGTTTGTTTTCCATCATGAAGATCCATTTCAAAGGCCATGAGCATATCTCCTCTCTTGAGACTATTATACCTAATATTGGAGACAATGATGTGCAACATCTCGACTTCAATGATTTTTGGGCATGAATCAATAGTGATAATCCTACCCCTATAGCCCAACTCATCAAGGATTTCAGAATTTCTCATGCTAGAGGCTTTCCATTTTCGGTCCAATCTGCGAGACATTGTTTTCACTTATGGCTCTTATTTCGATCCAAACACAAAGGAGATTAAAGATCCTCAAGGCTAGGTAATTTCCGAATTGGATGTCATATGCATTAACGTTGCTTTGGGGATCCCTATAGTAGAAGGCTCAAACATGTTGTCTCTAGCTCAAGATCAGGACTTTGTTCGACCATGAAAGTGATAAATACAAACATATGGTGGCTAAATCTTGGTTTAAAGTGCTAGATAAAGAAGCGTCCAAATTACCTAAAGCGTGTACAAAGCTGATTTTAAAGAAGAACTTTCATATATCATTACTCTCTTGGCTAGAATAATTGGTCTCCCTTTAACTAATGAATTCCATTTATGGATGTGCCCATATCTAAATATCATTTGTGAAGGGAAACAGAGTCTAATTTTTGGGAAATCATTTGTGACAACCTCAATGAACAACTAGCTAATGTGCAGAGGACCAAAACCTTTCACATGACTTCTTACCTGATGTATACTATTGCAACATACAAAATATGGTTGGGTATTTCTCTTGATGAAGATAAAAAGGATGCTCCAGTATATGAATACTACCCAAAATTGACTTTGTAGAATAACAATCATCATTTTAAGAGGTTCAACGATGCCTTTATTATGTATATTGTCAAAGTTTTGGAGTGAAATGTAGCTGAAAGGTTCTCCACTAAAGCCATACAATTGATCTCAACTTAAGCTAGCTACTTCATTCATTTTAGGAAGTTCTCCTACATCAAGCTAGCAGGCTTCGAAGGAGCACCTCTCAAGCTCCCAATGTTTTGTAATGCTAAGATTGCTTAGGTAGAGATTTATAGACAACTTGATGTGTTGCATAGAACTTGTAAAAAAAAAGCTGACATTCAATTCCCATTCACTTTGGGCAATTAAACTTGTAGGTCTTCCTTGATGCACAAAACATTGAGAGGACTATAGTTGTTTTCAATTGTTACTCATTTTCAAAAGATATATTTCTTGGATCTCAAGGGTTTATTTCCAAAAACTTTAGGATTTCTTTTTATCGTCTCCCTGATTTGGAGGATTATTGGGTAGACTGTTTAGATGACTATGAAGCAAGAAGGAGATATTATGGTAGGTTGTCCCTATAGTAGATCATAGATTTTGGAATCTACAAAGTACCAAATGAATTGCAAGATGATGATGAATATTTACAATCCCTTGAATACAACAAGTCTATCAGACATACTCCTCTTGCCACCATTGATTGGTTCAAGAAAGAAAAATAATATTTGCAAGAAATCATAAATCCAGTCTTGGTGAGAAAAAAAGTTTGGTTTGACAGAAAAATGAAATCATATAAGATGGGTAGATTTCATTCCCCTTATTATGAAGCATATACATATTAGAGGGACATTTCTATCCCAATACCTAAAGTTTGTGCTCAATCAGCTCCCTCTCCTCTTGAGTTTACAACTCTAGTATTCACCAAGAAAGTAAAAACAAAAAGAGTGAAAAGGTAGAGGAGATAATTGAAGATGAAAGCAAACAACTCCCTTCCCCAAAGCAAACTAGAACATTGTCAAGAGTTGAAAAAATTGTTGATGTCTTTGGAGATGATGAGGAAGAATTAAAAGAAGAATAATAAAGTAACCATGAAGGATGAAGCATTGAAAAGGAAGAGGAAGTGGAAGATAGATAAGAGAAGACATGGTCGGATGTTGAAACAGTGAGCATTCAAGAATCTTATCAAGGAAAGCATGCTTCTAGTATTGAGACCTCTAATGCGAAGTATCACCAATTTGCAAAAATCTTCACTCAATGAGCACACTTGTTTTGGGTCCTATCATTCCTCCACCTTCTAGTACCACTTTCACTTGCATGCAACCTTTTGTTGAAAGTAAGAAAAGAAAAGCTTCATCTCAAATTGTAGCTCCCAAATTTGATGTTGTAGTTTTCCTTCTAGGCACAACTCTTTCCCCATATACCAAGAAAGCTAAAACTACTTTAAGATTGGTTTTAGATTCCAAAGGCCAACGATTCCTAGAGATTTCTAAGCCCACAATTGAAAAGGATGATAAGTATTTGGATTTAAATGACTTGGAATTAACAAGGATACCATTGGGTGAGTCCAATCCTGAGAGTGAAGTCCATAACTTGAAGGAGATTGTGTTAAAGGTCATGGAAAGAGTGGAAAAAGGGAAACAGACATAGGAACAACTTGAAGAGCAAGTGTAAACACTTTCTAACTTCATCAAATCCCTACTTGCAAGTGTAATCTTTCCAAGAAGTGGGTGTATAGTGTGGATTGGAAGATAAAGGTCCTGGAAGAGGCAATTGATGAATTGAAAAATATGTTCCGAAAGGTGAGGCCTTTAAAGCATGTGTATTGGATGAATTTCGAGATCTTCACCGCGTTCTTAAAGGAGGATTTTGTGAGTATAATCACATTGCAGTATATTAAAATAAAATTCAAAGCTCTCATCAAAGAAAAATTGTTCAAATATGATACTATAACCAGGGATAAGATGAAATAAATTTGTGCATTGCGATTTGTGATTTTGAAGCAATTAAGGGTCTTTTACAAAATGGAGATTTATGGAAAGACATGGAAGGATGCTTTAACAACTTGGAAAATGTGACTGCCAACACCACTATTCCTCGAGGCATGGAAATTTTTGGAGCACTAGTAAAGTTCAAGAATCAAGTTCTCAAGATGAAGACTACAATAACTTCCTCTTCAAATATTTCCTTGACTCTGCATTATCATTTCTTTTAATTTCCCTTGTATTTAAAATTTGGTTTTGTTGTAATATTTTAATTTGTATTTAGATCCAACTTAGGGTGTGATACTTTTTATTAAGTATTAATGTTTAATTAAAATAAAGGGAACTAAAGAGACTAAAGTTATAACCGCCTAGGTGGCTATAAAAGGAACTTTTTTCCATTGTGATAGGGCTAGATTTTGATTATTAGAATGTGATATAGAACTCTTGTCAATATAGAATAATTTTCCCTTCTTGTCTCTTGTCTCCCTTATTCTTTTGTTCTCCTCTACATATGTTTTTTTTATATTCAAATAAGAAACTTTGTGTTCTATCATTGGATATTGTGTAGATAACTTTGTGTCTAAAGCATTTATATTTCGGGGTGATTTGAATATATGAAAATTCACATGATTTCTTAAGTTTCATGCATGCATTAATAGGATATTACTCTGCTATCTATCTATCTAAAAGTGTTGCCTTCTTCTCTTCTTTCTCATTACAATAGTTGGTGATCTTGGGTAACCAAGGGGAACATTCATGTTCTTGATAAGAAAAAGTGAACTTTGAAGTCCCTTCTAGTCTATCTTACCATCCAAGGCTATTGTTTCCTCTGACTATTTCTTACATTCCTTTTATCTTCTGTATTGAGAATATTATGGATATGAAGACATTCACAACATCAAAATCCTCATTCAAATATTAGTAGTTTGTATATTTGTAAATAAGTAGTTTTCTTGTTTGTGTGTGTGAAATAAGGGAACCTCTCCCATAAAGAGGAGGGACTGTTGTCCCCTAAACTATTTCTTGCATTAAGATTCAAATTTCTCAACCAACAATTTTGCATATTCCTCATGTATCATGATCATTTGTGTGTGATCTCTAAGCAATAAAATCTCTAGTTTTATGGCTCATTTCAGCCTTAGCTATCATTTTATTGCACTATCTTTCCTCTCATTCATTCGCATGTGTGTAATATTCATTATTTCAAAGCAATGTCTATTGTGCATCATGAAAGTGGAATCTTGAATATGATTTTGATCTGTGGCTTTTGTTTTGGCCCTCTTCATCATCATTTTCTTCCATTTTATCTCTTGTTTAAGTATTCATCCCCTTATTTTTGGTGTTATCACCTTCTCTAGTTTAGGTTTATGTTTTATGCATCTCCTTCTCACCTTGGTCCCTTGGAAAGTTAGAGTAGATCTAGATAGTTGCATTTCAATTCCTATGAGTAGTTTAGCATTAGGAGTAAGTAGAGGAAGTTGGCCTTCTTTGGAGGTCTGTCTCAATTTAAGTCCCACAACTTGGAGACAGTCCCATGTTGTCTCAAATCCTAAATTGTCTATGATTTGGGTGCGGGTTCATATTTTAGCTCCAATAGGTTTCATATGTGGGACATAACTCAGGGATGTCACAAGAAAATAGAAACCATCAAGGCTTGTGCAAATAAGGTAACAAGAAAACATAGGGCATAGCCCACAAACAATAGCAAACAAGGTATAAATAAATTAGAAAACCATGATTGGATGGAGTCCTACAAGACAAATAATACACATGAAGCACTCATTATCACATTTGGAAATATAAATAGTATACCACAATGTAAGATATGAATATAGGAATGAAAATGTGAAATAATGCAATGATAAAACACAGTAGTAAATGGGAACATGTAGATCCCCCTACGAGCCTCAATGGGACTAGTAATGGATAAGGCCAAACATCATACATTGTGTAAGTAATTATAAGTGACCTGCATTCACCTTGAGATACCATGTGAACAATCATGTGTGTATGAAAATTTATAAATCATATGATGAACCATAGTAACAAGATAAGCAAAGGTGGAACATTTAGTAGTATAAGGAAGCAAGAATACATCCAATCAAGATCTAAAAAAACATGTTTTTAGATTTATTGAATCTCATATATGTGAAAGATAATATCCATAAGGGATTAATAAATTTTTTGGGTGTGTGTGTGTACGCGCACGTGTGTGTGTTCACACGTGTGTGTGCATATGTGTGTGCTTGTGTATGTGTATGTTTGTGTGTGTGTATATTCATGTGTGTGTATGTATATGTATGTGTGTGTACACATGTGAATGTACACATGTATGTGTGTGTGCATGTGTGTGTGTGTGTGCGTGGGTGCATGTGTCTATGCGTGCATGTGTTTGGGTGTGTGTGTGTGAGCATGTGCATGTGTGAAAAGTGAGGTCTATGTGGGTAAGTATGTCCCTAATCATTAAGTATGAACCATAACAAGAGTGTATCATCGGGTAGTTTGGGGAATCAGGATGCCCCCAAATGTGAATGCCAAAAGGATCTATGTGGATCATCAAGAATATCATATAAACCTAGAAGAAATCCAAAGAGGGATCGTTGAGATGCATGGTATGAAAAATAATTGGGTTTTGTTATCTAATTTTTCCCCTTAGGGTAAAATTGGACAATGTAGGTAAATAAGAACACAGGTGGATGGGGGGCTTCATAGGAAAACTTGGGGCCTACGGTTCAAGGTTTTCTCGTAGTGAGAAATTTGCCCGATGGGCTCACATTCGTCCAACATGGGAAAAACATGGTTAAAATTTGTAGACAATGTTTTGGGGTGTCCTACTATACCACCTTGGCTTATTGGTTCATGAAGGAATTCTGATTTTTTGAAGAGTTAGTGCAAAATTTTAAAAAATGTGATAAGAGCTAATGGAGTCCTGAGTTGAAAGTAGCTAACCGAGCAGCTCGGTGATTTAAAGGGTGAGTTACCTAAGGTATCGAGTTAGACTAGCTCGATGGGTTAGGCTTGAGTTGATGAGCTAGCTTGAATTGATGAGCTAGCTTGAATCATTAAGCTCAATTCAACACGTGAAAACAACTCAACTCAGCTCGTAGATGGGGCTTGGGGCACATTGGTACATGTCATAAAGTTGATACAAAGATCGACAAGCTCAGAGGATAACTTAGATAGGTAAGACATAGCTCACTATGATGGAGTCTTATGGACAACTTGAAGGGTATTCATGGTGGATTGAGCCATTCCACTTGATGGTTCATTGTCGAGTTTTGTCAAGGCTTGGCGAGCCAAAGGTCGGAGCGGAGGGTTTGAGATCATGAGGGCTTGATGAGCTCATGACACGGGATAGGAAGTTCATCATGCTAGGTTGAAGTAGCGAGGTCCGAATGATGGCTCACGGGGGCACGAGTTCAAACTTTGTGGTCACATAGAAGATATGAGCTCAAGGCCCTATACCTTGGCATGCAAAAGGAGTTCACCATTCAAATGCAAAGGCAAGCTCATCAAAGGATGGATCAAGTGAATAGGGATATAATCCGAGCTCAGGCGATAGAAGAGAAAGATCTCTTTGGAACTTGAGTGGATAAGAGGAAAAGTTTGAGCTATTTGTACTTTAGGGAGGAGCTCATTTTGAAGGATCATCGAGAATATTTGTGTGTGGGGGTGGCTCGGTGCCAACGGGCTCGAAGAAGGAAATGAAATCACAAGATGTTTGGATTAATTGCCAAGTAGAGTCTAGGATGGCTCAGTGAGTGGAAATGTTAAAGCAACTTAAGCATGTGACGAGTGAGATAATCGCCTAATGACATAGAATGAACTCAATGTTGGGATGCGTCTTAACAAGGTAGACCGCGGTGTTAGAAAAAATCACTCGACCTTGCCGAGTTGATCAAGAGAGGAGTGCATAGAGATTGTGAGTTCTAGATGTAGTTGGACCAAGCCAAGTAGTGTGAAGATCTAACTAATGCCCAAATTCAATGCAATGGGTTGGTTTGGTGATGCCCGAGTCATGAGGAATTCGTTTGCAACACTTAGGGACAACATGTCATTGAATAACTCAAAAAGGTAAATATTGTGACCCAGTGGCTCGATGAGTGCAATCAGGTAGAAGAGCTTCGAGATGCTCACAACAGACATGAATTTGAGTTAAAAGTTGAAGCCTTGGCATGAAGGCAATGTTATGTGGGTGAGTTGAAGACTTGAAGGAGCTCTCGGTATGCATGACCGGGTAAAGTAACGCACATGTTATAAGATTAGATATCATTAAGCGCTATGACAAGTTGAGGATTATCATGAACAAGTATAAGTTGAGTCATTGAATATAGGAGGGAGAAAGATCGAACTGATGTAGACAAGCTCATAGCTCGAACTAAAGCTCGGTTAAGAGATTGATCTTAGCATGCATCCAGGGGATAGCTCAAACATTGAAGTGGCTTGGGATCGATTAGGAGTTTGAAAGTTTGAAGAAAACATGAATCGGTGAGCCATCAAACTCGAAGCATGGGGAACCGGCTTAAGTGTGAGATCATGTGGCTTAACTTTGGTCTTAGTGAATCATGTTTAATGTAGCTCGGAGCGTGAAGAAAGCTCGGAAGGAATATTGGGCTGTGGGGTAATGGAACCAAGTGGGGACCGAGTAGTATGAGCTCAATCGAGTGAGCCAAATGGGGAAATGCTTGGTCGGGGATTGTGATATAATCAGTCAATTTATGGAGATTTCATTTGTAGGGCTCATGGGGATTTGGATATGTTGGGACGATTTCAAGATTTTAGCGATGGAAAGCCAAGGTGGAAATTTTGTGCTCGGGGAATTTCGGGAGTCGTAGGCCATAGGAAATTTGAGGCAATTTGGCTAAGGTAGCATGTTATTGGATCAAGGGAGTCTTCGGGTCCCAAGATTTGAGTTTCAAATGATGTGGGTATTCCAGGCAAATGAACCAGGAAACTCATGACTCCTTTTCCCGTGAGAGGTCGGACCACGAGGAGCTATGCCCATAAGAGGGTGACGTGATAGAACTTTCCCATCGATTCGTGTCATGGGGAGTCCGAGTCTATTTCAAGTTAGTTAGTGGTCGGGAAGAAAAGAAAATTTTGGTGTGACATTTTCAAGAAGACTTGGCCAATGCAAGCTTCTCACATGTTGAGGAAATGAATTCAAATCGAGTTTGACTCTAAGTTGATGATGACATGTTAGGGTAAGGAGATTTTCTTTTTTTTGGAAATTAGAGGAATCATTACATATTACATTTTTAGCACAATCTCTACTAGCCTTGGTGAATTTAGCTTGGGTGAGGATGGGACCACCAGGTGCACAAGTTTCACACCGCCTCCATTCAACTGAAGCCTAGGTTTCATACCACCTCTATACAACTGGTGTACACTTCATACCACCTTCATACAACTGGCACACACTTGGGGACATTGGTCGAACTACTCCAGTATCACCATCATACAACATCACACAGCTTAGGGAATTTGGTTGGACTACTCCTTCGGCACTCATGGACATTGGTCAAGCTATTCACCATGCGGTGGACTTGCCAATGGGTGTTGAACCTTGGACCTCCTCTTGGTAAATTCTGGACTTTACCAATCAGCCAAGACCTCATTGGCTAAAGTGGTTTTGGGATAACTCTCGTGCCGTAATGCCAGACATGCCTCATCACATTGAACACAGGATTCATGCCTGACCCCGACCCCTGTCGCATTGAACACTGAGTCAGCTTGACACCACGTCAAGAGACCACCTCTGCCACCAAAGCAGCTGACCCGCTCAAAACTGCCTAGCCGAGTAACGACGAGCTATAGAGGTGGCCAGCCCGAGGAATGGACCCCAAGACCTCCCACATATAGCCCACATTCCCCACCACTAGGGTAAACCAGACGGGCTAAAAAGTGGTTTTGGGATAACTCTCGTGCCGCAATGCCAGACATGCCTCATCACATTGAACACAGGATTCGTGCCTGACCCCGACCCCGTCGCATTGAACACCAAGCCGGCTTGGCACCACGTCAAGAGACCACCTCCGCCACCAAAGTAGCTGACCCACCTGGAACTGCCTAGCCGAGTAATGACGAGCTATAGAGGTGGCCAGCCTGGCTAGGGAATGGACCCCGAGACCTCCCACATATAGCCCACATTCCCCACCGCTAGGGTAAACCAGACGAGGCTAAAAGTGGTTTTGGGATAACTCTCGTGCCGTAATGCCAGACATGCCTCGTCACATTGAACACAAGATTCGTGCCTAACCCCGACCCCATCGCATTGAACACCGAGCTGGCTTGGAACCACCTCGAGATACCACCTCCACCACCGCAACACCCACTTGGAACCGCCTGGCGTAACGATGAGCTATAGAGGTGGCCACTGGGAATGGACCCCAAGACCTCCCACATATAGCCCACATTCCCCACCGCTAGGGTAAACTGGATGGGCTAAAAGTGGTTTTGGGATAACTCTCGTGTCGCAATGCCAGACATGCCTCATCACATTGAACATAGGATTCATGCCTGACCCCGACCCCCGTTGCATTGAACACTAAGCCGACTTGGCACCACATTGAGAGACCACCTCTGCCACCAAAGCAACTGACCCGCCTAGAACTACCTATCCGAGTAACGATGAGCTATAGAGGTGGCCACTGGGGAATGGACCCCAAGACCTCCCACATATAGCCCACATTCCCCACCGCTAGGGTAAACCAAGGAGATTTTCATTCAAATGAGGAGTCCAAAAGGGATTTAATTCCCGAGCCAATAGGGAAGTACATGGCGGAGGTCTAACTCGTCCCACAAATCAAATGCATGTTTCCCGGGGTAGTCATCCACCAAAGACGAATATGGTTGGTGGGTTGTTAAAATGGCCGCCAAAATTGTTGCAAAGCATTCACCCACCAATACAAGCTTGATGTGAATACTTAGGATCTCATCTCTATGGCAATAAACAAAGGGCTCAACCGAACATAAAAGAACATGGATTACGTGAAGGATATCTAAACAAGTAGTTGGGTGATCAACATGGATGAATTCAAGCTAATTATGAGGTTCCAAACCATAACGTGAGGCTTGACGAGTTTCAAAGGAAGAACACATGACGGGTGGAAATAAACAAGGAGACTGTTCAAGGTAACACATGGCATGAAAATGTAAGTGGGAGAAATGTTGTGTAAATGGATTCATGTGTCGTAGTAGTTAGGCACCTAGATCAAAGGGTGGCATCTCACCCATGGAAGTAATAAATAACTTGGTGGTTGGAGTAGGTAAACGAGATCCCACCAATCCAAAAAGAGGGGCTCACTAGTCGGCTTGGTGAGCTAGCTAATGATCCATTCATCGAATTACCACCTTTATAAGCTAAGATCCCCATTTTACACAAGTAAAACCTTGTGGATCCCACCAAAAGCACCAAAGTTCTGCATTAAAAATATTTAATAGATTTTTAATTAAATGTGATAAATTCAAAGTTTTTGATTTATGAGGAATAGTGGTAGAATGTTCTTCTCAAATGCAATTAATGGTGCAATTAAGTATGTAAGCCATCATGTGCTACATTTTGGCCCAAAATATAGGTTTTTTCTTCTCTTCTTTCATAACTTGGATTTTCTATAAATGAAAAGGAGGAACTCAAGTCCAAAATGGTTAGACTTTTTTCCAATTCCTCTCTCTTTTCACAAGTTCTATTGTGGGTTGTGGTAACTTTCAAGCATCTTTTCCAAGATTGTAATGGTAAAAATTACCTCTTCCTAATGTAATGATGCATTTTGCATATGATTGAAGTAATAAAATTGTGTTATGTGACTAATTATTGGTCCTTTCATCATTCTAGCTACTTCGTTGTGCCTTTATCATGCTTTTAGGTATACTCTGCAACGTCAAGTTTCCATTGCATGTTTTGGGAGTTCTGTGTTTATCTGAGAGTGAAGCTTTGTATGTGGTTGAGTTTTGGTGCTTGTTCATCCTTCTCATTATCATCTTTCCTCACTAGAAAACTAAAAACTTTTCTAGCCAAACCATTTTCTTGGTGCATCACCACTTCTATTATAAGTTTTACTTCTTGCAAATCTCTCTCCCATGAAAATGTTAGTATAGGTGTAATTAACTATTTTATTGCATTAGGATTATTATTGTGTCTAGTTTGGGAAGATGAATTCGGCCTTCTTCGGAGGTTCACCTTGAGCAAAAGTCCCACAGCTTGAGAGGTGATCCCATATTACCCAATCACGCTAAATGCCCTACTCATCACTTGGCCATTCGGAGGCTACAATGATTTGGTGATAACAATTTTTGTCATGCTTGGTGGGACCAAAGTTGGTACTTTTCTTCACTTGCAAAAATCAAAGTACTGACGGCTCCATATCTATGGATTTTGAATCTCAGTGTGTTAACTTATGTGAAGAATTCAGAAAATAGTTTCTTCAAATAAAGGAAATTATCAGCATATCAATTTATCCTTATATCCTCCATGGAGAAGTAGAAGAGGCATGTCAACATCACTAGTTGCAACATCACCACGTAGGCGTCATTCAAATCCTCCTTACGAAAGGTTTCTTCCACTAAGGAACAATCAACCTTTCATCACTATGGATGCCCTACGAAGAAACCAAAATTTTCCTCCTTTTAATACAAGTAGTCCTCTTCATTTTGCTCATCATAATCCCATACCCATCGCAACACTCAAAATTTTACCTTTCTACATAGGGGAAACTCATATTACTCTAGTGGAACATATTCTTTATGTGGCCAACATTTGTGCAGTACATAATATCATAGAAGAAAACATTGCGGTTAGACTCCTTACCACTTCCTTCAAGGGAAAATCACTTCAGTGGTTTCGTGGGTTAGATGTCGGTACAAATAGTTAGAAGATAAGAGTGATCACCTATCACTCATGGAATAACTCACTACCATAAAAAGAGTGCCTCAAGAGTATATGAGTGATTTCAACTTCCGATTCCACAAGACTTGGAATAGAATTCCAACACTCATAAAACCTTCTCCCAATAATGCATTCTTGTATTATTTACAAGCCTTGAACAACAATGTAGCAGTTATGATCCATTCTATGGGAGGGACTACCTTTCCTGATGCCTACGAAGTTCTTTATAAGAGTGTAGAATTATTTGATTCAGGCTAGAAAGATAGCTCCAAGACCACCAATGTCATTATATCTAGACCTCCCAAATAACCAACCTACTATTTCTCCTCTTCCCGTAGCTTCCAAGTAACTAGATAATTCTTCACCCGCCCCTTCAAATGATCTATTTGAATTCAAGTCAACGCTTATAACTTTCGGGAATGAGCTTGTAGAACTCAAGAGGAAACAATTTAAGTATAATCATCCTTACCAACCACAGAATCAATAGTACCAGGCTAACTACCCACCCTTTCAAGGAAATAATCAAAAAAAAATCAAGATGGAAATAACGTTTCAAACGTTAAGCCTCTAAACTTTAGGAATCCTCTTGTTGCTAGCTCTTCTAGAGCCCTTGTACATATCTAGAATAATCTAGTTCAAGACTACGAATGGTGTTATCCTTGTTCTCAACCCCACAATCAAAATCTTTTCCCCAATGGAGTTCTTATCCAGGCCCTCATGGTTCAAAGTGTATCTTCTCCGCTAGAGGCAACATAAAGTTCATCTACGTAGGAAGTATCGGACAACCACGTGTCCCTAAAGAAACCACTTTGATAAATTAAAAAGTGAAAGATTTTTGTGGATTTAATGAGGATTATTCCCGGTTTAGCAAACACTCACTCCAAAAAAAAGTGGGAAATAGAATCTCAACCTTTCAAATCTGATCAAGAATCCAATTCATGGCCTCTCCCATAAGTGGCGGTTGATAAAGATGCAGGAAAGAAACTACTGAAATGCAACCTAGTCAGTCGTGAGAGAAAAAGGTTTTCCAAGCATCATGGTACCTAACAAAAACTTCTCAAAAGAGGATCCCAACGCAAATTTTTTTTTGGAAATGTAGGTGGCATCCCTTTAGCATTTTTGAATAAATGAAGAGGACCAATCTGAATGTTACCATGTGGGAGGAACTTTCAATGCGAGAAGATCTAAATTTTTTTTTTGGTACAATTGATGGAACATCGGGTCATGGGGCAACAATTGCTACAAGTTTTTGTCAACTGGAAGGAAAATTTCTCCCAAGAGTAATAAACTACCACCATTCTATATTTCCCTGATCATTGGTGACCATTTGGTACATAATTGTATGATCGATTCTGGTGCCAACAAATTCGGTCATGCCCAAGAAAATTATAGACGTGTTAGGAATCCAATATACACCAATCTCTAGAGGAGTTGTTTAGTTGGATGGTACAATAGTTTAGACCATTAGAATCATCAAAGGACTCTAGCTTACTATCCATGCATGTCCTAGTTTTTCATTCACACAAGACATATCAGTCATCAATCTTCCTCCTCTCTTCGCCATTTTCCTATCACAAGATTTCACTGCCAAGATGGGCGGTTACCTGTCAGTTGATTGGTCACATATGATTCTTAAGACTCGATATAGAACTAAAGTGACTATAAGGGTAGAACCAATTTTTCATAATCATGTGGATCCCTATACCGCTAGTCCTATAAATGGGAATTATACCATTCATGATCTAGAAGAAGATGTTGATCACGAACCAACCACTCTTATGGAAGAGGTCCCTGATACTTTGTGCTAGATGAGGTAAGTGGGAATCATCAGTATGATCCCTATGTTGAGGCATTAGTAGAAGAAGAAGCTAGTTTTCTTCTTTTAGAAGAGATGGGATTGGGTACATATTGTATTCACGAAGAAGACGTGATCATACCACAACTCGTCAAGACCCAAAAAATATCTCTGAAGGACTTTGGCAACTATTTTTTGATGGCTCAAGAAGTAAGAATGGAGCATGTTGGTGTCATGTTAATTTATCTTAAAAGAGATAATTTCTTCTCATATATTCAACTATAATTCAACTGCACCAACAACATTTTTGAATACTGAGCTCTTGTGCAGAGAATTCAGTTGGCTCAAAACAACGGATCAAAGCCTTGACTATTTTTCGGTCATAGTGAATTGGTTGTACATTAAGTAAGCACCCATAGTGCATCAAATAATTATTTACTCAAGTCTTACAAGAACCATATTTAGGATTTAATTGAATATTTTGAGGCCTTTGGGATCCACGTGGTTCATAGAAATCAAAATAAAGATGTTGATAGACTTGTTACGGTTAGCTCATAATACGATGTACTTGTTGATATCATGAAAGAAGAGTGAAATCCTATTAAAATGGTTGTACAACCTATAGTTCTTGATAATACAAGTAGTTGGCAGGTTTTCGATAGTGATAAACAAATCATTTTTTTTCTGCAAGAAGAGGTGGAGTTTTCTCACGAGGATCAAAGCTAAGTTGTAGGAAGCATATGATGACCAAATTATAAAATTGAAAAGAAACAAGCTACCAAAAGGCTTGGTTACTCTTGATTCCATCTTTAATTCAGATGATTAGGTTAGAAGACAAAGTGCTAACATGGTAGTCAAAGAGGATGATTTTGAAGAAGTTGAGGTAACAAATGAAAAGTTCTTAAAGATTTGAAAAGTGTGTTCCCCGGAAGATAAAAATTCTTTCACCAAAATTTGTCAAGAATATAATGACATTTTTGTGTGGAGTTATAAAGATTTGTGTGGCTTCGACCCAGGTTTGGCATAGCACACCATCAAACTTGATCCTAATGCCAAGCCAATCCATCAAAAAAGAGGCCAATTAATCCCAAGATTGAGCCACTAATGAGAAAGGAGCTGACCAAGATCATTAAGGCTTGCATCATTTTTCCAATCAAGCATTCCTCTTGGGTAGCCAACCTAGTTCCTATGAGAAAGAAGAATGGAGAAATTTGGTTATGTGTGGACTTCAAGGATTTGAACCGTGTTTCATTGAAAGACCATTATCCTCTTCCATCTATGGAGCACATCCTTCAAATAGTGGAAAGAGCACAAAGGTTTTCTTTGCTCAATGGATATTCGAGTTACAATCAGATTCTAGTCAAATAATCTGATTAGTTAAAAATGGCTTTCACTACTAAGTGGGGCACATACGCCTACAACAAGATGCCATTTGGATTATCTAATGTTGAAGCTACTTTCCAACAAGCTATGGATATGGCATTTAAGGGATTGATCAACGACATCATCTTGGTATATATTGATGATATAATTGTGTACTCCAAGCATGCAAAGATCACATTACACATCTAAGAAAGGTTTTCAGAGATGTATGGAGTTTAGGGTTTAACTCAACTTGAAGAAATGAATTTTTGTGGTGCATAAGGGAAAATTGTTGGGACATGTTGTTTCAGCAGAAGGACTTTCAATCGATCCGCTAAGATTCGTTCAATTCAGTCCCTATCTCTCCCAAGTCATAAGAAGGGTGGTCTTCAGATTTTCTTGGAAACCATAAATTTCATGTGGATATTCATCCCTCAATTCACGGCCTTAGCTAAACCATTAACAACCATGTTGAAGAAAAATATTCCATTCTCATGGACGAATGAAGGAAAGGAGAGCTTTGAAGCCATTAAGACAACCATTTCTCAAGAACCTACACTAGTGAATCCAAGGTTTGATAAATATTTTATTCTTTATGCTTTTGTAGGTCATGAGAGTATTTCGAGATCCTCACTCAGTAGAATGATGATCTAATGGAAAAACCAATTACTTTCTTCATCCAATCCCTAAAAGACTATGAGCTCAAATATTCATTTGTTGAAAATAAATTCTTTGCTGTCATTCAAGATTTGAAAAAATCAGGCACATGTTGTCCAACAATAGAATTCATTTGATGGTGTCTCATCCAGGCATTAAAGACTTTTCTGAACAAATATATGAATGAGAAATGTGCTTTGGATGGATTACCAAAGTGATGGAGTATGACGTGCACATCAAGGTTACTAAGCTAGTCAGAGGTAAAGGTTTGTGTCAACAACTTGCTGCAGATTTGGAATCAAAAGGTGATGAGGACATGATGCTTCTGAATAGTGATGAAAGAGATGATCAGGTTGACTGGTTATCAAAGATGAAGGCTTTCCTTCTCTTAGGAACATATCTTGTTGACATGGATAGGACTCAAAGATGGAACTTTTGTCTTCAGTATATTCCTTATGTTCTAGTAGATAATGTTGTATTTCACAGGGATTTGAATGGTGTTCTCCTTCGGTGTATAGGAATGGAACAAATAACTAAGATACTTGGAAGACTTTCACAATGGTCTAGCTAGAGGGCATTACTCTACATGAAAAAACTGCTACAAAAATCATGAGGGATGGCTACTATTAGCCAAATTTATGTAAGGATTCCCATTTATGGGTAAAGAAGTGCAAGGACCTTTTTCACTAGAAAGGAGAAGTTGTAGCTTGTTCTTCCCCTCCAACCAATTCAATTTTATCAACCCTTTGTTCAATGGGGTTGGATTTCATCAGAATGATTAATCCTCCATCCAGTGACAAACATAAATGGATCCTTACCACAACAGATTACTCTATACAAAGGTGGTAGCATTGAAGGAGGGAAATGAAAATTCAGTTCTTGATTTACTAGAAGGAATAATGACAAGGTTCAGTGTCCCATTAATAATTATTTTAGAAAACACAATGGATTTTCTTGGTTTGAAGATGAGTGAATTTTCTTGGTCTGAAGTAGAGTGAATGGGCTATTAAAAAATAGAGTTTATCTAAAGAATTCATCCAATTAATATCCACAAGGAAACAAATTGGTTGAGTCTAGCCACAAGAACCTCATAAGTATTATCAAACACATAATGGAAACTAATAGGAGGACTTGTCACACACACAATGACTTAAGATTACTTTATGTGTGGATCGATCACACCTAAAGTTCCATTAGAAATTCTCCTTTCATGTTGGTATATGGAAGAGAAGAAAAACTTTTTCTATCCTTGGAATTACCTTCTTTGGAGTTAGCACATCAACTTGAGGTTATGGAGAGTGATCCTATGATAGCCAGTTCACTTGAACTCATGGATTTAGAAGAAGTGTGGAACAAGGACATGAAGAGTTTGGAGTAACATCAGGCTCAAGTTAAGAAATATTTTGACAAGAAGGCATTCAACAGGCATTTTCAAGAGGGAGATTTAGTTCTCAAATGGGATGCGATAAAGCCAAACCAGGCATGCTTGCCAACTTTGACACTCTTTGGAGTGGGCCATACATTATCACAAAATGTAAGGAGGTGAATTCGTTTCATCTATCTAGGCTCAATGGAGAAGAAGTGCACATTCATGTGAATGGGATATATCTCAAAGCTTATTTTTGAGATTTTTACCCTATGTATAGTTTAGTTAGGTGTTTTCCTCCAAGTTATTTGCACATTGTTTCTTGTTTTGTGTTTCATCGTTGTTGTTTTGTTTTTTCATTTCCTTTCACAGTGTATCTAAGGTGGAATTTTTTCAGGAGAAGGAAAAAGGTTCAAGTTTTCATAGATTTCCATGATGTTCCAAACTCAACAGTGATCAAGGAGATTTCACAATTCATCCCGGAAAGGTGAGATCAGTTTCAAGATTCCAACATTGACTCCATGCCCAATGGATTGCTTAGGACTACTAGACCGGTGCTTAACATGTAATCATCCTCGAGAGGTCACCAAAATTTTATCCAATTTTTCCCCTTGGGGTAAAATTGGACAACGTGGGTAAATAGGACCATGGACAGGAAGGGGCTTCATGGGAAAACTTGGGGCCTACAGTTCAAGGTTTTCTTGGAGTGAGAAATCGGCCCGGTGGGCTCACATTCATCCAACACGGGAAAAACATGGTTAAAATTGGTAGACAGTGTTTTGGGGTTTCCTACTATACCACCTTTGCTTATTGGTTGTGAAGGAATTCTAATTTTTTTGAAGAGTCAATGCAAAATTTAAAAAATGTTAGAAGAGCTAATGGAGTCCTGAGTTAAAAGTAGCTCATCGAGCGACTTAGCGATTTAAAGAGAAAGTTTCCTAAGGTATCTATTAGACTAGCTCAATGGGTTAGGTTTAATTTGATGAGCTGTCTTGAATCAATAAGCTCAATTCAACACGTGAAAGAAACTCAACTTGGCTTGTAGATGGGGCTAGAGGCACATTGGTACATGTCATGAGGTCAGTACAAAGATTGATGAGCTCGAAGGATAGCTTAGATAGGTAAGACATAACATGTTGTGATGGATTTTTGTGGACAAATTAGAGGGTATTCATGGTGGATTGAGCCATTCCACTTGACAATTCATTATCGAGTTGTTGTCGTGGCTCGGTGAGCAAAAGGTTAGAGTGATACGTTTGAGATCATGAGGGCTTGGTGAGCTCATGGCATAAGTTAGGAAGTTTGTCATGTCAGGTTAAAGTCACAAGGTCCTAACAATGGCTCACGAGAGGCACGAGTTCGAACTCTACAATCGCATAGAAGATATGAGCCCGAGGCCCTATAACTTGGCATGTAAAAGGAGTTCTTTGTTCAAATGCAAAGGTGAGCTCATCAAAGGATGGATTGAGCAAATAGGAGATAAGATGAGCTCAACAACAGAAGAGAAAGATCTCTTTAGAGATTGACTGGATAAGAGGCCAAGCTTGAGCTATTCATAATTTAGGGAGGAACTTGTTTTGAAGGCTCATCGTAATATCGGTGTGCGGGGTTGGCTCGGCACCAATCGGCTCGAGTGGAGGAAATGAAATCACAAGATGTTTGGACTAATCGCCAAGTCAATTCTAGGATGGCTTAGTGAGTGGAAACATTGAAAGAGATCGAGTATGTGATGAGTGAGATACTCACATAATGACATAGAACGAGCTCGGTGTTGGGATCATCTTAATAGTAAACCATATTGTTAGAAAAAATCACTCGCTTTCTTTGAGTTGATTGAGTGAGGAGTGTGCATAATGGTTGCGAGCTCCAGATGTCGTTGGAACAAGACAAGTAGTGTGAAGCTCCAACTAGTTCCCGAATTCAACGCAACAGGTTGGCTTGGTGATTCCTGAGTCATGAGAAATTCAGTCACAACACTTAAGGTCAACATGTTGTTGAATATCTCGAAAGGTAAATATTGCACCCCAGGTGGCTCGATGAGTGTAATAAGGTGGATGAGCTCTGAGACACTCACAATAGACATGAGTTTGAGTTAAAATCCGAGCCTTGGTGTGAAGGAAATAATATATAGGTGAGTTGAAGACTTGAAGGAGCACTTGGTATGCATGACCAGTTAAAGTAATGAGGAGGTTGTAAAATCAGATCTCATTAAGCTCCATGACTGGGCTTGAGGATAGCTTGTCATAAACAAGCACAATTTGAGTCAATCAAGTAAAGGAGGGAGAAAGATCGAGATGGTGTAGATGAGCTCATAGCTCGAGACAAAATCTCGATTAAGAGATTTATCTCAAAGGCATGCATTCAAGGGATAGCTTGAATATCAAAGCGGCTTGGGATTAGATCAATAGTTTCACAATTTGAAGAAAACATGATGCAGGTCGAAGCATCAAACTCAAAGCTCGGGGACCCAATTTAAGTGTGAGCTTGTGTGTTTTGAATTCGGTCTTAGTGAATCGTGCGAACGTAAAGCATGGAGTAGTGAAGAAAGCTTAAAAGGAATGTTGGGCCTTCGGGGTAATAGAACGAATTAGGACCAAGAGGGTAATCGAGCTTAATCAAGCTAAGCCAAACAGGGAAATGCTTAGTTGGGTATTGTGAGAGACTCGAATAATACATGGTGATTTCATCCGATATGGCTCATAAGGATATGGATATGTAAGACGAGTTCGAGATTTTTGCGATGGTAAGCCAAGGTGGAAATTTCATGATAGGGGAATTTTGGAAGTCCTAAGACATTGGAAATTAGAGGTAATTTGGCTAAGGCAAGACTCGAGACGATATGGGATCAAGGGAGTCTTCGAGTTCTGCGATATGAGTAGTCAATGATGTGTTTATTCGAGGAAAATGACCTAGGGTAACTCATGACTCCATTTCCCATGAGAGGTCGAACCCACCAAGGAGCTCTTCTAACAAGAGAGTGATGCGTCAGAACTTGCCCAACGAGTCGTGTTGTGAGGATTCCTAATATATTTCCGAGTTAGTTAGCATTCGAGAAGCAAGGGAAATATTAGTGTGACATTTTCAAGTGGATTTGGGCAATGCAAGCTTCATCGAATGAAATGAATTCAAAGTCGGGTCTAACGCTGAGTTGATTGTTGACGCGTTGGGGTGAGTAGATTATCATTCAAATGAGGAATCCGAAAGGGATTTAACTCCCAAGCTAATGGGGATGCACATGGTGGGGTCTAACTCGTCCCATAATTCAAACGTGGGGTTTTCGGGGCAGTCATCCACCAAAGATGGAAGATGGTTAGTGGTTCATTAAAATGGCCACTAAAATTGTTGCAAAGCCTTCACCCACCGATACAAGATCGATGCAAATACTCATGAGCTCATCTTGGTGGCAATAAACAAAGGGCTCACCCGAACGTGGAAGAAATCCCCAATGCATGTGGAGTACATGAAGGATATCTAGATAGGGAGTTGGGTGATCGATGTGGATGAATTTGGGATAATTATGAGGCACACACCATAACATGAAGGTTGACAAATTTCAAAGGAAAAACACGTGACAGGTGGTAATGAACAAGGATACCCTTAGTCAAGGTAAAACATGGCATAACAAGGTAAGTGGGAGAAATTTCATGTAAATGGAGTTGTGCAGGCGGGTAGATAGGAACCTAGATCGAGGGGTTACATGACTTGCCCATGTAAGTAATATATAAATCAACTGTTGGAGTAGGTAAAGGAGAGCCCGCCATGCAAGAAAAGGGGTACCATTATAAGCTAATACCCCCTCCATTTTACACAAGTAAAACCTCTTGGGTCCCGCCAAAAGTACTAATGTTCTACATTAAAAATATTTAATATATTTTTAATTAAATGTGGATAAATTCAATTTTTTTGATTTATGAGGAATAGTGGTAGAATGTTCTTCTCAAATGCAATTAATGGTGTAATAAAGTATGTAGGCCATCATGCATTACATTTTCACCCAAAATTTAGGATTTCTCTTCTCTTCTTTCATAACTTGGATTTTCTATAAATGGAAAGGAGGAACTCGTCTCAAAGGGTTAGAATTTTTCCAATTCCTCTCTCTTTTCACAAGTCCTATTATGGATTAGAGGAACTTTCAAGCCTCTTTTCCAAGATTGTAATGGAAAAAATTTCCTCTTCCTAATGTAATGATCCATTGTACATGTGATTGAAGTAATAAAATTGTGTTTTGTGAGTAATTATTGGTACTTTCATCATTCTAGCTACTTCGGTGTGCCTTTCTCATGCTTGCAGTATACTTGTGCAACTCCAAGTTTCCATTGCATTTTTGGGAGTTTTGTACTTATCTGGGAGTAAAGATTTGTATGCAATTAAGTTGTGGTGCTTTCTCATCCTTCTCATTATCATCTTTCCTCACCGGAAAACTAAAAAATTGTCTAGCAAAACCATTTTCTTAGTGCATCACCACTTATATTATAATTTTTACTTCTTGCAAATATATTTCCCTAAATCCCATGAAAATGTTAGTATAGGTATGGTTAACTATTTTATTGCATTAGGAGTTGTGTTGTGTCTAGTTTAGGAAGAGGAAGTCAGCCTTCTCTAGAGGTTCACCTCAAGCACAAGTCCCACAACTTGAGAGGTGATCCCATGTTACCCAATCACACTGAATGCCCTATTCATCACTTGGCCATTCGGAGGGTGTGGTGATTTGGTGATAATAGGTTTACCTATGAAAAATCTTGAGATATAAAGATCATACATTCCCATAACATATTCCTCATCGCTGAATAATGCACTCGGGGCACTTGAGTGCATTTCATCATGTCACATTAGGAAAATAATTAGATAATGAATCATTGTAAATATTAATATACTTAGAAGCAACTAGAAAAGTAAGAATAATATTATGTTGATTAATAAGACCACCAATGTAACTAAGCCAAGATTTCCGAGAGTAAGGGGAGAAGGAAAAGGATCAAGTATAACCCAAACATTCATGTGGAAGACACGTGGGCCAAGAGCTGTTATGAGGAAGATATAGCATTGATATTTAGGGTGAGGCACAAGAAAATGGATAATATCATTTTGTGTAAATCCCAATTGGGTGATGCCTTCATATGTGTAAATTTTTAAGAACAAGTAGGATCATAAGGGACATGTTTTCAATACTCACGATCAATGTATAATCTACAAGTAAAGTAAGAAAAAATAGAAAAATGATATAGGAGTAGAGGTAAAGGTAAGATTGTGACCATGACTACTGGATGAGGAAGGGACTATAGGAGGAGGAATAAGATCTACAGTATGTATGGTACTGGAATAAAGAATCATTGCGGTAGTGGTGGTTTGGGTGATGGGAGATTTGACTTGATATTCACAAGAACTAGTAGCAATATAATGAGTATGAAAGATAAACTCATCAAAATCCATGGGAGTGAAATCCAAAGCGCACAAGGTATCATTAGTGAGCTCAATATTTTTAACAACATCGTCAAAATCACTAGTCTCTACATGAAAGTATAGTTTATATTTTGTAGGGGCTTGACAATAGATGTGGAAGGTGTATGAGAGGATATGGTAGGAGAGATGAGATCAGTAATGTGAGTATAAATGGAGGAAGCAAAGGGAGGTGGTGATATAGGATTGAAATTGTTAGACTCCCCAATATCATATGAATGAAGAGGGTGTGAGGGAAATAGGCTTAGCTAAATTAATGACCATGGAGGTGGAGGAGTCCATGCGACAATAATTTAATGGTTTCATATCAGCGGTAATAGTATGCTCATAGCCATCAAAGATAAACTTGACACAATGATGAAAAATAAAAGAAACAACTTGCATGACATGGATCTAGGGTTGACCACGAGTAGATTGAACTCGTAATGGGAATCCATGACATAAAAGAGGTGTGAAGAGTGTGAGGTCCTACTTACTGACTCTAAAGTGATAGTACCAATGCATTCACGAGTAGTAGTATCATAGCCACATACAACAATAGTATAATTTTTAATTTCATTATGAGGAATGTGGAGTTGGGAAAGTAATGATAAAGGATAAATGTTCAATATGGAGCCATTAATGTGATTAAGATAAATATGTAAATATTTAGCCTAATCTGATGTTATCGTAGTAGTAAATAAATGATGTAATGAAATATAGAAATATACCAAAGAAAACTAAGCAATAAATAATGAAAACCCTAAGTGTAAAGAGTGGAAAGGAAGCCTTACTTGATTCACAAAGTGATATTTGAACTATGTTGGATTGGTGGCCAGTGAATGGAATGACAAGACTATCGAAGAGACCCAGAAATTTATATATTTAGAGGAGGAGGTTAGACTATGACACCTGGAGAGGGATAGGGGTGCCCGAGTCTTGATTTTTGGCACCTAAGTATGTGAAAATTATCATAAACCCATCTCTGGGTGTCTCAAGTTATTTGTAATTACTTTTCATTAGTCGCTCCAAGGTCACACCAAAGTTCTTTGGAAACTGCAAGGAAGAATAGACCCACAAAACCCTAAAAACCCTCAAATAGACATCAAATCCTAAAAATTAAAGATGTAAAATCAGGGTCAAACTATCCTCGCCTTCCAAAATGATGGACTTATAATCGGGCACTACACTACATCTCATACCCAATGTAGTTCTATGTGTGTGGGGGAGGCGGGGGTTGAGCCCTAGGTTTCTCTTATGCGTGTCACACTTAGAATAATGAGTAAGTAGCTAGATGTAGAATGTAGTAAATGTGTGCATGGGATAGAATGAACTTCCCTCTTATGCGTGTGATGAGGAAAACTATCCCTTGTGTCCCTTGTCATGGAGCTAGATGGATGAAAATGGATCTCTTAGATGCCTTGATGGATGCAACCTCGGGTGATAAATAGTGCTTAGATCTTAGCTCCTTATTATTATCACATAACTTTATATTTATTTGATTCCTTCACTTGAATTTCGTAATCAGCCCCAAAAAGGTTGAGTACCAAAAAGATAAGATGCTCAAATGGATATAAAGGACCTAAAAAGTAAGGGTAAAGTACAAAGGGGACAAGAGCACTCGGAGGGGACAAGGGTACACGGTGTTGATGTCTTGGTTGGGCACTTTGGTGTCTAGGAAGAAAAATGTTGAAGAGTAAAAAGGAATAGTAATCAAGTAAGGGTGTAGGGCTGAAAGAAGAAACAAAAAGGAAAGAAAGGTGTCCAAATACATGGGTTAATTATTACTTTTCATGCTTTGGAATCATATGAATAATAGTATGTAATCAAGACTAGATATTTACCCAAAGTATGTGATTGTGTGTCTACATAACGATAAGTAAACACTTAATCTAAAAATCCCGCATGGGAGCCATGATAAGAAGAGGAGGAGAATCGACGAAAGACTTGAGAGTAATTTCCTCATTAGATAATGTGATAAGAGGTGATATACTTAAATTAATAGATGCGATGGGAAAAATCTATTGTAGGGTCATCACTTTGGATTTGAATAGAGTGAAGGGCAACCTATAAGGTCCAACGATAATCGGGATCCTGGAGGAATAGATCAAATGTGTGTGTGTGTTAGCTGGGGTATTCTTTAATTTCTAAATGATATCATAGGTTTTTTATGGAGTGACAGGTTGTGGATGTCGTACACTAATAGGAGAAGGAATAGAGGTAGTAAGCTACAATGGTTCCTTATTGTAGTGGGTGGTGACAACATTGATAGACGAAGTTGCGAAGCATTTATATAGTGAGGTGGATGTTGCATAGTAACATGGTTAGATCTGATTATGGCCATAGAATAGACATGGAAAGGGAGGAAGGTAGAAGAATTATCCATGATCTCAGAAGAATAAGAGGAAGGGAAATGGATCAGGGGCATGGAAATTATTGTCGGGTTAACCAAATGAATTAACAAAATTTAAATCTAATATAAGGACATTGTTGAAGAGATAAATATAATAGTATTCAAGAAAGATCTAGCTATAGAAATATAAACAAGAGTGATAGATATGGTTTTTCATAATGATTACACTTGCCTTTGTAGGTCTGAACGATTATGGGCTAGTGACTGATCTGGAAAGGCTAATTTTGGATTGTGTAAGATCTGATTTAGAAGTTGTAATGTGACGATCTCAAGGAAAAAGCACTGGGAGAGGACACGGTCACCGGGTGTTAGTGTCTATTATGGGCACTGTGTTTTGCAAAATAGCTTCAATCCCGGTTCTATGTCACTTATTGTTCGTTGTACATCGCGTCAGCTTGCTACAATTCTTCTCATTCACACTTGTAGGTTTACAAAAGAAACCTTAGATACCTATACAATACTTAAGTGCACATTAGATAAATAAATTTACAAATGCTTGAGTTGGATTGACCTTGATAGTCACCCTAATGTGATTTTCACCAAGTGTTACACTACATTTTAAACTCAATGTAGTTATTGTGTGTGTGTGTGTGTGTGTGTGTGTGTGTGTGTGTGTGAGAGAGAGAGAGAGAGAGAGAGAGAGAGAGAGAGAGAGAGAGAGAGAGAGTGTCCATTGATATAGGTTGTCATAGTTTCGGTGACACAAAGAATAATAAGCCTTCAATACTTTGTCCCAATGCAAAATTTATGGTATGGAATTCATAATAGCTCCCTTATGCAATGAATAATGCAGTCCTTTGATGATGTAGTAGATTGGAAATATTTAGCTCCTTGTGGTAGTAAGTTCCTCTTGAAATTATTGTCCCCCTTAAATGGAGTTGAATAAGATGTATATATATGATTCCTTCACTTAAGTTTCATCATTAACAAGTGAAATTCCGACCTAGGGTGATAAACAAAGACATGAAAGAAGTAACATCTGAAAAAATAGAAAAAGAGAGGAGGACAAAAGTTCCTATAGGGGAAAACAATGTTTGAGTGTTGTTGTCCCTTATGAGTGGTTCGTATAGGGTTCCTAAAAGGATAAATAGTGAAATCATAGTAGGCTAAGATGTCGGCTAGTGTGCAAAGTCATAGACAACAAGTAATAAAGATAAAAAGGATAATATCAATGTTAAAGTAAAGTAAAGGGTTGGGGATGAATAATTCTCTTGCTTAGGAATCATCCATATAAATGACATATTTACATGCTAGATGTACATAGTAATTGTGTGATTTAATGACTACAATAATAATGATCATATAAAATTAATGGATAATCAAGTAGGATCCTTCATTAAGATTGTACATCAATTCTCTTGGAAGTATATTTGTAAGTCTTTATGTTCTCATTTACTTGTTTAAGATCATCTTCCATTCCATCAAATTAGTTATTAGGGTTTTTGACCTAGTTCATCACTCGATGGCTTCCATTTCATATACTTTTACGAAACCTTTTAAGTCATTACATTTTTAGGTGTTCTTCTTGCGTTAAGTTGTCCTCCTTTACCTCTCTTAACTGGTTTGGAGGAAAAGGATCGGTCCTTATGACCCTAAGTTTGTGTGGCGTAACCATGGTAAGATTGTGCATTGTTCTTCCCTTAGTTCATCACCATAAGGGAGAGTGCACAAACATGTGGCCCGCTTTTATATAGATAAGTGACATGTATTCTTTAGAAAATGAGATTTTTCCCAAGTTTGAGTGATGATAAGTGATACATCGGTTTAGAATTTTACAATAATGTAAATATACAAAACAAAGGATTTTGAGTATATATATATATATATATATATATATATATATATATATATATATATATATATTGATATATATGATAAAGAGATAATTATTAAAAAAATATTTTTAAAGACATGTAATTTAAATGTTGTAGCGTAATTTTTAATATATTTTTACATAAAAATATATTTTTGTATTTAATTATATAAACAAAAAATTATATAAAGTTGAACATTTTATCACACACTTATCTCAAAATTGAGTGGAAAAAAAGTATAGTTCAAGCACACATGTATATTTTTTTGAAAATTTATAAATTATTTTTAAATTTTTAATTATTAAAAAAAGAAACATATTTTTTGAAAATAAATAAATAAATTTACTTTTTAATTAAAAAAGTGTATTCAAAAAGTAAAATAAGGGCTAAAAATAGATAATTTATTTTCTACATGAAGTGCCAAGAAACCCATTTTTATATGAAGTGCCAAGAGACCCATTTTTGTTGTCACAAATGTGCCACATATTTTCCATTAGATATTACAATTGTAAGGTAACACTTGCGATCATATGTAGTTATGACCATAAGTATTCCATGTATATATGCTAATTTTTATTCATTTTCCATTTTTTAAATTTAATAGCTTACGATTATAATTGTTATGGTCATAACCCTTACGAATATAACTTATCCATTTACGTAGGACCGCATCCCTTATGGTCGTAACCTACTCACAATTCACACACTCGAAAATAATTACCCCAAATATCATTAAGTGGGTCAAAAATATGTGCACCCACCCATAAAGGCCTCCCTTTTATATGCATTTGCCAAAACCTTTTAGATCAATAGGAATCTAAGCATTCTTATCATATTTGGTTGCCCTCCTTCCCCTTCTCGCTTTTCTCGGAGGAAAATTATTGGTTTTAGGACCTTGAGTTTGTGTGGCGCAACCATGGTAAGATTTTTGTGCATCATTCTGCCCCTACCCTTCATATCTCCCCTCATTCAATATAGTTTTTGTAAAGGAGTTGAGTACTCTCGGTCTTCTAGATTGGAGCCCCCTTTGAAACGGAGTTATGTTGGAGATTCCCTTTTTGAGGGGGTGAGTCGGGTTGCGTATGGGGATTTTATTACACCTCATGCTTTTAGGTGAATCCCCCTCACCCTTAGCCTAATTGAAAGATATCCATAGAGGAATTAGGTTCAATTATAAAACATAAAGGCCATAGATCTAAGGTGGAAATGTTGAGATCAAAAGATGAGGCGTTGGTGAGTGTTGGCTCATAGAGAACATTAGAGGATCTTCTTTCTCGTTGCAAGAGAATATTAGATGTTGTACGAGAATGTATTATGTTAGAGGATTGGTTTTGGTAAACCCTCTTAGGTTGTTCTTCCCTTATGGTATGTTGATAGTTACAAATTTCCTAACTTTTATTAATAGAGGTTGATGTTCTCTCGACAACATTTTTACTATTTAATGTTTGTTTTTGGCGAATGGCTTCTTGATATTGGAGGATTGATTTTGGTAAACACATTTTGGGTTGTCCTCTTGTGGTTACACATTTGAATTTTAATTAATGGATTTCGATGTGCTCTCGATGACATTTTTAGATGTATAATGTTTGTTCTTTAGCTAATGGTTGTTGTTTACTGTGTTTTCATGTTTTTTAGAGGATAAGTCTATTACACACACACACACACACACACACACACACACACACACACACACACACACACACACACACACACACACACACACAATGATATACTAGTAATAATATTCATAATATATAATGTGCATACTATTAATATATATTGATTAATAGTATACTACTAATATGTTGATTATACCATATATTATAATTAATATATTTATTATTGTATATTTATATACATAAATATTACTAACTATTTATATGCATTAATATGGATTAAATGTACATAATTGTAGACACAAAATCATGCACTTTAGACATTATTTAGTCTCGGTCTCATACTACTATTCATATGGTTTTTGAATGAAGAAAGTACTAATTAACCCATGTCTTTTGGCCATTTTACTTTGTTTGCTTTCGTCACACTTTGTCGACCTCTCGTATGTAATCACCAGATCATTTTTTCCAGTTGGCATCATTTTATCTCTTCTTGGGGTGCCCAATCTAGTATTAGGGCGCCCCAAGCACCTTGGTCCCATTTTGGGTGACCTGAGCCTTTTTACACTTTCTCGCCACTTTTTGGGAACTTTCTAGCCATTTGAGCTTCCCATATTTTTAGTGGTTGGCCTTTTCAAGGGTTAATTATGAAATTAGATCAAGAGAACCATATAAATATAAAGTTATGAGACCATAATGAGGGACCAAGAACTAAGATCTATTATCATCACCTAAGGTTGCATCCATTAAAGGCTCCATTTTCATCCATCTAGATCCATCACAAGGCACAAGGTTGGTTCATCTGCATCACACTGCATAGGAGGGAAGTTTATTCTATTCCATCCACCATTTTATTACATTTCTACACATAGTTATTGCTCGTTACTTTCACAAAGTGTGATTGGCACAACAACATCTATGACATGATTATACACACAAGCACATAGAACTACATCGGTTCCGAGATATAGTGTAGAGATTAGTTAGTAATTCCACCATTGTGGCCGCTGAGGACAGTTTGACCCATTCATACGCATCTTTCTTTTTTAGGGGTTTGATGTTCATCTTGGGGTTTTGTAGGTCTTTCCTTCATCACCGACTTCCAATGACATACTATGCAGTCCAGTGAAGTTAGTGTGATAAGAAGTGAAGGCATGCGATCACTTAGCAACACCTCAGAGGAGGGTTTTGGGTCATTTCCGAATAACATGGTGCACAATTCTCGGACTGGGGTGCCCACAGTGCCCCTATCCTCTCTAGCGCCCTAGTCCATCCCAATGTTCTAGATCTATGCTTTTTGGAGCTTTTGTTTGATCACATCTACGTTTTATTCATCCAGTTTATTCCGCGACACATTCCTAAGGCATCATCAAATCAACTAAGCTTTATCTAACCCTTCTTGTACTTTATGGTTTCATATTTTCATATCTTAGATTGCTTGGGTCATTTTCTTTATGCATTTATCTATTATTTATTGTTGTTCTTAATATTAGATTAACTATAGAATTAGAATAAATTCCATATTTTAGTTAATCATTTTGGTGAACCCATACTCCATCTTCACGCCTATAGGATCCTCACACTTTTTCATCCTACAAGTCTAGTCATCATGAATATCTCAATAACTAATTATTTTCTTGCACAACCTGATGTAAGGTATAAATTCTAACATCTTCTAGCTACTACCCACATTCGTGTTGATATGCATCCTAACTCAGTGTATCATAATTTTGTAGATGCATTTTCTCGACACATATCATTCAAATGTAATCTTCTCACGGATTTAAAAACTTTTGATAATGACCCACCCTTGCATATTATGATTCACATTCTCAATATGGGTATTAAGTGTACTTTAATTGATAATGGATCTGAACTTAATATATGTCCTATGTCATTCCTTGAAAATTTAGGTCTTTCACTCATGATGTTATTCTATCATCCCTCTCACTCCGTGCATATGATGGCTCAATTCTCCTATGTATAGGTCATATTGTTCTTCCTATTACCGTCGGGTTAAAAACCTCAACATCATTTTATTTGTCATTGATTTTCCAGTCTCATATAACTATTTACTTGGTAGACCATGGCTCCATGCCATGCAATCCGTTGCTTCTATCATACATCATATGTCAAATTCATACATGAAGGCGTTGAATATACTTGTACTTCGCGACCATGATGCATACCATTATTGTGACCGAGATCCTAATACTATTCTTCATATTCCACACATTGATACTACAGATGACCCTCAACCAATGGACGAAATACCTCATTTTCCACCACTTGAAGGTGTTATTTTTGTGATAGATGTAATCTCTTCTATGCCACCTACTACTACTACTATTATGATTCTTTATCGTGGTCCGACTAGCCTATGGATGTTGCTCTATCACCTACACATTCACATGTACCACCTCTACTAGCACACTTTCCATTTACTTGCACATTTTTCATGAATAATTCATACTGGGAACATATTCCATTTGATCCTACTTGTAATGACACTATATGCACACATGAGGGTTTGGATCAATTAGGATTTTCTTTTGAGGACCTTTATCCTACACCATATGCTCCTCATCTTTATTACGGGTTTGTTTACATCACGACCACTTATGGCCTCTATTTATTTCACCTTGCGATATTTCTCACATGCAATCCTCGATCTACTCCACTTATATTAGGACAATCATGGCTTGATTACATTGGGGCGCTCTTGATCCTGATCATATAAACATCTCTTTCCCCATGCCTTTTGGTCGTATCTTAATTTGCAATAGTTCCTTTTTTTGAATGTGTATAATCTCACTCGCTAGTATGCACATGGTTGTTCACTTCTTCCTTTCACTAATGAGGAATATTCCATGGGTATGTAAAACTTACACCTCAATGGCTCATTATGTGATCAACCATACACTATTTCTTATCAAGTAACCAATGCTTATCCATATGACTTTGACCCTAAAATTGACAATCTCTTAGATGATATTACATGATTGATTCTTCATCTTCCACACACAACTCCCCCAACCTAGCATCATTTAACACCATAACATATTATACTCCTAGCATGTGCATATTGCATCCTCTTCACATCGCGTGCTCATTCCACTCCTACTAGTATCGACTATTACCTAATGACACACTTTTGGCACTTCGGTTCACACTTGACTGTTGAGGGCCATATACTACACATGAACCCCATACACTACACAATAGGTACTACACATTATGTCTCTTCATGCATCTCGCATCATACTTATTCCACATTTAGTCTAGACATCATCTCCACTTTTACACATTTATACACTATACATCGTCTACACACCATACTGGTATTCCTCATACATGTGTCACACTCCTATTGTCTAAAAGTATAGCATTGAAAACTACATAGCACAAACCTTACACTTTTAGTCTACATACACATCTTTTATTGCAATCTTTTATATCATACATTGCACATTCTACACATCACATGATCATTTCTTATCATAACACATACTACATCATCTTCTACGTGCTCCACTCACTACCCTATGACGCACTCTAGTCCTCGGTCCATACTCGAATGTCGAGGGTTTAAAAATCAAATGGACCTTATCATATACACATGTTCATCATTCAACCTTATATCATGTGACATTACTAGGTTAGTGACATACACTATAGGCTAAATGGTCACCTATTCCTTCATCTTGTAGTGGTACATGCTTTAGGATACATCACCACTCCATTTATTCATCTCATCATGATATATACGATTTAAGTTGCATCATCACACATTCATCTCTAGGTCGCATATCATCACACACATACACACTCATCACAACACGTTAGACATAACACACACTTTGACCATTTCCTAATGACATACTCTCATTTTTTGTTCATTCTTGACTGCTGAAGGGGCATAATAAATGAACCTCACTTCATACACTTACATTCACTTGGGGGTCATGCATCTCCTATCATTCATCTTGCATTCCATTCCATCCATCCATCTAAAACATGTTTCATATCTTAGTTACTTTTACTCTTTCTTACATTTGTTTTTTCATGTTCGCTTATTACACATGCTAGATAGATATCTTATATGTCATTATCTTTACCATACACACATGTGTGTTCACATCCTTTTCTAGTTGTGATCACATATATAGGTCTCCTACACGCAACATGGATGCTCGCCTCCTACCACTCCTACAATGGTCATTGGGGGCATCTACATTCACCTCTTATTGGTGTTATTGTACTTAGCGCTCTACATTATTTGTTTTTACATGCTTTCGATATATTGGTTATCTCTCTTATATGCTAATAGGTGCTTCAAGTGCAGCATTTTTTTGTATGATTACTTGCTATAATGGTTATTTGTTTGCTTTTCTATTATTTTTTCTCTTGTTTACTATTATATGCAAGCCTTTTTGTTGTTTGGTGTGCAAACTTATTTTTGTATGTGGCCATTGTGACCTTGAGTGTCGTGTGAAAACGTGAGATATGTCCCATGTTTGCAACCCACTTTAGCAATCTATAGTTGTTTTTTTACGTACTTACTTTCTAGCTTCTACATTGTCTGTATGTAGCGTACACTTGTCTTTACATGCATGCTTTTTGTACTAACACTTGTTTCTATCCACTTGTTTGTATGTGCCTTGGTTTCTACCAAGCACATTCCCTTCCCCTATAGGGCACAATTTATGTGGTTGGTCCTCTTTTGGGGCCACATTCTCCTATCAGTGATGTCACATGTGCCCCCAAAGAGGGGGAAATCATTTGAGGTTTACCACATTACACAACACTCTCTACCGGTACATTTCAATTTAGTTTCCACCCTTGACATTATGGGTTATACAACAAGTGGGTTCATATCGGTCTACAAACCTTGTATAAAGAGGATTTTACAGGATAGGTTTTCCTTATTATTCTGGGGTAGTTACAGGGTTGGAGGATACAATGGATTTCCTCCCTACACTACTACGGCATGTGGTGTCGGATCGCCTAAAAACTTCGGTAGTATAGAGATCTCTTCATACATCTTCAAGGAAGTAGTTATAGGTTGGAGAATAATGCATCTTTATCCCTACACTTCTTTAGCTAGGGTGGCGTGAAATTGCCCAAAAACTTAGAGTACATGATATCCTCTTTACACCCTTTTCTCTCATCAAGAATTAGGTGCACATGTTCCTTTTACATTTTTCATTTCCATTACATTTTTTTACTATATACATGCATTTTTAACATATATACATACGTATTTGACTACTTGATTGTCTTCTCCTTGCAGTCCATTCATATGAGACGAAAATAACCAACAACAAAAATCAACTACAAAAATGCTTTAACAACAAAAATAACAACATTATGTGGCAAAGTACACACCTCATACTAACATGTAAGTACATCACACACAACAAAAATTACACACATGTTTCCACCCTAGGTTCACTCTCACCACTTTTTGCACTTTTACATCTTTAGTTTCCACGCTCCACTATTTTCTCATTCCACGCTTTGTCTAGTCCATCAACACACTTTATACATCACTCTACATGGACATCAGGTATGCATCTCTATCTACTTTATGTTACCGAGCATTCTACTCACCAACATAAAGTGGGGAAAATGTAGACAAAAATCATGCACTTTAGACATTATTTAGTCTCGGTCTCATATTACTATTCATATGGTTTTGAGTGAAGAAACTATTAATTAACCCATGTCCTTTGGCCATTTTACTTTGTATGTTGTCATCACTACCGACCTCCCGCATGTACTCACCCAGTAAGTTTTTCCAGTTGGCATCATTTTATCTCTGATTAGGGCACCGAGCCCAGTACTTGGGTAACCTAGGCACCCTAGTCCCATTTGGGGCACCCTGAGCCTTTTTACACTTTCTAGTTTTTTGAGATTCCCATCTTTTTAGTGGTTGACATTTTTGGGGTTAGTTACAAAATTAGATCAAGAGAATCATATTAATATAAATTTATGAGACCATAATGAGGGACTAAGCACTAAGCGCTACTATCATCACCTAATTAGGTTGCATCCATCAAAGACTCTATTTGCATCCATCTAGCTCCATCACATTGCACAAGAGGGAAATTTATTCTATTCCATCCACCATTATATTACATTTCTACAAATAGTTATTGCTCACCACTTTCACAAAGTGAGACTAGCACAAGAGCACCTAGAGCATGATTGCACACAAGAACACATAGAATTACATTGGGTTTGAGATGTAGTACAACGTTCGCTAGTAAGTCGACCATTGTGGCCGCTTAAGGAAAGTCCAACCCTTCATATGCATATTTCATTTTTAGGGTTTTAATGTTATTCTTTGGGTTTTACAGGTATTTCCTTCATCACTAATTTCCAATGACATATTACGTAGTCCAACGAAGCTAGTGTGACAGGGAAGCGAAGGAAGGCAATCACTTGGTGAAACATCAAAGGAGGGTTTTGGGTCATTTCCATATACCAGGCACTCATTTATCAAACCAAAGTTGCCCACATGTTCCCTGTCCCTCCCTAGGCACCCTAATCCAATCCATTGTTCTATATATGTGCTTTTTGGAGCTTTTGTGTCGTCACATCTGCATTTTGTTCATCCATTTTATTCTGTGACATAGTCCTGAGGCATCGTTGAATCAGCTAAGCTCTATATAACCCTTCTTGCACTTTAGGGTTTCATATTTTCATAGCTTAGATTACTTGGGTGTTTTCCTTTACACATTTATTTGTTATTTACTATTATTTTTGTATTAGATTAACTATAGAGTTATAATGAATTCCACATTTTAGTTAATCAATAATTATGTTGAAGGAATTTTTCCAAAATGGAACGAAGGTTGAAAATTATTATAGTTGTTAGATACAAAGATGATATAAATTGTTTTGGGAATTGGTGCATGACTTGTATCATAGTTATCCGAGTGTATTTGGGGATAATTAGCTACATGTCCTCAATATCTTTAAACATGGTGAAAAGTGGGAGGGTCGTATGTTTGGTTGTGATCCTTAAAACAACTAAACTATTCCCTTTATAACATGTCGATAAGAAGCGAAAACAAATTCATTTCCTAAAAAGCACCGACGCGATGATTCATTGATAACTAAAAGTACTACTTTCTCAAAATTTGGTTAATCTATCACAAAAGCTTAAATCACAAAATCTAGTTGAAACACTATGCCAAAAGGACTTGATCATCTTGTTGAATAAAATCCATTTGAAACATTATGACCACATTCAAAGATCTTGCAAAAATTTCGCACTTCATGAATTATCTCTTATAAGACACATTTTCTTACCGCCTTTACATTTAAAGTCAATCTTAAGATTGTGCTCCAATAATTGACTAATGGATAACAAATATTTTCTCAAACTAGGGACATCTAAAACATTTATAATTTTACATGTGTTTTTTCTAAGTACTAGTGAAATGGAACCAATCCCCTAAACACTGTAAGATGTATCATCACCCAAAGAAACATGGTTTTTCATGGGTGTTTCTCTCAATGTGAAGAACCAATCTTTGTGTCTTGTCATGTAGTAGGTTACACCCAAATCGACATACCAAATTACATTTTTTTTAAATATACTTTGCTCATTTGGCCATGCACTATATAGGAAGCGATCATCTTCATATTGATCTTTTTGTTTGAAACATTTCCTTGTTGAGATGGTTTCTTCTTCCACTTTCCTTATTTTGTCCTGTTTATTTTGTTGTTGGCCTTGTTTATATTGTTGATTATCAGTTTTATTTTCACTTGACACTCCCTTTTGGAATGTATTATACAAATAATATTTTAATTCATACCCCTTATGACGACAAATAGGGTAGTTTTATCTGTCCTCGGAGCATTGTTGATTAATATGTCCTTAATTCAAAGGTTGTTTAGGAGACTTGTCCTACGTTTTTGTTAGGGAGATTGTGATATTGCATGAATTGTTGTGTAGTATTGTGTATGATAGGGATAAAAAACAATTTGGTCACTTTTAGTGGATGATGTGGACAAATTTGAATACCTAGTTACAATTTAGTATACCATATCATCCACAAACTTATGGAAATACATAGGTAGTGAATAAGAGTTTTGGATATTTTCTCAAATGTTTGATGAGAAATAATTCATGAATATGGGACATGAAAAATTACCAAAATTGGATTTTGCATATATAACAACTAAGTGTTTCAAAATACATGGAGAACCCCATTCTAGATTGTGTACGGGAGTAATTTGGATCTATGAGGCCTTAATCCATAAGAAAGATGTGAAGGAAAGAAAAGTAGCTTGTGAATGAACAAATAAAGCCCCAATAGTGACTTATTTTCCTCAAAATTGGATATAATAGGCCTCAATCCGTAAAAACATGAATGCATGAAGAAAATGACAAAAAAAGATGATGCAAAACTCATTTTTTCCACGTCACCCATGTAGCAACAAATAACATCGGATCGATAGTGGCTAGAAGATACCCAATGAAGATGGTGTAGTCCTATGTGATGTAAGGATCCCTCACTATAATTGCACAACTCTTTTACCCACAATCCCACTAAAGGCACAATCCAAGTGGAGATCCCATACTTTTATGGGTATAATAATTACCCCATCGACCTAGTTGAAAAATAAAGGATAATGCTAATTATCCTTTCAATGGGAACCCGTTGGTGATGTGACAAGTCAACATAGAGTATCCTTTTCCACCGATCAGTAGACAAGGAAACTTGTATATGCTCATATCTCAAACTCTATATACGTTAGATACATAAATTTGTGTTTGTGGTTCCTTCTATCATCAATTTCTTGCCCCTTTTTTTTATTAGGGTTTCTCTTAAGTGATTAAGTTTTCCCTCATCAATGGTTCTAATGATGCCATATATCAATGACCGTCAACACAAATATCAACCATCTATTGCCTTGATGTGTGTTAGACACAGCCACAAAGACTCCCATTTGGAAACACTTATTGATGTAATTAGAAAAAGCTTTATTTATATATATTTTAATTATAAAAATACACCAAATTGATAATATGGCACAAAATTTAACACAATAGCTATCTAGTGGATGAAATTTTTTATGTAAAGATGAATGGAAAAATTTAGAAACAAAACAATGTCACATATGCCTCGCCTCGCTTCTCGTAAACAAATCACATTATAAATTTCATTAACACTCGTTAAGTGTGTCATTTAATGGAAGAAAAACATCCTACTAGGAAAATTAAATCTAAAGGCACCCTTCATTAGTTTAATGATCTAAATAATTAAATTAATTAGAACTCCACCATTATGTTACAATTAAATCTTAATACATGGTAAAAAAAATAGTGGGACTCCTTTTATTTCTATCACCCCTACTCAAATTTCATTGCTAGATGATCTTTTGAGGATTTTTGTGATGGACTAGAAGAATAATCAAAGGTAAATTTCTTGTACTTAGGTCACGCGAGGATAATATTAATATTATTATGAATATGAATATGATTGGGGGTCACGTGAATCTAAACCCTTCATCTTCCTTGAAACCTCTATAGGATTTTCAAGTAAGAGGGGGCTTATTTGGCATCGAGGGCTAAATGGAAGGTGTGCAACAAGGTAAAAAAGTGCAAGTGGAAGGTCATTGATGTAATTGGTGGTGGAGTAGTCATGATGTCTTAGGATTGTGCCTATGATCCATTGAGATTGCATAAGCTACGTGCACATAATCCACTCAACACATGGATGACAACAACACAAGTGCAAAGATTACTACATGTAAAGTGCCACGAGGATCGTTGTTTTAAGGCTACACATCACCGACCAAATAAATTTGCATTTTTAAGGGAGAGACACCAATAGTTGAGCGGGGTCTAATTGTGGATATAGTGTCTTGAATACACAACACCCAATAGTTGTCATAGTACAACTTGATAGTTGTCATAAAAGTACCTGGTGATTAGTCATTTTTGACATGACAACACCCAATCACATCATGACATGTAAGATTTTCCTTTTTAAAATTTTAAATGTTCAACCATTATCACCCATGATCAAATATGGGTCCCAATCAAAATGTAGTGTAACTAAAATTTACTATTTTAAATAAATTCAAAATATATCTTTCCCTCCAATTCAACACTCAAAAAAATATATGTAATTTAAAAAATCTTGAACTACGTGTTGGTGAAAAAATTAGGTTCCCACATTTTATAGAATTTATTTTGTGGCCCCCCTAACTTAGGGTGCACCACTATTGGTGTCTCTCCCTATCTCTCGCCAAATTTTAGAGATTTCCTCGTTAAAATTTGGAACAAACCTATCTCGCATAAAAGGAGCGTTCGAGAATAAAATAAAATTTATTTGTAATATTTAAAAATATCATTACTATCTCATTAAATATTTGAAATTAGTGTGTGATAGTTTAATATTTTCTATTTAGGCATTTAATATTATGTATTGTTCATCATTTCCACATCAATTTTTTTGATGATAACACATTTTAAAAGAAAAAAACTATCTCTACAATCATTTCCATGCTATCCGAGGGTGGATTAGTAATTTTGATTTTAAAAACTCTTAGACCATGGTGGCTCTATACACTACCGCATTGAGACGATTTGTGGAAGAATGGCTAAAAGCTCCAATCGTAGGAAAAATGAAAAGACTAAGAGATGGATATAATATTTCCTTATCCTCATGCTCTCCATTTATGTGACATTGACATTTTAATCCACCATGAAACCAAATTGTGGGACACAAGGGAATGAGAAAACAAGGGAATTCAAATTCGACAAAGAGACTAACTTATGCATAAACAAAGACAAACATAACTTAGGGAAGGAAGAGGAGGAGATGGCATGGAAGTAGATGAAGTGGATTAAGGAGGCAACATCATGCAAGGTCAAGGGCCATTTGATAGAGAAACCGACTCATGTCAATGCTTTCAAGAGTGGTTAAAACCTTAAATTCAATTCATTTGTGGATTACAAAACCCATTTGTTGCTACGACTATTAGCATCGAGAACAAGGGAGCGTGGGTTGAGGAGCCAACATGTATACCTTGACTTCGGATCCAACTTCGCCTCTAACATCTGCTGGTTCCTAAATAGTTTAAAGTCCTTTAAATAGATAAAAGGTTAACTACTTGAAGTGGGATATATGTCTTTATGCCATCTTGGAATTGTATCTACAACCCTTTAAAAATTCATCATTTATTCATAACATTTTAATTAAAATAATATCATAGTCATATCTTACAAGTTTATTAAATTATATCATGATTCATATCGTATAAGATTTCCTTAATAAAATTTTTCAATATATATTTTTAATCAAACAAAATTAATCCTTCCTTTTTTAATAGTAAACGTCATACATACAAGCTTCCTCAACAAAACTTTCCAATGTTATAAACAAAGAAAGTTTGTAATTTTTAAATTGAATGTAGTTTATGGATTTTAATTGAAGTTAGTTTTTGCTTTTTAATTAAAGTTAGTTTTCTTTTTTAAGGGCTAGCTTTAAAGGTATTAATAACTTGTGACAACATTAACAACGCATATAGACATGGTATGGTAGTGGAGATAGGAGAACCTTTTTGTGACAAAATTAGAGGCATCATACAAACATGGGGATGAAGATAGTGGGAGCACAAAATTAAATTCTGATCTCTTTTGGTAAATTAGTGAAGCTTTTCTTACATAACATTTTTCACTAAATTGACAAAATTTCTATTGCAAAATGTTTTTGAAAAGTTAAAAATCAAATTTAACCGTCCACATGTGAATTTTAACAACCCTTGATAATCCTATCAACATTTACGCAATACATTTCTTATTTGAAATTGAACCAACATATTAATGCTACCAAATTGATATGATTTACACATATAATAATTTTTTAAAATAGAGAAACTAATAAAATAATTAATCAATATATTATTACATAAAATAAAATTCATATTGATACCATACCTATATTTATTTGCTTGGGATTTAATATTGGTACCTCAAATATTTCTTGGGATTTAATGTTGGTACAATGAACCTTAAACAAACTAAAAGCCTCCTCTTAAAATAATAATCATGATTCATATTTAAAAGTCTTAAACAGTCTTCTAAACATAATCGTACATGTATGTAAAATAGCAGTAATTATATTGAAGTTTCCCTTAAAATATCTAGAAGAAGATTCATGGAGAAACAGGGGAGGAGATGAGGATGAGGGCTTTTCAGCTGGGAAAAAGCAGAGAGCCGTTGGAAAAAGTAGAGTGCCGTTGGAGGAAAAAAAAACCTATAAAACAGTGTGCGGGCCTGCATTTTCATTGTTTCATTCTAATTTGTTTTTGTCGCTCTGCATTTTTTCTTTTTTGTGATTATTGCACGGCCTTGCTGCAATTTTTTTCCCGGTGTGAATCATTTTGATTCTGGTCTGTAATGAGTATTTTTGGGAGGTCTGTAGTAATGTGTGTCAGGGTGCTTTTCTGTATTTCTGTATTTTTGTGTTTCTTTTGTGTTGTTGTTTTTGTTGGAATGAGTAAGCAGAGTAGTCATCTTCCAGTAAGGGTTTACTGTTATTCTTCGCATAGGATTAAATTCTATTTTTATAGCAAAATAGACTTTTCAAAATGTTAGGCTTCAGATTTGTATATTTAAACGGTTAGATTCCTTTTTGTAAGCTAAAAATTTAGCTCTTAAATCTTGTGTGTTTTGCAACTGATTTCAGTGATATGTGTTTAAGGGCAGGAGCGGAAGATGAAGCCCTGGATTGAAACCCTGAAGAAGCGCATCTGTGGGTTTGTGGAAATGGTCCTAACAGACATTCCATCTTCCATGATAACTGAGATGCCCTCTTTCACAATAATAATCGCAGTCGTATGTGTATGTAAAATAGCAGTAAAGATCGTTTGAGTTTCCCTAAAATATTCACGTATAGTCTAATCAGCTATGATAGTTTAAGTTTCCCGCAGTAATGATAGTTTAAGCTTCCCTAAAATAGTCTAATCAGCTCGAGCAGTGGTAAAAAAGCAAAGAGGCGGAAAGAAAAAGTTATAAACACCGTACGGGACTGCATTTTCATGGATTTTTTCTATTTTATTTTCTTTTTGTTTTGTTGTTATAGCACTACATTTTTATTTCGTTCCATGATCTATTGGACGCCATGCTGCATTTTTGTTGTCCTAAATAATTTTGATTTTAGTCTATAATGAGTATCTTTGGGAGGTATGTAAGTATGTGGTCTGAGTGGAGTGGGTTTCTATATTTTTGAGTTTATTTTTTTGTTTTGGTTCGAATGAGCAAGCAGAGCAGACAATAGCCAAGGATGCGTCTTCGTGGTAAGGGTTTGCAGGCATTTTTTGCTTAGGGTTAAATGAAAGAGACTATTCAGAATGCTAGGCTTCAGATCTGTTTGTTGAAACGTTTAGATTCCTTTTGTAATAGTTCTCAACCCTTTTGTGTTATGCAATTAATTTCAGTCACGTGTTTCAGGGAAGAAGTGGAAGAAGAAAAAGAAGATGAAGCCCTGGATTGAGACCCGTTATGACATATTTAGAGGACGTCCTTGCTCGCCTAGAGATGAGTCCTGGAGAACTATGCACTTGCAGAACTATGCAGCCACACGTTTGCTGTATGCTTCTCAATCCCTTTTTTCTTTTGTTGTTTTTGTAACTTTTGTTTTCTTCTTTAAGGTATTGGTTGTTTGTTTACTAGAAGTTAAATCTTCATAAACTTTGCTCTGCGATGCCATGATATTATCTTTGTTTCTCATCACACTCACCTATTCTGCCTTTATATTCTCGTCTCTAAGAATAAATCGTATTAGTTCACAAAATTAAATTTGTTGTGAATGTTGATGACAGGCATGGAATTTGGCAAAGTGCACAGCATGGGCTGATGGGAAGAAGAGACCCGATGTAGCAATTTTTTGTTTTGTTTTTGTTGCTCTGTAATTTTATTTTGTTTCATGATTTAATGCACGGCCGTGCTTTGTTTTTTTTTCGGGTTTGAACCGATTTGATTTTGGTCTATATTATGTGCTGTGATTGGGTTATTTGGGAGGTATTTATGGGTTTTCTGTTTTCTGTTTTCTGTATTATTTATTTGTTTTGGTTCTGAGGGAGCGGATCAGGGCTGAGCAGAGCAAGACCATACCCATTCTGGTAAGTATTTTTCCTTCTCTAAATTTTAGAAGAAACGAGGATCCAAATTTTTGAAGCACATTTGCATGTTTAAAAATTGTTTCTATGGATATCTAGTTGTACAATGAATTCTCCCAATTTTGTTTGATTGTCTTGATTAAAGATTTTATGCATTAGTTTGTGACTACTTCAACTGAACTCTCCTAATTTTGTTTGACTGTCTTGATTAAAGATTTCATTTAGTTGTTTGTGACTACGAATATCCATGTAATTGTGCCTAATATCATCATACGTTAACCAAATTTGAAGCAAACGTGTTTTATCTTTTACTTATTTAAGTTGCACACCCTAAAAATTCTGTTCAAAAGGGTGTATTTAGGTGAGGTTTTGGTGCAGAGCTAGATGCTCAATCACTCAATCAACAACGTCAGTTAGATTAAATAGTAAAATACCCAAAGAACAGTACTCTTCTTGTGAAGAGAATCACTTTTCCAAGGCTAAGATGCTTTCTTTAAGAGTCAAAAATGACCTCTAAATGGAAATTTAAGCTTACAACCTTTAACGCCATGTTTTTAGACCCTAACAACATCCAATTTGTTCTGTACTGTTAAGGAATCAACAATATAATCAATGTGGTTCATACTGTCCCTAAGCCTTCTTAATGTCTTACCATAGGTGGATTCATGGTTATGACAACCTAGACTAACCCGGAACCAATATTTGAAGATCTCCCTAGTCTCCTTTTACCTTTCAAATGGTCTGCTTCAAGTTTTAAGGCTCAAATCCCAACACTTCTCCTCAAATCACTTTATACTTCCTTAATCTTTTCTAGTTCTCTAGCCCTGCATTAGGATCGTTCCAACCTAATTATCTTGTATTCTAGAGGCCAAATCAACAATCTATTGACACTTACAAATACCCATTTGGGCTTTACATTTGTATGCCAGGTATCAAGATAGATCCTTAAACAAAACTTCCTCCAAAACTCACTATTCCCTTTCACTATTAGGTCTACTCTGTAAATGTACAGTCTTCTCCTCCAACTGTCGTCAATATCTTGACTTACACCCAATGAAAATTTAAATTTCCTTCACAACATGTCAGGGGACTTTACCTTAGTTGTTTCTTCCAAAATTCAAGGCAATATTCCTTGATATAAGCCCTAGCCAATGTAGCTTGCAAATACAGTATGCTACAGGAATCTCCTAGAAACTGTCATGCACATTAGGTTATTAGAGATTGATCATGGCTTGATGTTTTCAAAGACATGTTAGAAGGAGGTGTTTAGAACCAATGTACAAAGTTTCAAGTCTCCTTGCAATCATTAAGGTCTTCTACCAACACCCTGACTGTTCAATACACCTGCACAGATTTCATGTTTCAACTGTCTTCAAGAGGAGAAAGGTCGAATACATTCACAACTCCATAGCCTTTTAGAATGCTTCTACAGATTGTCTAGGTAATATTTATTCAGTTTGAAGATCCAATTCCTTATAGTTATCCTTCCACCTTCATATTTATCTTTGTCCTCTCCTTTAATTACCAAAATTTCAATCATGATTTTATGTCTGGTTTCAGCTTTTTCAAATAAATCAAGGTCAGATCTTCATAGATATCCCATTTAACCTAGGCCATTTTGCCAAAGATGGGTTTAACATGATTTTTGGGTAATTGATTGGAAACATTCCTAGAGCCATTTCGGGGTTGGTCAAGGTGTTTCCTTCACCTAGTTCATCCTTTGTGTCAAATTTTGTTCATATTGTTGGATTTCTGTAGAGCTTTTTTAGTGCATCGGCTGAGATTTAGAAAAGTGGGTGGAGGCCACCTGATCCACTAACCATTGTCCTCTCCTTCCCCCTTCATTCCATTAGTAGGAACAGGGGATGCCATGAAATAGTGTTGGATGATGTTTTGTACTCTAATGTAAAGTATATTTTTGTCTGTGTTTAAAAATCTTTGAGTGGAATTTTCATGTCCATTACAAAATTTCTGAAGGAGGGTAGGAATTTCAGTAGGAGTGTTGGATGATGTTTTGTACTCTAATGTAAAGAATATTTTTGTCTGTGTTTAAAAATCTTTGAGTGGAATTTTTATGTCCATTACAAAATTTCTGAAGGAGGGTAGGAATTTCAGTAGGAGTGTTGGATGATGTTTTATATTGTAATGTAAAGTACATTTTTATCTGTGTTTTAAATCTTTGAATGGAATTTTCATGTGCATTACAAAATTTCTAAAGGAGAGTAGGAATTTCAGTTGCACCATGTACCATGGAATATTAAATGTTTTGCTTGTGGGAGTCACAAAGATTTATAAGAATATGGATGCCATGAAATAGTGTTGGATGATGTTTTGTACTCTAATGTAAAGTATATTTTTGTCTGTGTTTTAAATCTTTGAGTGGAATTTTCATGTCCGTTACAAAATTTCTGGAGGAGGGTAGGAATTTCAGTAGGAACAAGGTATGCCATGAAGGGGTGTTGGATGATGTTTTATATTGTAATGTAAAGTATATTTTTTATCCGTGTTTTAAATCTTCGAGTGGAATTTTCATGTGCATTACAAAATTTCTAAAGGAGATTAGGAATTTCAGTTGCGCCATGTACCATGGAATATTAAATGTTTGCTTGTGGGAGTCACAGAGATTTATAAGAATATGGATGCCATGAAATAGTGTTGGATGATGTTTTGTACTCTAATGTAAAGTATATTTTTGTCTGTGTTTTAAATCTTTGAGTGGAATTTTCATGTGTCCATTACAAAATTTCTGAAGGAGGGTAGGAATGTCAAGAGGAACAAGGTATGCCATGAAGGGGTGTTGGATGATGTTTTATATTGTAATGTAAAGTATATTTTTTATCTCGTGTTTTAAATCTTTGAGTGGAATTTTCATGTGCATTACAAAATTTCTAAAGGAAATTAGGAATTTCAGTTGCGCCATGTACCATGGAATATTAAATGTTTGCTTGTGGGAGTCGCAAAGATTTATAAGAATATGGATGCCATGAAATAGTTTTGGAAGATGTTTTGTACTCTAATGTAAAGTATATTTTTGCCTGTGTTTTAAATCTTTGAGTGGAATTTTCATGTCCATTACAAAATTTCTGAGGGAGGGTAGGAATGTCGGTAGGAACAAGGTATGCCATGAAGGGGTGTTGGATGATGTTTTATATTGTAATGTAAAGTATATTTTTATCTGTGTTTTAAATCTTTGAGTGGAATTTTCATGTGCATTACAAAATTTCTAAAGGAAATTAGGAATTTCAGTTGCGCCATGTACCATGGAATATTAAATGTTTGCTTGTGGGAGTCGCAAAGATTTATAAGAATATGGAACAAGGTATGCCATGAAGGGGTGTTGGATGATGTTTTATATTGTAATGTAAAGTATATTTTTTATCCGTGTTTTAAATCTTTGAGTGGAATTTTCATGTGCATTACAAAATTTCTAAAGGAAATTAGAATTTCAGTTGCGCCATGTACCATGGAATATTAAATGTTTGCTTGTGGGAGTCGCAAAGATTTATAAGAATATGGATGCCATGAAATAGTGTTGGATGATGTTTTGTACTCTAATGTAAAGTATATTTTTGCCTGTTTTTAAATCTTTGAGTGGAATTTCCATGTCCATTACAAAATTTCTGAGGGAGGATAGGAATGTCAGTAGGAACAAGGTATGCCATGAAGGGGTGTTGGATGATGTTTTATATTGTAATTTAAAGTATATTTTTTATCTGTGTTTTAAATCTTTGAGTGGAATTTTCATGTGCATTACAAAATTTCTAAAGAAGATTAGGAATTTCAGTTGCGCCAAGGGGTGTTGGATGATGTTTTATATTGTAATGTAAAGTATATTTTTTATCTGTGTTTTAAATCTTTGAGTGGAATTTTCATGTGCGTTACAAATTTCTAAAGGAGATTAGGAATTTCAGTTGCGCCATGTATCATGGAATATTAAATGTTTGCTTGTGGGAGTCACAGAGATTTATAAGAATATGGATGCCATGAAATAGTGTTGATGATGTTTTGTACTCTAATGTAAAGTATATTTTTGTCTCATGTTTTAAATCTTTGAGTGGAATTTTCATGTCCATTACAAAATTTCTGAAGGAGGGTAGGAATTTCAGTAGGAACAAGGTATGCCATGAAGGGGTGTTGGATGATGTTTTATATTGTAATGTAAAGTATATTTTTTATCTGTGTTTTAAATCTTTGAGTGGAATTTTCATGTGCATTACAAAATTTCTAAAGGAGAGTAGGAATTTCAGTTGCGCCATTACCATGAAATATTAAATGTTTGCTTGTGGGAGTCACAAAGATTTATAAGAATATGGTCTATTAAAGTTTTTCAGTTGTGTCTCAAAAAGTCTCTAATTTTTATGCTAGAAGCTCTAAACATTCAGTCTACTTTCCTAAAATACTTTTGTTAGGATGCTTAAATTTTGTGAAAACTTCTGTACAACACCAGCTGCAACTAAAGTGGAATGGAATTATGCTATAAAATTCTACACAAGTAGTAAGTATTCATCCTTCTATGCTTTTATGCCATACAAGTAGTAAGTATTTCATTCTTTTAGAAATTATGGGATGTTTCCTACAGTTTTGTTAATTTCACAAGTTTGAGCTGGATTTGGATTCTTGCTCAGTATTTTTACAATTTTCTTATCTAAAATTTCACTAATCCTCACTGATTCTCAGATTTTCACGGGGGGAACAAATATTTGCGGAAAAGTTAATAGTCCAGCACAAACATTCAATGTCAGTGCCAATACTCATCTCATTCAGGTAATTGGAGTTTCTATTTTAACATCTAATGGTAAACAAACATATTCTCATGCTAGTTAATGCATGTAGATTCAATGCTAGATTCATAACTTGTAATAGCTAAAACTTAGTTGTGGGACAAATGATCATGTGTGACAAATGACAGGTTATCACCGATTTGTTTCTCAATACACCTCAAAGCTCTGGATTTAACACTTCTACCCGTGGCCAATCTCCCAATCAGGTCTATGGCCTCCTCCAATGTATTGGGGACATATCAGCAGAAAAGTATTCTACCTGTTTTGGAGAAGTAAATTATTCTCTTCATTAAGTTTGCGAATTTGACATAGGCGGGCGAGTATGGATAGAGCACTAATTTTATTTGAATGCTAGATACCAACACGCTTCTCCGCAGCATTAAAGAGGTAGTTACAAACAATGTAAATACCTATTCGCTGCGGGAACGACCTCCTACTCTACTTTGAAACAGGTATATGGTTTAGTTCAGTGTTTGAGAGATTTATCGTGCACCACCACCTCCAACAATCTCCCCTGCTTCCCAGAAGCCCCCAGTCCTATTATGTCTACTTCCCAGACGAAGCCCCCAGTCCTACTACGTCGACTACAACTTTCTTCAATTATTCTCTTGATTTTACTTCTTTCTTTTTAATTTGGATCCCATCGCTTCAATCTCATTTAATTCGGTTTTAGATTAACATTTAATTCTCTAACCTTATGCAGAGGCATGGAGATTCCCCTGAATCCGGGTTACTTATGCAGGAGCAACATTTTACCTTCCGCTTAGAAGAACTGGGAGAAGCCAACCAGTATTTCCATGACAAAAAGAAGCTTGGAGAGGGAGGTTTCGGTGCCGTATACAAGGTGGGGCTATACTGTATCCTGACCAGCAAATATGTTTAAAGATACCCGGAGAGCTCTAATTCTGTTTTGATCTTACAGGGAACAACTAGAGACAGAAAGGAAATAGCAGTGAAAAAATTGTCTGCAAGGTAAGAAAGAATTTATGAATGAAGTAGCAGCTGGTGGCCAATGTTCAGCATCGAAACCTTGTGAAGCTGTTGGGATGTTGCGCTGAGGGAGATGAAAGGCTGCTTGTTTACGAGTATTTGGCGATAAATAGAAAGTAAGGATCATCATGCAATACGTATTATTTCAGATGTACATTGATTCTGAATATTGTTATGGATTTTTTAGATGTAGGCGCGATTCTTTTTCCTAAGTAGCGAGTGTTGATGTGGAGCAGTGGTTACATGGCTCCAGAGTGGGAAAATACAGCTTTCAGTTTTTCCCAAAGAAATGCAAAACTTATTAGAATGGGTAACTAACAGAATTTAACTTTATCCATTTTTAGCTTATGAGGATGTGTGCTGCAGACATGGAGATGATGTTTAGAGCAACGGGGGCAGCGGGAACTGGGAAGTAACAACAATATTTATTGTCATTGTATTTATTGTCAACCCAATTACTATATTTTTTAATAAATAAAATATTATTTTGTGTGGGGGCGCTGCAAAGGCCTCCAAACCCCTCAAGGATTTGGGGTGTGGTGTTTTTATTTTTTGTTTTTTATTTACTAAATGGTTATATATATTATGATAAAATTGTAGTGAGATGATTATGGATATATTATGATAAAATTGTAGTGAGATGATTATGGACATTTTATGATTCTGTTTTAATATTTGAATTATGAATATTATTGTGTTAATATATCTATTTGTTTTGCTTAATTTGGGGAGTTGTTAAAGGAAAGGGTTAGAAATAAGAAGGAATGGAAAGAAATGGAGAGAAAAATCTAAGATAAAAAAATTAGAATTGTAGTATATTTATTATAAATTATTATTAGATAATGTGTAATAATTATATAAATATTATATGATATATGATATATAATTATTAATAAATTTAAATTTGATATAATTTAATATATTATAACTATTAATAATATCATATATATATATATATATATATATATATATATATATATATATATATATATATATATTATCATATATATATATATATAATATATATATATATATATATATATATATATATAATTCAATATACTAAATATTATTATCAATTAACAAGAATTACTAACAATCACACGTGAAATGTATGATGGTAACGCTGAAAGGAATCTTTTGAAGGATTCAAATTGAAGGGGGAAATAATGGGAGAGAAAGAGGGGTGAAGAGGAAATGGTTTGAGGGTGGAGAAGTGCGAGGGTGGGGAAAATGGAATGGGGAAACAAGGTGGAAGTCGACCCTACAACAACCACAAGACATTTGTATTTCCCCACACTTACATTTCTGCAACAAAAACACAATATTTTCAGCACAATTTGAAAAATGCCATGGTCTCCCTCTGTTGGTAACTACGACCACTTGGTTTCTTCTTGACATCACTTTTTATGACAAAAACATGTTTTAGAAGGACATCTTCACGATTATGGGATGATTTCTTACGTGGGCAAAAATGAATGCCATCAAGAAGTATATCACATCGCATGAGCACATTCATTCAAAACCATGGGTCATGTGAGTGCAATATATGCAGGTCTTTGTGGGCATGGCTGATTTAGGTGAGTATTACCCATCGCTCACCCATGTGATGTTAGAAGTGTTGGACATCCTTAAATTTTGGAAAATGTTTATTTACCCTGAGAACTTATAGTGTCTCATGTGAGATACAAGAATGGCATGCAATTTTTTGTAATGAAAAGCAATGCTAACGTTAATAATTAACTAAGAAAACCTCGTGCCAACAATGGGAGTGAGGATACCCATTACATGGGTATTATTGTTTCAGCACAATTTGAAAAATGCCATGGTCTCCCTCTGTTGGTAACTATAACCACTTGGTTTCTCCTTGACATCACTTTTTATGACAAAAACATGTTTTAGAAGGACATCTTCACGATTATGGGATGATTCCCTACATGGGCAAAAATGAATGCCATTGAAGAAGTATATCACATCGCATGAGCACATTCATTCAAAACCATGGGTCATGCGAGTGCAATATACGCAGGTCCTTGTGGGCATGGCTGATTTAGGTGAGTATTACCCATTGCTCACCCATGTGATGTTAGAAGTGTTGGACATCCTTAAATTTTGGAAAATGTTTATTTACCCTGAGAACTTATAGTGTCTCATGTGAGATACATACAAGAATGGCATGCAATTTTTTGTAATGAAAAGCAATGCTAACGTCAATAATTAACTAAGAAAACCTCGTGCCAACAATGGGAGTGAGAAAACCCATTATTACATGGGTATTATTGTTTCCTGAAATTGTTGTTTCAAAACCCTAGGCAACGCCCAGATTATGAAAATCCCCAACAATGTTCTATTGAACAAATCCTCCTGCATCCCCGATGAAAACCTTGACCAGAGCATGTACATAAATTGTGTCATTGACATGAGCTTGGGAACAATAACATGCTTCGAAACAATGTTAAAAAGTGATTTTTACAATGTAAATTGATGCATTATATTTAGATTTGTGAGGGAATTTGCAAATCCGATGGTGCCCTTACAAGCGATTATCATGATACCATCAACCAATATTTTCACAAGAAAAAAGGTAAATAATATTTTGTGGGTGGTGTGTGGGTATGATGAAATAAGTATCGAGTAACATGAGGCAACTTAATCAAAGAGAGTATCAAGCTTAAGAATAACATTACACCATGTCTTCTTTAGCTATATGAAGGGGTCCTTTAGTCATGGTTATTAACTTGTTCGTTTGGGAGAAACGAAGAAACGACGCCTCCCAAAGAATCTCCCATTAAAATGTCATGTTCTTCTTAGATAAATGGTTGTCGAAATACTACAATGTAATGCACATGAAATGTGTGATGGAACCGTGGAAGTGAATGTGTATTGAATTTAAATTGGAGGGAGAAAAGCATGGAGGGAGCATTGGAGGAAAGAGAAATTCAGGTAAGGGAAAACATATCAACTCCAAGGAGTTGTTGATTGATTTTGTGCTCCATTTCTCTGTCTTTATGTCGCTACCGCTGTTCATAGTAAAATTTGATGGCCACCTATACCTGTCAAACAATTTGTGAGTGACTCATTTTATAATAATACCTTTCAAAGTACAAAACAATTTTATTTCTATCAAATATTCTATATTTATTTAATTATTTGTATAGTATATTTATATATACTAATATAATATCCTTATAAATTTATATGAAAAAGACGGTCACATTAAAATATAAAAATTTAAGATGCAAAAATAAATCTAAATTCTAATAAGTTTGAAAACATAAAATCATAATAACCACTTAATTTGGGATCAAACGGAACTAAATTCTACATAATATCCTTTTGTAAAATAGAAAATTTAAGGCTGGCTATAAAAACTTAAAAGTCAATGACCGAGGGGAAAAGTTATAAGGAAAAAACAAAAAGCCCAAGGAAAATATGGGAATGCCACGAATACAGCAGAAAAGCCCAAGGAAAAGATGGGAATGCCAACTCTTAGGTGACGTGGTGCCATACAAAACATATGGGTTTGACCCTCCAAAATTAGGTATCAAACTAATTGTGTGATAAGGCTAATAACATCGCAGTTACGAAAAGTCGGAGCCATCTATAACACAAAACATGTCTCCTTTGAACATATTTTTTGTGGACCCTAATTTTACAAAGAAACATTTCTTAAATATATCCTTTAGGACAATATTGCTAGATTAAATGAAATGCTTCTTCTAGTCCATTCAATAAGAAAGGCTTAACAACACAATTTGCCAAAATTTTCAAAACCTCTCAACCCCACATTTTCCCTTCATTTGCTTTGACTGTAGATGGATCAATGTTGTCATGTCTGCAACGCTCACCTAAAGAAACATACTCTTCATTTATGTCTTATGACAAGAATTTTGTCCCACACATTGGACCAGACTCGATCCCCCAACCTTCGTTTCACAAGTCACATGGTTTCTTATTGTAACGTAGTACTGAAAATTGAACAAGAATGTATTAGTTAGCATTAACATATAAGCAAGAATGAAATCCAATCAATATATACGTGTTACTATTATTGTAACTACAAATTCAAATATGAGATACTGCAGTCCACAAATCATAGGCCAAGGGGAAATCCTTGAGCATATTTAAGGAACCCGGGAAATGTAGTGCCCTTTCTAAGATGAGTTTGACTTATGAGACCAAGAACTATAAACAAAAAAATTATCTCACAAAGGAAACAAAAGCCTACCACTGCTAGAAAACTCCTTAACCGTATTATTAAACAAATGTTTCATCTAAGAATTGATACAAGTCTAGTTTTAAAAGCATTACCATTGGGGTATCAGTAACCCTCTCTCTTCCCCCACAACCATTGTCAAAATAAGAATTGGGGTATGCAAAGCAGTTGAAAACCATTCCAATGTGCATTTCAATAATTATAAAAGTAAAGAAAAAACACCTGCGAGTTTTAAAAGCAACTAAACTTTAGATTTATGATTCAAAGGTCAAAGTAAATTCTCTTTTGATTCAAAAATAATAGACACAAAAATCAATCATCTCAAGACCAAATCCAAAGAATGTTCCTTAGTTTTGAAATAGGCCCCACAAGTAAATTCAACCAAAATCAGAACCAAGTATTCAAATTTAGAATCAGATCAGGGTGAATTCTAGAAACAAAAAATAAAAATAGCAGCTAGCTACCAATATTAGAATTCAAAGGTCATTCATCTCAGTATAAATGATCTATTACTTCAAAGCTAACGGCCCAACATTAGATTGTTTACAGACCAAATCCAAATTACATTCCCTTATTTTTACCATAGACCCTTAAATTGATTGAGAATCATTTGAAGGTGGATTCCAAAAACTAAAAAGGTAAAATGTAAAGAAAGTTGCCAATATTAGAATTCAAAGGTTATTCAACTCAATATAAATGACCTATCACTTCAAAGCTAAAAGCCTTAACAGTTAATTCTTTGAAGACCAAAACGAAAATTGAGAATCATTTCAAGGTCGATTCCAAAATTTAAAAAGAAAAACAGTAAATAAAGCTACCAAATTCGGAATCAGTTAAGCCTTATTGACTATGATTTGAAGCTCGTTCAGCTTAGCATAAATGACCTATTACTTGAAGATTGACGTCCCAAAAATTAAAATGTAATACAAATTCCCCTTATTTTAAACACAATACGGGGATAAGAATCAACTAAATGTTATTAATTGCGATCCAAAGGTGATTCCAATCATCAGTAAATGACCTACTAACTCACAATTAGTAGCATAAAATTCAATTTCTAGAAACCAAGTTTGGAGAATGTCTTCTTTTTCTCAACAAGCCGTCAATCATATTCCACCGACCAAAAAAGAAAAAAAAAAAAAAAACATACGTAAAATAATTATCATGCAAATTCTCTTGGACATTTGGGTTCTAATTATGATTAATAAAATAAAAAACAAAATCGAAACTACTTGGGTATTTGGGATTTACAGTGTCCAGATAACCAGGTCTAGGTCCTGACTATGATTGATCAATAAAAACTAATAATATATTATTGGGTACGTGGGGTTTACGATTTTCAGATAACCCATTTGGGTTTTAATGATTCTTGCCCCGTCCCTCCCTCAACTTCATTGAATACCAAAACCTCTGCAGTTTTCTGCTAGCTTCTTGATGCGGTCCAGGCATAGATCCAATATCTCTTTCCCAAATGAGAAAGGCAAAAAAATATTCATTTACATTAGACCCATTTCAAAATAAAATGCATTCCATTCAAAGAAATTAGATTTTTATGATCTGTGTAGGTACTTAATTGGTGTAAGGGGTATAAGCAAATTTGTTAACAACACTTCCTTGCCATTAATGAGTTGTTCCGGTGAAAGAGCTGGTAATAGTTACTGGTTCAAACCTTGTCGATTACGGTAGGCTCTAGATCCATAAATATTGCATGGGGGACGTGTTTCCCGGCTCCCGTCTCATTGATTCGCACGTCCCCTAGCACCGTGCTTACAACGTCCTGTAGTATTTCATCCCCTGAAGAAATGTTGTCCTCAAGTGTTTTGGGAAAAAACTCATTCGACTGTATTCTGACCCAATATGCAGAAACAAAAGACACTTTGACTCAATTATTTTATTCTTCTTTCATTTTAGTGAATTTAGCAAGGGTTTGCTCCATTTTTTCAAATACCTCTACAAATTCTGCAGCTTTTTGACAGTCGGAAGGGAATTCTTCTCCGGCAGACTTCGTCGTAGTGGTTTCCTCCAGCGCCTTATCGTGTAAGGTCGACTTGCTCTGCTTCTCCCACCACGACATCCCCAAACCCCGCTTGAATTAAAGCCCCAAGGACGTTGCAGAGACCCCTGGATTCCTCTCTCCAGCGACCAATAATTACAGTGTGAATTAACCGAGCGAGCGGCGATACTGATTCTTGATGGCCCCCCGGAGGCGGGAGACATGGGAGTGGTGGCAGAAGTAGAGAAGAAATCGCATGCAGTTAGCCATCTGTCTATACCATGCAGCGAGAAAAATGAAAACTGTCCACAAAAATCTATAAAAATACCTGAAATTTTGTTATCCCTTGGATTTCAACGAACCTGGGAGAAGGAATGAAATGCGTACGATGTCTGACGATTGTCAGAATTCCCAGGTCTATGTTCACTACAAGAACGCCTTCGGCGTAATTAATATTATATATAATTTTATATATTAAATATATATTAGAAATAACCTACTCGATAATTATTAACATTATATATGTATTTAAATTATAACAATATAATATATTACAATGTTAATGATATATAACATAAAATAATATATGTATATACATATATAAATGTAATTGTATATAATAATATTTATAATATATACTAAATATTATTATCAATAATATTTTGGTAGCAATAATTATTAATATTATATATAATTTTATATATTAGAAATAACCTACCGATAATTATTAACATTATATATGTATTTAAATTATAACAATATAATATATTACAATGTTAATGATATATAACATAAAATAATATATGTATTTTATGTTATATAAATGTAATTTTATATAATAATATTTATAATATATCGTATATTACATTATATATATAGATAGATAGATAGGGAGTGTTTGTAGTATATATATTATTACTATTAATTTAATAAAATTTTCATTATATGTAATTTTGTAATGTAAATGCGTATAATATTATGCTATAATATAGTATTAACTAGCAATCGTATGTGTACAATGCAATGTGAACGTTGAATGGTATATGTTATTTGATTTAGAGGGATAGTTAATTACTTTTGTAGTTGATGTGGTTTGTAACTTATTTGGGAGAAATTGTGTTAGTGTTGCAACATGTTTGAGATGGAAAAAATTTCAGAAAAATAGGGCCCAACTCTACCATATGGCCAAGGTGTTTTGCGATTTTTCAAGCAAAAGGAAACAAAACCTTTAAAGTGATGGTCAAATGTACACAAATTTAAGGTTGAAATTTCCTTACGATAGTCCAATGGACATCAAATTTAATATGAGGTTTTCATTAACATAATTTGGCAAAATAGCTTGTTTCCTAAATAAGGGGAAACAATTTATAATATCAAACTGTAAAACATCGTTGAACATCTTAAAAGGACACTCAACATTGATCATGTCTCTGATAATGTTAAAAGTGCAGAACATAAAAACTATCTACATATTTATCACTCAAATATTGAATATTAGCATAACTGTAAGGGGAAGTCAACTTCGCATCCTCTAAAGGCATCATTATCAAGCTCAATTCCAGGATAAGTAGCAACTCCAAATATGCAACAAATCTTCCTAGATTCATACTAAAAAGAAACAATTTAGTACCTTGCTTTACATGGTCTAAAAGTCTCAACTTTGCTTTGGGCATACCAAACACCTTATATCGAAAACAGTTAATTCTCTGTCTATCATTACACATGAAAATGAGCCCCGCCAACTCGTCTCCAATAACACCATCTTGACGCTCTTCATAGATAAAATCATTCAGCCCATCAGATCTTAGACTATGAGATTCATGTTGAGCAATACTATCATATTTGTCCTTCAAAACTTGATTGTCGATCCTTCTTTTCTGTAGAACTGGACTTGTTTCCAATCTTTCAATTGACAAGTGAGGTTGAGTAGGCTTCTTTGGCCAATCATTAGACTCACTCTTGTGACCTCTGGTACTTAAAATAATTTCAGAATTAGAATTAAATTGTGAATGGATATGCAAGCTCTTACCAGATACATGTCCATCATAGTATTCAATAAAATCCCTAGCCTTTGAAGTGATATGAAAGCCATTAGAATGTGCATTGTCATCAAATTCTCCACTATGAGCACTCCGTCTTAGATTCTTGGAAATTAACAGTTTCTTACTTGAATCTCCAAATCCTGAGACTCTTACAATTCTACGGTGTGATGGCAATAGAACAACACCATTTTTCTCCAAGGATACTGTTGGTAATTTCTTCTTGGATGCACAATGCATATAGGACATAGTTGCCTCCACCTCTATCTTCTCGTCAACCGACACATGCTTTCTCTTTAGGGTACGTAGCTTTCACATAATCCTTTCTCTCTATCCCCGACTTCGAGTAGCCACTTTCATTTTACTTGAGTGTTGATTTGTAAGGGACTCAAATATCCTACTACCAATTGAAGCTTGCCCATCTAAAATCTCATGAAAATCTGTAGTAGGGAGGTGGGGTTTCTTCATAGACTCGTCATATGCTGGAAAATCCCGAGTTCTTAACATTTTTAAATAGATGGAAAAACAAGAAATCTTTGAGATTATCCCTAAGTAGGAACAAAGTCATTGATGGAGTGAATTTTCATAACTATAAAATGAATATGAATAGTTGGCAAGAGTAATGTGAAAAATTCTAAAGACCATGCAATACAACATGAATCAACAAGGGATAAGGAATATGGGGTTATAAAACAACATGAATTAGAAAATGGAAGAACAAGATCTTCAGACAGATGCAACCCTATAGTAGCACATAAGGATTCAGAGGCCTGTTCGAACTGTTTAGTTCCCATAAAAACTATGTTGTGTTCTCCCACCCTGCTCATGCGTTTTCCTCCTCTCCCAATGCATTCTCCTCCTCCTTCCAGGACATACAACAAAAATCCGGGACCTAATAAAAGGCTGATGAAAATGCATTCATTTAGTGATGTTGACAGTCAGCTATATATGAATTCTCTTTCTACACAAATTGCTAAGTTGAAAAGTCACAAGACAAGTACAAAATGTAGAGTAGAGAAGCACGACAATGCAAAACATGGAGGTTCAAGACAGATACCATCAATACCTCGATCATCTTCCAAGGATTACATAGAAGGAAGAAGTAGACAGTAAACTTAATTTTCGAGAGTATTATATGTAACATAAATTCATTTCCCTTTGTTTAGATTCAACGTTGAGTGAACACTAATTATTAGTGAAGTTTTCCCCTTTACTTCTACTTTAAACATTTTAATAGTTGATTCCAACAAAATAGATGATACTATTATACACTGGTTTAAATAAAGAAAAGTATATGGATTTAAGTAGATCCATCTCGTTGATCAATAATTATTTTTCAAATGACACAGTTCAATAATCGAACACAGAACACCATAATGTTGAAAGAGAGCAATAGAATATCTCTTATAGAGATACAAAACCTAGTGAATTGGTTTATTTCCATGGTATCAAAGGAAATTTCAGCCATAAATACTTTGTTAGGCAAGGAATAGCAATGCATTATCCAATAAGAGTAAGGGTGGTAGTGGTGGTGGTGGTGGGATTATTTACAAGAGGACCACAAATGGTGAAAATTTGACAAAAATAGTGAAACATATGCAAGATAAACTTTTGTTCATTTTAGTAGTTAAATATTTAGAAAGAAAGAACCATGAGTGCAAGAAAACACAAAAAATAGTAATTTATAAATAAGGATGCAATTCTCAAGAAGAATGATAACATGATGGAAAGGTAACAAAGTTATAGTAAAAAGTGAAATCAAACTACCAACATTGAAAAAGATATCAATAGATTTTCCCTTCCAATATGCTTTATTAGAAATAGAGGAATGCAAATGGACTAAAAGCAAGAAAATTCATGGGAGTAAGACATAAAGGTCAATCATGATGGGGAGGCTAACACTCATTGGTGCATATTGATGTAAGAAAACATATCTTATAGACTTTTAAGGAATAAGGTAAGCAACCGATCTCAAAATTTTAACTTGTGTGTCCGGGTCAAAACAAATTTGAGCAAGAAATCCAAGAAGAGAAAGCTTGTTATACATTAATTTAAAAGGATTGTACCAAAAATAAAAATCTTATGACCATCGTGCTCTATAGTTGAGAGGTAAGCCAGACATAGCCTCTAATAGAAGCCTAAGATTTTAAAGTACATGAAGGTCAGTAAAGCATGATGGTGAGTCAGGTGGTATGAGGCCAGACATGGGATCAATACCACCATATGATTAGAGGCTGAAGTCATTTAACTAGGATTCAAGATGGATCAGAATGTTCCCTGTAAGACTTGATTGTCAAGATGGTTTCAAATGTTTTAATTCTAGTGCTTCATGGCATCGCCAAAACCTGTTGCAATCATTGGAGAATCAAGGATGTCCTAGAAGATATCAAGATCTTGTCTAGATATTTCCAAACAATAAGCGTCTTCCGCATAAGATGCGGATTCGATAAGGAGAAAATGTAATAAGATTTGATAAAACTAATATAATTGTTGGTTTGAGTCATAAATTTCAAGTAATTTGTTCAATTGATGACATTCATGGTTTGTTGAATGATAGGTTTGTTAGGACCTTAAATGTCAAGAATGGAGGAGGCCTTTATCCTTGGAGAAAGGTTTGGTAATTAATATTTGTAGGGTACCAAAGAGGTGGTGTGGTTGTTTTAGAAGTTATAGACTTCTAGAAAAAAATAAATTTGTTAGCAAATATGTCAATGTTTTGTTTATTATACGCAAGAATTCAGGGCAATAAACAAAAATACAATTGACATGAATCATCCAGACCTTAAACATCAAGAATGCAAGAGTCCTTGATCCCTGGAGAAAGGCTTAGTAATGAATAAATGTAGTGTATTGGTGAGTTGATGTGGCTATTGAAGGAATTATCTACTTGTAAAAATATAATGCTAGTTGAAACAAAAAAACACATGAGATGAAGTATAAAAATGAAGAGCAGTTATATGTGGGCATTGGATTTATGAGTATTCTTTTGAGATATACTTATAAAAATATAGATATCAAATCCTTTCATATCCATATTTTTCGTACATACCGAATCAAACTGATGCAAGTTTCCAAATTTGTAATCAGTGGATCAAAATAATTGGGCCTCTTTATGATTGTCATGTAATCCTTGACCACGTTTCTTTTCGTATTTGAAGAGAGGCAAGCTTGATGTTAATATTTGTTGTTCTCTGTCAAGAATATTCAAGCAATGCCTAAAGCTATTATTTTAGATATAGAGTAGTCAAAAGTTAGATTTTGTCAAAGTCATGTGTTGTAGGCATATTAAAAAAAAAGATGTTGCAAATTAGAGCTTTTCTATTAGCTTAGATATCAAGTGGAGTGCATTAGATGGAGAATTGATTGCTAAAAATAAGGGACAAATATCAAGACCTGCATACATGAATGGATAACAAGTGTAGAGTAGTAAGAGATGCTTATCATGATGTGGGTGCTTTATCTCAAGATGGATGTGTCTGAGCATATGCGTGAATATTGGTCAGACGGGAACAAGATATTGTGAACATTCCAAAGTCTAAACAACTATAAGCCTAACTTATGACCAAGATGAAGGTGAATCAGTCTAATTAATTAACCAAAAGTTTATTTGAAGAATTTATCTCAGTCCACATAATTGATGGAAAGACGAATAGCCTAATCCAATTCCCTAGGATCTAACAATTAAGATGCTACAAAATGTGAAGCGAGAGAATTCAAAGGCATAAAACTGAGAAACTATAATGTTGAATACTAAGGCCAAGTGAGAAACTACTTTGATGAAGCTACATACTTTGGCACTGAATCTTTATGTGGCTACACAAGGAGCGTTTTTAGTTCAACATTGTAGTTTGGCACTAAAAACACTCCTTGTGTAACAATATAAAGATTCAATGTCAATACTTTGATGAAGCTTTTGAGCTTTCAGGCTCATATAGGAATCATTTGAGGATTATCCTAAGAGATTTATTTTGATATAGAGAGTGAGACAAGGTGTCTTAATTCAAGCTTACATTGATGGATTTCCAAGCATAGGAACCCAAGTCATGGATGAGGTAGGCACATGATCATCGCTTAAGAAATTGTATCTTCCTTTTTCCCCCCTCCAGCAATGCAAAGGCCTATGACATTTTTGATAGGACCTTGCTTTGCCCACCGAGATGCGAGACTCACTATACTACTACCGAGACCCAAAACACCATATGTGGCTTGAGGGAACTTTGCCAAAGATCTATCCTAATCATATCCACACCTATAGGTCAGTAACATTGTCTCTAACAAGTAGTCCCATAGAAGACCCGTCATCATTGTACTTAATATCATAATGGCGTAAGAAAGCACTTTGAAATCCCCGATGTCCTCACAAAGATGTCGACAACAACAAAACAAGGATGGCCATAAAAATAAAACAAGAGCAAAAGGAGGGCCTTTTATCATCCGTATTTTATGTCGCGCTGGCCACGAGGTCAGTCTTTGCAACACGAGTCGAAAAATGTCCAGAGGCCGCCAAATTTAACATCGTTGCAGTAAACGTCCCGGAAGTTCTTTACCATAGGGAAAATACCTTCGCATAATAATATATTATTATTAGTAATAATATATAATATAATATAAATCTTATTACTAGTAATTTAATGAAATTTTCGTTATTAATAATATAATATATAATATAAATATTATATATTTAATTCAATAAACTAAATATTTACTATTAATAATATATTGATAACAATAATATTATATATAAATAATTTTATATATTAAAAATAACCCATTGTTAAGGATAATTATTAACATTATATATGTATTTAAACTATAACAATATAATATATTACAATGTTGTATATACATATATAAATATAATCTTATATAATAATAATATATCATATATTATATAATATTTTAGTATACGTATTATATTTTATAAAAAGATTAAATATTTGTTAGAATATATTATTATACTATTATATGATATATTATTATTAGTAATAATATATAATATAAAATAATTATTACATATAATTAATTTAATGTACTAAATATTTACTATTAATAACTAACATACATACATACATATATATAATTCTTGATATTAGAAATAACCCGTTAAGGATAATTATTAACATTATATATGTATTTAACCTATAATAATATAATATATTACAATATTGTATATACATATATAAATATAATTTTATATAATATTTTAGTATACTTATTATATTTTATAAAAAGATTAAATACTTGTTATGATATATTATTATACTATTATATGATATATTATTATTAGTAATAATATAAAATAATTATTACATATGCTTAATTTAATATACTAAATATTTACTATTAATAATATATTATTAACGATAATTATTAATATTATATATGTATTTAAATTATAATAATTTAATTTATTACAATGTTGATATAAAACATAAAATTATTTTTATATAATATATACATATTTATAATATGTTATATATTATATAATTATAATATGCATATTATATTTTATAAAAAATTAAATATATTATTAATTATTCAATTTACAAACTATATATATATATATATATATATATATATATATATATATATATATATATATATATTACAAACACTTGTATAATAGTATATACATGTGTTTGTAGTAAATATATATATATATAATTACTATTTATTTAATAAAATTTTCATTATTAATAATATATATTAATTATGGTATATGTAACTTTGTAATGTAAATGTGTATATAATATTATGCTATATTATGTAATATATGTTTTATAATATTATTAATAATATAATATATCTAATTTTATATATTAAATATATAGTACTAATAATATATTGTTAAAGATAATTATATATATATATATATATATATATATATATATTTTATAATAATGTATATTAATATTTATAGTTATAGTACATTATATAATATCATAGTATATTTATTATATTTTATAATAAAATTACATATATTATTAATTATTAATATTTTTTGGATTGAGGGTAAATTGAGGGTGTTTGAAAGGACCCACATCCTTATACAATTGAGGATTTTTCTTGAGAGGAACCACACCCTGGTTACAATGAAGGGGACCACTATTTAGGAACCCAATTGGAGCAACCATGAAACTATAGTGAAAGATGCAAAGACCACCGACAAGGCTGCAACGAGTGGGACAAATATTAGTGAATGGAGCAAGAGGAACAACCACCGGCGTTAACAGCGAGAGAGGAGCAACCACCGAATTAGCAAAGAAGCGTAATGCCACCAAAGGATGCAAGAACGAGAGCATCAATAGTGAGCTGAGCAAACCACCAAAGATCGCGAAGTGAGAGGAGAAACAAACGTCAACAGCGAGAGAGCAACCACCAAAGTCAAGCAGTGAGAGGAGAGCCACCAAACACAAGTGAGCGGAGTAACCACTAGTGTCAAAGACGAGTAGAGAAGCCACCTCCGCCGCGAAACCACCTCTCGAGGAGGATCGTGCCTCGGGGGATTTGAACTTGATGGGCAAGCACACAACCATGTGACTTGACTGCACCACTCCCACCCCATCGGCATTATTAATTATTAATATAAAGGGAAAGTTAACCTTTAATTTTTCGCATGACAGAAAAAGGCAAATTTGCATTTGGCAAAGCAAGGGAAAATATCGAAGGTGCATTTAGCGCCACTAGTAGATTTGAGAATGGAAAGGATAGAGGTAGTTTACATATAAATATATTGATCTTATTAATAATATTAAATAATATCAATATATTAGGTAGAATAAAACAATGAAGCTTAATGTAAAAGAGGCTGCAGCAACAAAGGACAAAAGGCCACTAAGTCACAAACGAGCACTTCTAAAAATGAAATGAGAATGAAAAGAAAGGTCAGCAACACACAACAGCAACAACAAACCGATTACTTTAGAGGATCCTGAACATGGGATCGTAATCTCATTTTAGGGAAAGAAATTCCTTTCTTTTTTCTATTTACGATTGTCCAACCATCACTCCTATTAGGATCCAAATTTTCATCTAGATGTGTAGGCAAACTAAAATCGATATCTCCTTTATTCCAACATTTGACTCCAAAGTAAGGATCTTTTTTTAGAACAATCAAAATCTGCCTCAAGGGAGAGGTTCCACCTTACCCGCCCAAACCAATCCCCGGAAGGGGAAACATGAGTCTCAACTGGTAGTTGAATCTCCCTATCATCTAAAAGGGTCTTCGTAAACCTGTCGTTGAATCATACCTAAAACCAATAGGTTTGGTTGGGAATCCTTATACCAAGAGACTTTTTCCTTTAACTTTTGTTTCACTTGTCGACACTTTGAAACAAGTTGCCCAGTGTTAGAAAATTTCTTGCATTTGAAGGGCAAGCCTTCATAGTCAAGAGGTTGTGACCAAACCCTATCCAAAACTTTGAGATCAATGGAAGCGGGTAGCTCAAGAGAGGTATCCATATCCAATCACGTTTAGATTTAATGGATAAAAACCTGCCCAAAGCATTGCCAATAGCAATTAAGTTCTCCTTCCCCAAAACCAGTAGCAAGAGATGAGGTAAATGAACCACAACAGATTGACGTTGAATGCAAAGAGAAAGTGGATTGAAGGTTGAAAACCATGGTTTCATCAGCAAGTGATGATTTTGAAGTTCCCAAAGCTTGGAGAGGATGACATCTCTATCATCAACATAAAAAACCACAATAAAAAACCCTCTTGCACAAGGGTAAATTTCAACTTCACCAATAAAGAGAGGATGCCAGGTTCGACGAGATTCAAGAATAAAGAAGCGGCAGCCGTGCCGCAGGCCATCAAGTGGCAGATCAACCCTAGGCTAGAGAAATAATCTTTTGGCTCTAACAATGACCATCCAAAAGTAACAAAGGGAGAGGATTTGGTAGTTGAAAGGGGTTTAAAAGATGAAAAAAGGGAGGCCGAAGTCGCAACGTGCAAGGAGCTCTTCACAAGGGGGATTTTCTAGGGTTGAGTGTCCCCAGCCAAACCTACCTTCTTAACTAGAAATACCAGCCCAATAACCGGTTCAGACGCGGGAACATGAACACAAGGGAAGACATATTCAAAGATGCCTTTGAAAGGGACAACATATGTGAGAAGAATCGATCCGCCGCAGCCCACAAAAATGCCACCATGAGACCGAGCCACATCCTACATAAGAAGCCTTCGAGGCGATGGCATTTCAATCATCAACAACATAAAAAACCACAATAAAAAACCCCCTTGCATAGGGGTAAATGTCAACTTTATTAGTCAAGAGAGGATGTTAGTTTGACAAGTTCTAAGAGTGAAGAAGCGGCGGGCCGTGCCATAGACCATCAAGTGGCAGATCAACCCTAGGATGGATAAATAATCGTATACCTCTAACATTGCTTCCCTAAAAGTAACGAGGGAGAGGATTTGGTAGCTGAAAGGGGTTTTTAGAAGATGAAGAAAGACTAACTCCAAAAACCAGCCATGAAAAGTTGAGCCTCCCTAGCCAAACCCACCTTCCCAATTAGAAAGACCGACTCCAAAACTAGTTCGAGATGCGGGAATAGGAACAAAAGGGTACACAAATTCAAAGCTTCCTTTGACAAAGGACAACAAACATGAGAAAAACCAATCCACCACAGCCCACAACCACGTCATCGTGGTATTGAGCCACATCCTACGCAGAATCCTTGGAGAGAATGGCATCTCTATCATCAACATAAAAACTGCAATAAAAACCCCCTTACACAGGGGTAAATTTCAACTTTATCAAATAGAGGATGTCAGTTTGAAGAGATTCAAGACTCGAACAAGTGGCATACTAGGCAAGGAACATAAGGGTATATAACCAATTGCCTTTGATTGGGACATAAAACATGTGAAGAACTAATCCACCATAGCCCACCACCACGCCGCCACGGGACCGAGCCACATATTGTGCATGAAGATTTTGAGGGGATGGCATCTCTATTAACAACATAAAAACCCACTTACACGGGGGAAAATGTCAACTTTACTAGTCAAGAGAGGACGCTAGTTCGACGAGTTCCAAGAGTGAAGAAGTGGCGTGGCTAGGCCAAAGGCCTTTGAAGTGGTAGATCAACCCTACGATGGAGAAATAATTTTCTGCCTCTAACACTAATTCCCAAAAAGTAAGTGAGGAAGAGGATTTGGAACCGAAAGGGGTTTATATGGCAAAGAAAAATCGGTTCCAAAACCAGCCATAAGAGTTGAGTGTCCCTAGCCAAACCCACCTTCCCAACTAGAAAGACCGACTCAAAACCGATTCGGAGCGTATGAAAAGGAACAAAAGGGCACAAAGATTCAAATCTACCTTTGACAAGGACAACATATGTGAGGACCGATCCATCGCGGCCCACAACCACGCCACTAGGGGATCGAGCCACATCCTCGCGTAGGAAGCCTTGGAGAGGATGGCATATCTATCATTAACATAAAAACCACAATGAAAACCCACCTCGCACAGGGTAAATGTGAAATTTACCCGGTCAAGAGAGGACTTGACTTCGACGAGATCCAAGAGTGAAGAAGCGGCAGCCCAAGCCAAAGGCCATTGAAGTGGCAGATTAGCCCTATAATTGAGAAATAATCTTCGCCTCTAACACCAACTCCCCAAAAGTAATTGAGGGAGGGGATTTGGCATTGAAAGGAGTTTAGAAGACAAGGAAAGGGAGGCTACAACAGCAACGTGCAAGGAGCTATTCACAAGGGGGATTTGCTAGGGTTAAGCCTCCACAGCCAAACCCATCTTCCCAACTAGAAATATCGGCTCCAAAACTAGTTCAGACGCATGAACAGGAACATAAAGGAACATAGATTCAAAGTATCATAGTATATTTATTATATTTTATAATGAAATTATATATATTATTAATTATAAATCAAGGATAATATCTTGGCAAAATAACCATTAATTTGTCAGATGGTGAAAAAAGGAAAATTCACATTTGGCAAGGTGAGGGAAAATAGCGAAGGTGCATTTGGCGCTGGTAAGGGATTGGAGAATCGAAAGAAGCGAGTTGGATTTCAAGGCAATAGGAGGATACAATGGAGAGGTTAGGGTGAGAGGTAAAATGCGGGGTGACGATAAAGAGGGGTGGTTGGTGTTCGACAAGGGGAGTAAAGTATTAGGGATGAGCACTTTGAAGCAAATCCTTTATTGGGTGCCAATGCAGTCCCCTTGGTGGAGGTAGAAGCTCTTATAAGGGCAATAAGGAAGAGGTTTTCGAAAATGTAGGAGGGGAAGAAGGTTGGTGAAGAGGAAAAAGTTGGTATGTGGTTCTTTTCGAAGATTGGATATTTTGGAGATATCCAATATTTGAAGGAAGATTGAGTGGAAGGAGGATCTTCAAAAAATAATAGATGAGTAAGAGGAGCTCCTTGCCTTGCTAAGTTTTGAGGAATTGGATATTAACGTGTCCAAAAGATTATAACAAGTGGATGTTGGCACCCTGACTCTGGAGGAAATATGTAATAGATGGGGTGGAAAGTTCTAATTTGCAAGTTTAGTGGTGTGTCGCCCTTGAAGGACGAATTATGATATCGAATTGAAAAGAACTGGGAGGTTAGAGTCCGTTCAGGACTACATGTTTTATTTAAAGGTTTTTTTCAGGGTTGTTTGGAAAATTCATGGTGGACTTTGGTTTATCAAAAATGCATGTCTCTTCCTTCGGCCTTCCCTCTCTTTAATCTTGAAGAAGAATTGGTCAAGAAGGTTCCCCTTTGGGTAAGGGTTTATAATCTACCCCTAAATTTTGGGGTCGCAAAACTCTGAAATTCATTGTTGAGGCGCTAGGGGAATGGTTGGGATAGAGAAGGAGACAAAGTTGAGAATCTTCTTTATATACACTCGAATCTATGTAAAAATTGACCCGTCAAAATTGTTGATTCGGGCCATTAGACTCAATACTCCTATTGGAGTCTGGTTGTAGGCTATTAATTATGAATGTTTTCCCTTTACACGTTTCAATTAATGGGAGGTAAGTCACAAGATGAATCAATGTCCACTTGTCATCAAGAGGAAACCGGAAAAGTATTAAAAGGAGAAGCTACCTAAGGAATCATGGAAGGAAAAATGGTCTCCTGTTGATAAAGATGCAAAGAAGGAAAATATGGAAGCAGAGTCTGTACAGATGGTCCCTGGGATGTAGATTTGTGAAGAGGCCAAGGTTTCTCCAAATTCAATGGTTGAGGAACAAAGCCCTTTCCCCAATTCAATGGTTGAGGAGGGAGGTCCTCTTCTTCAAGACGAGGAAGTTTTTAATTAAGAAAAGGAGTTGAACAAGTGGGATGTTCCCTTGGACCAGAAGGATTTGGATATCTTGCTAGAAACCTTCAATGGTCTGGAAGGAAGTCTGAAAGAGGACTCTCAAAAGCTTCGCTTCAAGAAGAAAGTTGTAAGCAATCAAAAGTCGAGCCTGAAATAAGATTTTATGGCAAAAGGGGAGGCTGCAACAGGGATTCCAGATGGGGCTCTGAAAGAGATGGACTCAAATAAAATAATGGTTGAGACTCCTTTGCAAAAATTGGAGAGGCTGACATCATCAAAATCAAGGCCGCAACCTGATATTGACATAGCCAAGCCGACAGGTCGGAAATCGAATGCTTTCAAGGCACAAATAAAGACAAAGTTAAATATTGATATTGGTAATTAGAGCACCTTGGAGGCTTTCATGACTAGTAGAAGGGACTCTCCATGGACCCGGGGCCATAAAAATATTAAGTGTGAATGTTATAGGATTAAACTCCTCTAACAAGAGTCACTTTGTCAAGCTACTAAGGGAGAGTGAGAGTTCGGATATATTTTTATTGAGGAAATGAAGATGGTTAAATTGGAGCTAAATGGGGACACGAAGCGGATTTGGTTTAATGGGTAGGGGATGTAGTTGACATGGTTGGAAATTTTGGAGGTGTGGCTACTCTGTGGAACCCCAAGCGATTGAGAGGCAGACGATAGCTAAAAGTAAGTGGTTCCTTGCTATGGAATTTATGGACTTCTAATCAAATAATATGTTCCTGGTAGTGAATGTATACGGGCCCATTGGATTCGAGGAAAAGGAGTGTTGGATGGCTCTTCAAGTAAGCTTCTGGAAAATTTGAAGTTAAAAAAATTGTGGGAGGGGATTTTAGTGCAATTTTAAAGGCAAAGGAAAAGATAGGAGGAAGAAAATAATTCCGCAGAGTTCACATGATTTTAGTGAGTTCTGTAATAACTTAGCTCTTATTGATGTGGAGCTAAAGAGTGGGGGCGGGGGGGGGCGGGCGGGTTCACTTAGAACAACAGATGAATAGGTCAAGAGGGAAGAAAATACTTCCACAAAGTTCACATGATTTCAGCGAGTTTTGTAATAATTTATCTCTTATTGATGTGAAGCCGAAGAATGGGGGTTCACTTGGAACAACACACCGACGGGTTTGTAGGCAATTTTGTAAAGATTGGACAAATTTTTGATTTGTTCAGAATGCAGGTTGGAAAACTTTCAATTCTCTTTAGGTATTTTGAAGGTGGCAGGATCAAATCATGCTCCTCTCATCCTAGTTATTATCCCTGCAACTCAACTGCCTGTAATTCCTTTTAAAATAGAATTCATGTGGTTCCTTGATCCTTCTTTTGAAGAAAATCTGCAACTCTGGTGGGGGGTGAAGGTGGAAGGTAACAAAAGGTATAGATTAGTGAAGACAATAAAACATGTAAAAGAGGAAGCTCGAAGATGGAATAATCAAACCTTTGGAAACTTATTTTCCAAAAAATGAGTTTTCTTCTGACCTTGAACTGATTCAAGATGAGATTTTGAAATAAGGGGCAACTCGACCATTTGTTGCAACTAGAAAAAGAAGGGTTGGATCAAATCTTGTGTATGGAAGCAAGTTTTTGGCGTAAAAAAATTCTAGGGTTAAGTGGTTGAAGGAAGGTGATAGGAATACAAAATTCTTCCACCTTTCAACAATTATTAGAAGAAATGTAAACCAAATATCTGGGGAGGTGGTCCCAAACTTGGATTTGATCAGGGAAGAAGGGGTCTCTTTTTTCAAGAATTTGTTGGTTTCTCGAAGAAGGGCATCGGTCGAGGAGGAAGAATATCTACTTTATAACATTCCTAAGGTCTAAACAGAGGCAAAATACAACAATTTAATGAAACCTATTTCACCGGAGGAAACTAAGTTGGCAGTTTCCTTGGGGTTGAAAATTCTCTAGGTCCAGATGGGTTTCAAATTAGCTTCTTCTAGAATTTTGGCATATTGTAGGTGAGGATGTCTCGGGTAGCGGTAGAGGAGTGTAAAAGGAGGAAGGTGATCCTGAAAGAATGGAATTCAACTTTCTTATCCCTTATTCCCAAAAAGAGGAAGCCCATTATTTTGATGCTTATAACCCCATTGCTTTATGTAATGGAATTTACAAAATTGTTTCGAGGGTGTTTGTGACCGAGTGTTGAAAGCATGCATGGGTTTGATAATTTCGGATAGCCAAAGTGGGTTTGTTGAAGCTAAACATATTCGACTAGATCAAGATGGCTCATGAATCCATTCACTCCTTAGGACATAAGAAGAATCATGAATGATAATTAAGCTTGATATGATCAAGACATATGATAGGGTGAGATGGAATTTTTGAAGCAAATCCTAGAAAGGTTTATATTTCCCTTGAGTGGGATTCAATTGATCGTGAATTGTTTCCCCAAAACTTTCTCGTTCTTATCAATGGTGTTCCTGCTGGACATTTTAAATTTTCGAGGGGTTTAAGGCGTGGGGTTTGATTTCTCCATTTCTCTTCATAACAATGGAGGAAGGCTTGAGTCAAGTTATTCAAAAAGTGGTTGATAGAGAGGAATTGAAAGGTTTGAAGATTTTTTCGAATTGAAGAGGTGAAGGTGACCAGTTCTCAATTTGTTGATTCAATTTGTTGATGACATTGCTCTTATTGTGGAGCCATCTCAGTAGCCAATGCCAAGAAATTTCAAGAGATTTTACTGATTTATGAAAGTGCGGTAGGATAGAAGGTAAGTATAGAAAAGTCAAAAGTTTATTTCTTATATATGCATCTAGATTTGCAACCAAGGATAGCTGGTATTTTTTTATTTTTGATTGGGTCTCTTGCCAACATATATTTAGGTATTCCTTTGATTGGGGGTTTGGATGGGAAATAATTATGGAAGCCTTTGGTGGATCGAATTCAAAAAAGTTGGCCTCTTAGAAAGTTAAGTGGTTAACTATGGTTGGAAGAGCTAAGCTCATTCGTTCATTTCTTCATACAGTTCTTATTATATGTCTCTCTTTAAAATTCTTGGTGTTGTAGCCAAGATTATAACTGGGCTACAAAGGAATTTCCTATGGAGCGGTTATGAGGAGAAAAAGAAGTTTTTCCTAGTAGCTTGGAAATATATCTCACAACCAAAAAAAGAGGGTGGTTTAAGTTTTAGGAATTGTATTTATGATGAATCGGATTTGAGAAAAAACTTTTTGGAGACTCGTATAAATATTGTGACCATTTGTAAAGTAGGATCATTCGAGTAAAATATTTACTCTCAAGATTTGAAACAAAATTTTCTGCAAGAAAAGCTCCTTCGGGTCTAATGTAGGACAACTGGTGTAATTGGCATCCTTAGAATCATTGAAATCAGTTCTTTGAAAATTGGTAATAGCTTGATTGTCCGGTTTTGGTATATAGTGTATAGGGGATCCGTGAGTATCCTCTTTCATATAATCGAGATAACTATATGCTAAAAGATTATATCTGTTACTTTTGATCTTTTTCTGGAGTCGTCCTATAAAAGACGCAAATTTAATGTCTCCCAAAAAAGATGCAAATTGACTCCATCCCAATCGGTTACCAATTACATTTATCCTTTTCTGGGGTCCTATTATGTACCCAGTACACCATTTTAACCATTGTTTCGAACCTTTTACCTTTTTTTTCTGGGGTGCTATTCTGTACCCGGCACACCATTTTAACCATTGTTTCCAATCTTTTACCCTTAAATCTTGAGGCCCTTTAGAATCCAATATTCCTTGCATATCTAGGAATTCTTTGATATCCTTTTTAATTAAAGGATACGATGTTCTGTATTGTAGTAAATCCCTCGCATAAGACCCCTTCATAGCCCGTATTTGTTGCCATATCTTTGCAACTACATATGCTTGGGAAATTTTTTTTTTTAAATCTTGTTTTTTTGGGTTTAAAATTATATTTCTAGTCTTAATGACTATTCTTATAATTCTATTTCCATTCGTAATAAATATTCTGATAATTGCTGCAATATTCATCCTAAATTGCATTAAAAGCATTATAAAATGGAAATTTGAAAGGATGAGATTAAGAACAATTATTTTAAGATCAATAAATGTTCTTTCCATTATTAAAATAAAAACCTTCATAAAATATGGCAATTTCCTCGTAATGAATCGAGCTATTGTTATTCGGAAACCAAAAAACCAAATTTTTATTTTAACCCGTGCCCTTTTAAATTTGTGGCGTATGCCGGGTTGATCCATTTTATTTTCCAACTTTTTCACATCGGCTTTTAATTTGTTTAAAATATCTAAGTTTAACAAATATTGTTCCTTCATCTTTTTGATCCGAGTTAGCCACTCATTTAGATCTTGATCTTCCAGATGTACATCTGGTTCAATTTCTTCGATTTCAATTAGATTTGGTTCCAATGGATCCTGTACTATCTCTAGAGTAAATTTCATATTAGGCGTAGGCCTAGTCCGAATCAGTACAGGGACTCGGTCATTCATTTGAAGATTTTCTGTACTCCGAGTATCTGGTCGAAGTTCAGATTTTTTACAAAATACTTTTGTTATTTTTGAGCAAATCAGTGATATCGATTGGCCAATAATTTTCATCCATTGGATGATAGGTTTCATCCATTCGATAATAGGTTTTAGCCATTCGATAATGAAATTTGTACGTTGGCCAATGTAATCCCGAATCCATTCGTCAATAGGTTTCCAAAAAGAAGGTATTTTCGTTGGCTTTCCGAAAGGTTTTTTAGCTTCTGTTCCATACAGGGTTAAGAAACTAGTATTGTCTTTACTAGGAGTAGATTCGGTGGTAGATTCATCATACCATGGTCTCAATCGAAAAGGGTTATGAATTTTAATTTGAATCCCCTCTCTTAGGTAGTCTCTAAACCAGTGTTTAGGTACGTCTACGTCTGTCAGCTCATAACCGTCGTAATTGCATTTTACATAAAATTCTTTATGTAAGTTATCCCAATCCTGCTCCCATTCGGGTAACTGCAATAATAAAATACGACCAATATTTTTAGCTATTATCAATAAAGGTAAATATACTCGTTTTCTAATAAATGTATGAGTAAATAATATACTAGCTCTTACATAGTGAAATATTTCCCAATCGAATGCCTGCTTTTTAGTACGGCGAAAGAATTCTTTCGTACGGCGTCTTCCTCTGTGTTTTTTTTTGAGTAACTTTTCGAATACTTTAAAAATCCTCCGCTCTTTATCTTCCTTTGTCTCTCCAATTTGAATTTTGGCTTTAGGTACAGGTTTGGATTTGTGATGCATTTTCATTTTAGTCATCTCCTTTAGTCTCTCAAAAAGACTCGACCGTGGTTTTGCTGTCCAAATGCTAAACAATGAAAGTTTGCGTCTTTTAAAACGTAGAGCTCCTTTGACTAGGAACCGACGAAAATTTCCCTCATGCGGATAACTAAATACATGTAGATCCTTTGACATCGGATCCTCATCATCTTCATCTTCTTCATCCTCGTTTCCTTCTCCTTCTTCTTCTTCCTCTTCCTCTTCCTCTTCCTCTTCCTCTTTTTTGAATCGTTTTAAGAAGTTGTCTATAATTCCTTTTTTATTTTGATTTTGTTTTTCCTTTTCTAGTCGTTCTTCTTCAATTTTTTCAAAGGGTTTTATAACTAGATAACTTCGAGCTTTTCTTGGACGAACCTCCAGGGAATCTTTGACAGCGATATTATCGTAAAAGCCTGTTAATAGTATGCTAGGGCATGTAGGCACAATAATTTTACTAAAATCTTTAATTCGCGGCTCATTATCATTTAAAAACTCCCTGAATTTCAGGAATTTATTATAAAGGACAAAAAATTCTTTATGAGGAATTTCTTCATCAGGAATATTTATATATCCATCAATAGTATCTTTATAAGGATAAGGAAGATCTTCATAAGAAATCTCTTCAGGAATATCTATAGAGATTATAGAATCTGGAAGTTTTTTCGATCTCATTAGAAAAAATCGCTCACAAAGCAAAGCCTGTTTTGTAGAAAGGATACTAAGAAGCAATTCCCATTTCGTACCCGTCGTTTGAAGGAAAATATTCAACAAATAGTTACTATATATTTTTTTATCACAAGAAGCTATTTCCGCTTCTAAATCTGCTGGGGCCAATAAAACATATTCCAACGAATCTTTTGGATAAATATTGTCAAACATTTTCGACAACTTTTTCAATGTCACTTCATCCGTAAAACATGTATTGTCTCACACCTAGCTCTAGACTTACTTTCATATACTTAGATACCCATATTCCTAACTCTTGACAAGCCACACTTCCACTCTTACAACCTTAGAAGGTTATGAATTACAAAATGGAGTGGCTATAATCTCCGAAATATTCTTCTTCTATTTCTTCTATATTACAAAATTCTTCTTCTGGATTACAAAAATATTTTTCTATATTACACAATTCTTCTTCTACATTATATATAGAAGGCTCTTCCTTCTTAGAAAGTATATTATGGTTCTCAGCTTCTGACTCTATCACCTCTGAATTATTAGACCCAATTGTTTCGTCTAATTTGACTACTCCGAAGAGCCCTTCTTCAAAAAGGTCAAGAAATTTTTCGATTTCAAAACCCATATTATGGAGATAGGATTTCTCTATTTCGTGAAATACATCCTCACGAAGCGTTCTAAATTCGTCTGTGTTCTTAAACGGGTCGTCGTCATCGTCAATAAACGTTCCATAGTGCTCAGCATAGTCTTGTTTTATTTTCAATAAATTTATCATCATTACCTGCAATTCATACCCTACGTCAGCTAATTTTTGACGTAATTCGCAAAGTATATGTATATTTTTCGCTTTTCTTTTTATATAGGAAGATTGAATAGAATCAAAATCTTTAAAACCTTTAAAAGAAAGTAAACTATGTTTATCAAGAAAATTCTCTTTATATCCATTAAAATTAAAATAAAGCAAACTTTCTTTATCTCTAAAAAAATCAACAAAATCTACAAAGTGTGTATATATATATATATATATATATATATAATAATAAAAATATCTATATACTTTTTGATATAGTTCGTTCCACCTAGAGATTTCATCTTTTATTTTTATACCTATTTCAACCATTAATAGTTGAACCGTTTCCAAACTTCGAGAAATAATGTCTTGCAACATCTCAAGAGGTAATTTTTTACCAGCATAAAAATAATGTGTCAAATATTCTCTTTTTTTCTTATCTATCACAACCCTAAGGATATTAACAATAGTATTGTTGAATCCTACTAACGTTTTAAACGTCTTATAAGAATTATTATAATATTTATGAGAAATTATGTCGTAAAATAATTTCGAAATCTCTCGAACCGCTACAATGTTAAAAAAATGCATCTTATCTTTTTTACCTAGAAGATCTAGAGAAGAGAAATCTTCATCCATGGGGAACCAAGTACCAGAATCAATTAAAAGATCAATTCGATCTGAACTAGTCATTAGCAGAGTTTCTCCACATTGTGGACAAACACCTTTGAATTCTTCTACTAACGATTTAGTATATGTAACGTTCTCACAATTTTCGCATAAAACCCACAAATGCTTATATTTTTTTTGATCGAATATGTCTTTTTCAACTTTTTCTTCAATTTTCTTCAATATAGTCACGATCCTTGTTTTCTTCACCCATTTTACTTGTCTCCTTTATTTCATCGTTAATGTACAACTTTTAAATTTTACACAATAGCATAATTAAATATTGAAATAGATACTTTGAATTGTTGGATTGGAAGTCCATTCTACTGTATTATCTCATTTACCTTCTTCGTGGACAAAGCTGATTTACGAATTAGCTATCATCTAGATAGATTAGAAGAAATTAGATAAATCTGTTAAATCATGAAGATTTAATTTATTTTGTCCAAAACAACATTTCGGACACCATGGTTAAGGACTATAAGAAATTGTATCCCTTCCGAACCAACCCCTCACCGAATGATCCATGATTTATATCTAGAAGTTATTTCTAGATAGAGGTAAATAACTTCTACCTAGGTATCTATTCCCATGAATTATAGTGAACAAGCAATCCAGGCTGCGAGATATATTGGTCAAGGTTTTATGGTTACGTTATATCACATGAATCGTTTACCTATTACTATTCAATATCCCTATGAAAAATTGATCCCATCAGAACGATTCCGTGGACGGATCCACTTTGAATTTGATAAATGTATTGCTTGTGAAGTATGTGTGCGTGTATGCCCGATCAATCTACCTGTTGTGGATTGGAAAGTCGGAACGGATATTGGTAAAAACAATATGTTTTTGGTAGATTTGGAGGTGATCAAGAGCATTTAGATGGCGTTTGTCTAATAACTCAAGTTGTGCCAAAAAATCCTGGAGAAAATCATCATCGTTGAGCATATCTTTGAGTGAGATATGAAGAGATGGAATTTGGAATTTGAGAGGCAAGACAACCTCTATACCATAGACCAAAGAGAAAGTTTTGGCAAGTAGTTGAGGTGCGAATACTAGTGTGATAAGCCGATAAGGCAAAAGGAATGTGCGTGTGCTAATCCTTTCCAGTATTGTCAACCAATTTCATCATAATTTTATTTAGAGTTTTGTTAGTGGATTCGGTTTGGTCATTTGTTTGAGGATAATAAGGTGAAAAAAAAGAGTTGAAAGCCGAAGGCATCATAGATTTTCCGTAGGGTTTTATTTTTGAATTGTTTTCCGTTATTAGTGATGTGGAGGTGAGGAACACCAAAGTGAAAAATGATGTGATGATTGATAAATTCATATATTTTCTCGATTTTTAGAAATAAGAGGTGCAGATTTCACCCATTTAGTGTAGTATTTGGTAGCGTTAATAATCCATTGATGATGTGTGGAAGAATGAGGGTTGATCTCTTTGATAAGATCCAAACCCCATTTAGAGAAAGGCCAAAGGTCTCGTACAACCTATAAGGCATGACTAGGGGTGTGATGAAGATTAGCATGTTGTTGAAACTTCACACAACACTTGACATAGTCATAACAATCATGGTTTAGGTTGGCCAAGAATAGCCCAGCCAAAGGATACACTTAACAATAACTAATCCACCAAGTGACCCCCACAAATCCTGTCATGAACTTCCTTGATGGTGTATGGAATTTCAGAACTCATAAGGCATCGCAAGAGGATGCGTCAAATCCATGTTTATAGAGAAGACCCTCATAATGACATAGCGAGATAGACTTTTGAGAAAGGCTCATTTTCCATTGAGAGTAAGATTTGGAGGTAGAATTAAAAGGGAAAGATAGTCAAGAAACCGCTTATACCAAAGGTCACGTGGGTCAGTTTCAATGTTTCCTACAAGGTTGACGCTTCGCTTAGATAAGAAGGTGACCGTAACCTTTATACTTTGAAAAATATTTTTAGTCGAGGTCAAGGTGGGGATTTTAGAAGCAAGACATGCCATAGTGTCTACAAATTTTTGGTTGAATGCGGGGTGGTTTAAAGTTCATAATGGTCAAAGGTAGTAAAAATCATGTCAACATGATGCTTATACTTTTGAAGTATCTCGTTATGACACTGGTATATACCATTAACTTGGTTCACAACCAGTTGAGATTCGCCAAAGATATTAATTGATTTAACATCTAAGGATATGGCGGTTTGAAGACCTAACATGAGTGCTTCATATTCGGTGATATTGTTAGTACAATCAAAATCTAGTTTGAAAGATAATGGCATAGGCTCACCATCAAGAGGAATGAGGATAACTCGACACCACCCCCATGTTGACATTTGGAACCATTGAAGAATAAGGTCATCTGGTAAATGGTATCATCCAGGGAGAGGGTAGCAATGGATTCATCAGGGAAATCGAAGTTAGAAGATTGGTTTCCGGAGAGAGGTGCATCTGCGAGTTAGTCAACAATTATTTGTCCTTTGAAAAATCTTAGTTCTGCAAGAAGCATGAGCCAACGTGCAACACATTGATGTTGGTAGGGCTTAGTGTACATGTAATGTAAGGGGTCAATATTGGTGACAAAAAAAGTTTTGTGGTTGAGTAGGTAATGGTGAAGTTTAGTGGAGAAAAAATAAGGGTAAGTAGATTTTTTTTTTTAGTATATCTAGCTTTGTAGTCCAAAAGTGTACGGATTATATAATAAACCGTTTGCTCCCTATGTTTCTTGTCATGATGAGCGAGCATGACACCTAGGGAATGATCAATAGCATAAATGTAAAGGTAAAATGGTTGGTCATCCTTAGGGGAATGAGCACATGTGGTTGGAGGAGGTATTGTTTTAAGGCGTCAAAGGCTTTATGGCATTCATCATCCCATTTGAAGGAGACATCCTTTTTGAGGAGATGATGAAATGGATGGCAACGGTCGAAAAGTTGAGAAATAAAGCGATGAATAGATTACAACTTGCCTTGCAAACTATGAAGTTGACGAAGGTTAGTAGGTGGAGGCATTTCAAGAATAACCTTGATTTTAGTGGGATCAACTTCAATGTCATGCAAAGAAATAATAAAACCAAGGAGCTTGCCGGAGAGAATAGCAAAGACACACTTCTTAGGTTGAAGGCGAACGCAGATTTGATGAGGTAGTTAAAGACAAATTTAAGGATAACAAGGTGCTCGGCCTGATGTTTAGATTTGGCAAGAATATCATCAACGTAATCTTCCAATATGCTATGCATGATGTCATGAAAAATATAAGTGATAGCCTCGTTGATATGTAGCACCGGCATTTTAAAGGCCAAAGGGCATGACACAATAACAGTAAGGTCCCCTAAGGATTGATGAAGACAGCTTTGTGTTGATCTTCCTCGGGGTGAGTAGTATTTAGTTATAACCTAAGAAGCCATCCATGAGTGATAACATCTCATGGACGAGAGTGAGATCAACTACTTGGTCAATACTAGGTAGAGGAAAGTTGTCTTTGAGGCAAGCTAAGTTAAGGTTGTGAAAATCCATGAAAATAAGGATTCCCCTTATCGCTTTTATGATGGGAACGATGTTAGAGATCCATTGGGGATAATCAATGGGTAGGATAAAGGAAACCGAAATAAGGTGTTGGAGTTCTTCTTTGACAAGAAGGGAAATGCGAGGATGCATTTTTCGCAGCTTTTGTTTCACGAGTTTGGCATCAGGAATGGTTACAATATTGTGGACCACAATGTTTGGGTCAATACCGGCATATCAATGTAGGACCAAGAAAAAGTATTTCTATGATCCCGAGAGGAAAGAAGTGAAAGCTTCATGTTTAACAAAGATCTAAATATTGGCCTATTTTTAGAATGTATGGGTCATCCTGAGTGTGAATATTGATCTCGATGATTGATTCATTCAACATGGTTTGTGTCTCAGAAGTTAACGATCGATGAATATAAGAATCTTCCATACCAAGGTAGATGAGAATAGACTCATCATCCTGACATTGAACAACGTTAATAGAAGGCGTATCATCATTGATCATGTTAGGATACATGAAGGGAAGAGAAGAGGGGGCCTCACTATCTTGGTGATAAGTCAGAGGTCCCAGGAAAATGATGTTTACGAAAAAAAGAAGTTAGGAGGAATGGATTATGGGTCCATAGACTCTGTAGGTAAAGGTGGTGAAGTTGGTGAATGGGGTGGGGAATGTTTATTGTCCTCAATGAGTTCAACTTGGGCCTTCCTAGAAGGTGGTTTGGAAAATCCAATACCACTACGGTCTTTATACTTACGAGTGGTGTAAGGAATGACAATATGATGGCCTTGTTCATAGAAACCAAAGCCAAATCCCTTCCAAGCACAAAGTGATGGAGAAAGGTGTGGGTGAAGCGGTGGTTGGTGAGAGATTGAAGGTTGGAGGAAAATGGTCAAGTTTGGGAAGGTGGCTTGGGCGAGTAGGTAGAAGCATCAAGTCCCCCATACGTTAAGTTGGTGCAAAGGTGGGGAGGACCATAGGGAAAAACTTCACCTATGCGGTGATCATAGTGGGGATGTTGGTGAAGTTTACCATACTCTTGAGGAGTAAGGAATGTGTCAATGTTATAAAGGTGGTACTCCCCAGAGTGAGGCATTGAAAAACACCTTCTAAGGGATCAGTAGTTGATATGTGGGTAGTGGGAATGGATGAATCATAATGGGTGAATGGGAAGAAGAAGCATTAGTTGTTTGAGAAGTAGATGGGTTGGCTAATGGGTCAGCTATGAGAGAAGTGGGAATAGAGGAGTTAGTTGTGGAAGATGTAGTGGTAGCATTGGTGGATGAGGCAGTGGTGAAGAAGAAGTGGTAGTGGTGGTAGATTCCTTAACTGGTATAAGGACATCATTAGGTTGATATAACATGTTACATGTCTTGAATGGTGAAGGGTTGGTTGGAATGGTATAGTTGTGCCCTTCATGTTCAAATTTTAAATAACAGTGTAAGGTTGAAGGAACACAACCCATGGCGTGAATCCAGGGTCGGCCAAGTAGCATGTTGTACTAGAATTCCCCCTTTAAGACATATAATAATTCAAGAATGACACAAGGGCCTACACGAATGTGGAGAATTATGGTACCAAGGGTGGAAGTTATGGCATCGTTAAATGAATTCAAAGCATAGCTGAGTTATTATGCATGCAATTGGCAAGGATGCACATTTGGTCAGTACGCATGGGAGGAAATGATGTTAATACTGGCACCACCATCAATCATAACGTGTTGAATGCATATATTATTAATGTAGACAAAAATAAATAGGGTGGGGTCATGATCATTTGATTGGAGAGGTACAATCTCGTTGTCGTAGAGAAATTGAGAGAGGCTACTTGATGAGTGGTAGCAGGAGCAGAGGAAGGGGGTGAAGTGGTGAGAGAGGCCACATGATGAGGATTGATAATGGATGTAACAAGAGTAGGTTCATTAGGTAGAACCTCAATATATTGTAGAACCTCAATGAGGGTTTGTCAATGAGACTTAGAGGTTTGGACAAGATTGTACAAATACATTTTGAGAGGAGATTGGTGCAACTATTTAAGCATTGTGCTGATGGGAAACCCTATCAGAAATAGGGTAGGTCGGTCCACAGATGGTGATTTTTGGTGCAGGTGTAGATGGAATATTGGGTAAAAGAGTAGCAGATGAGCTGGTTGCTTTCTCCTTTCCTTTGCCTTTCGGGATTGAGTGGCAATTTGAACCATATTAATCTGTGGTAAAGGAGAAAGTGAGTCATGATAGGTGTAGTGATAGGATGGGAAAAAATATGGTGAGGGAATATACTGGTTTTGTGAAAACAATGCAACACATTGACATTTTGGTGGAGGTTTGGCTAGCTCTCTTATGTGGACCATATTGATCTCAAATGTTAGAGGAGGATAAAAGGTTTGTGGAGGGGGAGATGAAGGTTGCTAAATAGGTATGGGATGAGGATGTGTGGTGATAGGTACAGTGGAAGAGGGTCCTCATCTAAAAGATCATCATTGTCAAAGATTTCTTCAAGAGGACATAGTTGGAGAAGAATAGTCTTAAGAGCCTTATAGTTTTCCACATCATGCCCTAACACATGATGGTAAGTGTAATTTTTGGTATCATCAAACCCTTCTAGGTTTAGGTTTGAGTGGGTCGTAAGGTCTAAGTGGTGGCAATGTGATGACAGAGGTTTCCAAAAGGTTAGCTAAGATGTTGGCGTAAGACCTTGCCAATGGATCACAATGTGAAGTAAGTGTGGGTCTAGATGGAAGTGTGGGTGAATTTTGTGGGAGAGGTGCCACCGGAGGTGGAATTGGAGGTTGAGTAAGTTTGACCGCCCGTTTGGTATATAAGACGCTTTTAGTTTTGGATTGCCCCTTCTTGGGTAAAGATGTAGCAGTGAACCAGTTGTTGAAGGTGTTGTACGTTTAACTACCTCTTTGGAGGGTAGTGGGTTCTTTAGCTTTGTTGCACCTTCTTGGGTAAAGGTGAAAAAGAAGCGCGTGATGTCAAAGGGAAGAAAAATGACGGAAGGGGCTGGGTTAGCCAAGGCGATAATGGAGGTGCGGTGAAGGTTGTAGTAAGAGGCAATGTGGAAGGTACTTGGTTGAAGAGAAGGGAATGACATAGGTAATTATGAGGATACTGGAAGTGGTGTAGGTATAGGAGGTAGAAAGTATGTAGGTGATGGCGAAGGCGTAAGTTGTGTAGGTAATTTGGGTACAACAGAGGATCGTGACAAGGTGGGTTGTTGTGCTTTTGGTTTACTCTAGGTAGGAGGCTATTTGGCCAAGGTTGATGGGTGGGGACCTAGGATAGATGGAAGTGGTGAAGGTGATAGAGGGGTAGTGGGTGAATCTGGTGTATGCGGCCTAAGAGGTTGGGTCTTCCTCTTAGGTGGGGGAATAGTCTTTGCGATGGCTGTGAGGACGTGGTTAAATCTAATTTGACAGAGGATGGACTAGGCTTGATGTCAGCATGACTCCTAATGTGGCAATGGGTCTGGATGTGGAGGAAGATATAGGTGCAAGTAAGGTTTTAGGCATAGGAAAAATTTCATTTGATGGTAAAGGTTTAGGTATGGGCAAGGGTGATGAAGAAGGGGTCGCTACAATTGGCATGGGCATGGTGGGTTTGGTTGTCTAAAACACCTTTGGATAGATCATGGAAGTATCAATAGACAACATTTGCATTTGAGTTGAGATAGGCAATCGAAGGTGTCCCCAAAGCATGGAATTTTCAACATAATCCAAGTGGTTGGAAAAATGTGAAAATGGAACTGTTGTAAGGGGGGATGATGTTGATTTGGTAGTAATTCCTGTAAAGAATGTCTATGAGATAGGAAATGGTTGGCTTCATACTTTGTGGGTAAAAGAGATGAGAGAAAATCAATAGGATCCTTGAAAGCCAATGGAGAATTGTCACCAATAGGAAGGGATGTTGCTAATGGATCCCCGTGGGTAGGGGAGATGACAAGTTGGATGAGGTAAGTTCATATTTTGGCGAAGAAGAAGGTAAGCATGACTCTCTCATGGGTAGAAGAGTAAGTACTGTGGGTTGTTCATTAGGTTGAGAGGTGAGTGGGGAAACTGCATTGACAGATATGGTGGACTCCTCTATGGGTGAAGGAGGAAATAAGGGAGACTCCTTTGTGGGTAAAGGAGCAAATGAAACAAGTCCCTCCATGGATGAAGGAGCTTGTGCAATAATCTCCTCGATAGATGGAGTAGGAGGAAATTGAGCAAGAAGAGCTGGTATGATGTCAAAAATAGCATGAACCTCATGAACGTTACTGTCATTGGTTGAGTTTTCGTCGGTTTGGTTAGACCATGGGGTATGATTTGGGAATGAATTCTTGAAGATGTGAAGGTTCTTATTATCTGGTGTATTAGGATTATCTAAGACTATATCTCCATTATCTAACATTTCTTGGATGATATTTTTAAAAGTTATTCAATTACCGTCGATATGAGCTCTAACACGATGATATTTGTAGTAATCATTTTCTTTGTACCATGCAGGCACAGGATGAGAGGGGTCAAAACGAGTATTTGTTTTGATGGGTGGAAGAGTGATTGCTTCGGATTTTAGGATTTTTTATAAAACTGAAGAGTAGGGTTCTCCTATGGGAGTATATTTTTGTTGCTCCCGCTTAACTAGAAAACCTAAACAGAGAAATATTGGAAGAAGGATTTGATTGGTTGGATGGGTGAGATGCACCGCTTTCAAAACTACTATGTTGGAAGATCCTTTTTCTTTAGAGTAATTATTTTGCAGTTTGGAAGAAGAAGATGTATCATTTGATTTAAACGCAGCATTCTTGTTACGCAATTGTATCTTCTTCTCTTCAATAATATGAATTTCAAGTTTTCGGCCATGGCAAACGCCTCGTCAAACATGCAGAAGGTTTAAACTTGGAGATTTAGTGAGATGTATCTAGCATAAGCTCCGTGAACAACTCTATTAACTCGGTTTGAGGTAGTTGGAATGTGAGCTAGTTGATTAGGCTCCGCCAACAAGTGACAAAATATGTGATAGATTCGTCTTCATATTAGCGTGTCGTGTACAAGTCGGTCAAGGTGACCTTCTTGCCAATGTTAATAGAAAAGTGGTATAGGAAGGCTTGAGCCACTTGGTTGAATGAGAAAATGGAGTGCCTAGGTAGAGCACTATAATAATCCAAAGAAGGTTTTTTCAATGATGTTGGAAATGTTTGTAGGAGTAACATATCATCATGAGCGATTAGATAACACGTGTTTAAAAGATCACAAGTGTTTTTGTGGGTCTTCTTTGTTGTTAAATCAGTTGAATTTAGGCATTTCCCAATGCGTAGGGTATGGACGAATCAAAATGGATGGGTGAATGGGCTCATTGCAAATCTCGTCGTATGTCAGAGAGTTACGTGATCCGAGATAGATGCTTCCAATGTCTGCATCTTTTCCATCATCATTTTGATAAGATCATTGGTAGGTTGTGATGACTAGGAACCCCTATAGTATAAGGGGGTAGATGATGAGGGTATGACATGGGCAACATCCCAATATGTGGTGGTGCTTAGTACCAAGTTGTGAGTAAGTAACATAGGCCAGAATAGATGTAGATGGAAAGTATCTTGAATAAGCGATAGATGAAAGATGGGGTTATTAGTGATAAGTGCAGGTATGTGGAGTAGACGTAAATAATCTCGTAGCAATCAAAGGAAGAGATTATGGGATGGAGAGGACAATGTTTTGGAAGGGAGCATGGGCTACCATAACCATTTGTGGCTAAGATGCAATAGGTATATAAGAGGTGGCGATGCAGATATGCATATACTTAAGGTAGTTGATAATGGCATGGTTGACATCAGGAGTGACAAACATTAAAGGTGCGACAGATGCAAGGTGCAGCCAATATCGATGATGTAGGGTCAAGTTGGGAAACCACAGGTGGTAAGGTAGAAGAGCGTAAGGCCAAGCTAGTATTAGTTGATGCAGTAGTGGGTGCGACGGTAGGAGGAATGGACACATGCATGCCATATACAACCAACCCTGATGATTCATGGGTAGATGAATGAGTGAGATAGGTCAGCAGAGCAGCGAGGTTATGATCAAGGAGTCTCATAAAATCCTCATCACCAGCGGGTATGGAAAGAGCGTGATTAGGGTCCATGGGTGATGAGATTGAAGGGGCTGATGGGATAAGTGGGAGAAGTCATGGCCAACGTGAAACACGAGAGATTTAGCTTGTTTACGAGTCAAAACCATGTGATCTGTTGATAAAACATGTATTCGAGATTCGCTAATGATGCATAAACACGTATAATTGGAAAACCAAATCTAAAATGAGTGATTATATCATTTTTCTTATTTGGAAAGTCGAATATAGAGATTGATGTCGGTTAGGTAACCGATGCCGTATGAGGGTAATCGTCGCCACCACTCAGACGATGTCGATCAACTGAAAAATAAGAGACTCAAAGATTTGGCAATGAAAGGTAAAAATGGGTCAACCTGGATCCTGAAAATGATATCAGAGACTCAAGAGTGGGATAAAGATGGTAGGACAAGCCACGAAAAGAATGGGAAGGTGGAGAATACTATTCTGGAAAAATAACCAAAAACATATAAAATGACATCGGTTAATTAACCGATGCCGGTAAGATGATACAACCAATGTCGGTCGCTGGACCGATATCGTTGCTGTGAAATATAGGAAGAGAAGAAAAAATGAAGTTTTGGTTATTTAGATCAAATAAAAGGGCCAACCCAGAGACTGAGTATGGCTATGAGGAGTCCTAATAAACCCAGAATAAAACTGAAATACACCAGTTGTGATGTGGGCATAAAAGGATAAGAAAGAATGAAGAAACACAACTCACACCTCAAAATGCAAGCAGAAAAAAAGCTAACAAACATGAAATCCTAAGCTGTAGATTTTATGTTGTGGCTTATGCCATTTAGGATTGACTGTAAGCATGATAGAATTTTTGGTTAACAAAGGTGCCCTATAAAAGCCAACAACTATGGCTGGTTTTAGGTAAGTTTTGGCGTGGGAGATCCTTCTCTGAGATGATGATTGACAGAGAAACCAATTGGAGCCCACTATCAATCCTTTGATCATGTGATCGTTGACAACTTCTTCTGGGAAAGATGTTGTTTAAGAATTGTGTAGTTTGTTTTTAGTGATTTGGTATAGAGAGTGTGCAAAATGTGAGCTATGGTTCAATTTTTCAACCATCAGCTTGGGCATGACTTCCAGCATATAGGTTGCCCACAATTTAGATTAGCTATAATGCAACAAACTCAACAATGCAAGTGCACAAGTTTTAAAACCCAAATCCACAAATTATATTTGATGAGAACAAATTATGAAGAGGTTAAGGGTATGACTTTCACTAAATGCAATGCAAGAAAAGAAAGAAGAGTTCTTTTTAATCCCGAAAAACAAGTGTCACTAAGACAATTAGAAGAAAAGAATATTTCCAGAGAAGAAGCTTAATGTGAACTCATTTCAAATGAAAATAGACACACAAGATTTTTTCCTAGGAATGATCAATGTAAAGAACCCTTGATGGGTCCCACTGGTGTGCCAAGATGTTTCACCTAATTTGTTGTTAGTTAAAACTGAATAGGAAATAGGTTAGGAGGAATACCTGTGATATGTAGGTCAAAGGTTGAATGTGTGCGCTAATGAATTTTTGATCAAAGCTAATCTTGAAGAGCTTCCCTTTGGCTAGGAGGAACGACACTGTATAAGAAACACAACAAGACCACAAAATAGTATTAATAATATAGGTTAGTGGACTTCTTAGTGAGTGCTAGACTCGAGAAGTGAGGTGCTTCCTAGAAGGTTGTCAATCCACTTTCAAATATAAATTAGTATTGCAAATATAATGAAGGAAATCCTATTGTAGTTATATAATTTAGGTATCTCGTGTAAATACAATAAGCAAATCTAATCTAATAGGCAAGGTTGTGATTAAATATAGAGGTTTGGTAGGTTATTCTTGGTTTTGCAAGTCTAACAAGGGTATGGGATTTATCGGGAAGGTCTGGGTTAGTTTTGGTTGATTGAGAGGCTTGCTGGTCAAAAGGAATGAAATGACACAGAGACCGATATTGATCAAGTGGCTGATGTTGGTATAGAGGTGAAACCTATGGCGCTAGGTAACCGACGTTGATAGGGGAAATTGACAATAATTTGATAAAAATGGTTTTTGGGCTTCTCTGTGATTGCACAAAGAGTGAGAAGGGTGTGGTTAGGTTTATAATATTACTAAGAAGACTCGGGGATACATAGGGGGAAGTCACGGAAGGAAAAAAGGTTGTAGGTGGTTGGGTTGGTAGATTGGTCAGGAGGTGGAGATAAAGGAATATAGGTAGAAATAAACTATAATGAAATAGGTAAAGAATATATACTTTAAGTAAGCACAATATGATTGAAATCATGAATACTTTTCTTTACGATCCATAGGTGAAGGTAGATGGTAGTTGATCCGTGAAGAGATTCTGGAGTCATTGTCGCGGCAATACTCCGTAGTGTTCCCGTGAGTATTCCAATACTCTAGAAGGAGAACCGGATGCTTGCTTGGGCTTGTGGTTGAGTATTTTGTGTCATCTGGATGTTGAGAGGCTTTGGATTCGCGCTTGAATGCAATAGTTCTCTCAAAACTGAAAAATGACCAACCTAGGTAAAAGGTTGTAAAATTGTATATAAAGTAACCGATGGTGGTTAGGTGATCGGTGTCGGTTGAGGGATAATCGGTGTCGGTTAAGGTGAGTAAGTCTAGGTTTACCAAAAATAGGCAGATCTTCCCATATTTGGTGTGTTTTCCAAGTTGATTCCACTTAGGGAAGTGGAGTTCTCGTTAGAAAAGGTAGGAAGGTCATAGAAGAAGTCTAATTAGGTTTGAGAATAATTCTTAGTTAGTTAGGTCAAGTGGTGACTCAACACTGAGAGTGATGACTCAATGGTGAGAGTGATGACTTGGTCACTATGAGGATGAAATTAACTTAATTTAAAATAAATAAATCAAGTAATATTGTGAGGATGAATATTAATATGGGATAAATGGGTCATTATTAGTTAAATTTGTTACGTTGATTGAAGGGGACCAAGGGATTGCGACCTAAATTTGGTGTCTACACTAAGAATTAGAAAGGGGTAGAGAATAGGTGAATGAATGAAGGAAAAAGGAAGAATTCTCCAAAGCATGAGTGCGGATACCTCCACATTCAATGAAGATATTTCTGATGATGATCACAACCTTTTCATGATGCACAAACATCCTAGACCACAGAATGAGTGTTTAGAAACATTGTTATGAGATTTCCCAATGTGATCTCGGGATGAACACATATAATGCCCATGATGATCCTCCTTGAAAATTGATTGATGAAATCCTTGACTCATTTAACTCATCTTGACCAACTCACTTTGACTCATCTAGCTCCATGAGTGATGAAGATGGATCCACCCGCTATGCCCCCTTGCAATGCTCTGCCTTGTTCTTGAATACAATTGAACTCATGATGATGTTTCCAGGACCTATTTAAAGTTATCGTTCCTCCATTTGACCCATGAAACCATATTGCAACCCCATAAAGAGCCCAAAAAGTGGAAATATGAGTGAAAATGAATCCATCTGTAACTTTCTGTACTTAGAACTAAAAACTGCTATTTTGGAAACTAGGTCCCGTGTCGCTATTTTGGGAAGGGTTGTTTTTTTGCCTTGTTTGCACTTTGTGGTGCTTCCTTCACATTCCAATATTATTACATATGTTTTGGGGTAAATTTTAATAACTTTCTATTTTTGGTAAGTTGTTTTTTTTTCTTTTTTGACTTTTTGACCCATGTGCCCTAGTTTTCAGTTTGTATGATTTTCACTATTCTTTCTTCTAGAGAGTTTTACCTTTTCTGAAACTTACTAAAAATGCGAAGTGTGAACAAATGACACTTACTATTTTTAGAATATTAAACTATGTCTCTTGTATTGACAAAAATCACCTGGATTGTTTTTGGTTTTTGCTTCGTATGCTTTGTTCAATTTTTTCATCTCTACCCACTTCCCGATTGACAACAAATGAAAGGAGAATACTCACGGGCAAAATTTTCAAATGGATGCCATTAAAAATAATGGATTTATTTCAATATTTAGATTTTTTTAGCTTTAAGGCGTTTGTATGTTGAATATTTTCCCAAAAATTCATGAAGATTCGATGCACAGTTTGAGAGATATGAGCAATTCTTTGTTTTTTGACCCTAGGGTTCTAATAGAACATAGTCATGGATTTTACTCAAAAGACTTGATTCTTCATGTTGCATAAATGGGGAATGGTATAAAAATTACGTTTAAGGTGATATGGTAGGTGTGTAAATATCATAAATGGCAGGGAGGAGGATTTCGACAGCTTGAGCTTTCATGGGTGTGCATGTAGGTAAAGACTGGAAGAAGCTAGAAGCAACAACAAAAATGAAAACTTTGCATATTTTAATGAAATGGGAAGGAGTCTAATTTATTGTCCCAACCATCCTAAGGGCTTGAGATGGTTGGAACAAAATAAATGTTCCCCCTTCATATTGGTTCAAGTGTCATGACATAATTTGCGCTTGGGAATGAGAGGGGGTTGAGAAAACTCACTTTAAGCACTTGTCGGGTCACGTGGATGACTGAGGGCTAGAATGGGGGATTTTTTTGCCCCAAATTTCACAAAGGATTGGGATAGTTGGTTCAAAAAATTATGCCCATTTCTTATTGGTCCATGTGGTGTTGTGTGGTTGGATGGAGCTGGGGCATGGAAATGGAGCACTGGGGCTCAAACTTGCAAAAGGAGCTTGAAATGGGTCACATTGAGGTATGGGGATTAAATGGGAGGGGGGAACATTTTATTGCACCATAATTCCCAAATACTTTGGATATTTGGTGCACAAAAGTGTGCCACCTTCCCATTGGCTCAAATTTCAAGGCAAAATTTGACTAACTCCTTAAGTCGTACCTTGGGGAGCAATTTTTGAGGCCATAACTTGAGTTCCCAGAGGAGTTTTGTACCATTATTTATATTAATTTGAATTAAAATTTCCTTATAAACACAATGGTGATGGTATAATGTCTTTATTCTGCCTAAAACCCTTGAAAAATAGGATTTTTGTTCGTGCTCCACTGTTGTGCCTCACCGAAAACAGTTCTAAACAAAAGCGCTTGAGTGTTGTGAAAATATGAGACCACCATAATCTAGGGATATGAATTATATTTCCTATGATATTTTTTTGGTTCTTAAATCCTTACGGAGCTCCTAGAATTGTTTCCTGAAGCTCATGAGTTGTTTTTGCATTGTGCACTCGTCTGCACCTCCAAGACCCACTTTTTCTTAAACTACTCCAAAACCTCTGGAACTTCCCAAAATATTCCAAAAAGTATTGCACAATGTCCTTATATCTCTTATACACATCCTTTATGATTTTATGCCTTCATTCCACTGGGGTGTGTACCATCCTTGAGAAGAGTTGATAATAGCCTTTCCCAAGCTTGTTAAAAGCATGTCTTGATGGATCTTGCTTTGGAAGTACTTGAAATGACTGGATACCCCTAAATCACCTATGGGTACATTGACACAACTAATTGGGCTGCTTTAGAGAGATGGGATAGGATTGAATCAGGGATTAGGGTGATATGAAGGAGGAATCATAATGACCTTTGAGAAAAACTTTTTGGGTAGGGTATGGTTGTCATGCTTTCAAGTGTGAATTTTTCCCTTGAAAAATCTCATGACAACAATACATGATCCATTTACAACACCATTCATTGATGAAAATTTGGAATCAATAACACAACACGAGGTACATTCATTTACATATGGATTTAGTGACTATCACCAAATTCTAATTGTGTAAGAAGATCAGGCCCAAACTTCTTTCGAAGCCAAATGGGGTAGTTTCATATGCCGAGTAATGCCCTTTGGATTAAAAAATGCACCTATAGTCTTCTCCAAATTTATGTTCACTACATTCAAAGATTTCATACATGATTTTTTGGAAGTTCATTTGGATGATTGGGTAGTTTTCTCTCTATCAAAGAACACATTTCTAAGGTATGTCTAATGTTAGAACGTTGTAGAGCATTGCACATTGCATTGAATTTTAAGAAATGATTTTTTCACATTTTGGAGTGATACTTGGCCACATTGTTTGCAAATAAGGAATTATAGTGGATCAAGAAAAATTACATTTGTATTTGGCCTCATACCTCCTACAAACTTCTTAGAATTCCACACATTTATTGGATAACCGGGTATTCCAAAAAAATAAATAGGGATATGTTAACATTGTGCAACCAATGGAATAACTATTACTGAAAGTATATAAATTTGAATGGACCGCATAGTTTCAAAATACATTCACACAATTGAAGCAAAAACTAGTAGTGCATCAATACTAGTTTTTCCATACTTGACCAAAGTTTTTCCCGTATATGTTGATGCTTCAGGGAAGATCAATTGGAGCAATCCTTGCAAAACTAGAAGAATGAGGAATTGATCACCCCATTTGTTTTGCAAACTAGAAATTTTCACCAACAAAGAAAAACTATACGACTATAAAACAAGAGGCTCTAACATTGGTTTTTGCACTCTAAAAATTTAGGCAATATCTGTTGGCAACACCATTTGAATTCTTCACAGATCATCAAGCATTGCAAAATATGGTAAATAAGTCATTATTAGGAGGAAGGATATCAAGACGGCTCATGTTATTTTAGGAATGTTGGTTGATGAAATACAATCTAAGTATGAAAGGCGTAGAATGATAGGGCACGAGAGCATAGAGCATGTAGACACTCGCAGAACTATAGTGAAACAGGGTGTGCCAAGGAAGGCGTGAAATCAAGACTTAGCCATTTTCCATTTTGGGGCTAATTTTGGACATGGAGTGCAGAGCACATTTTGTAGAAGACTTGAAGAACACGTGAAGGCTATTTTGGACAAGTAGAAAATCAAGCGCCATGCATATTTTTGGAGATATTAATAGGATTATACCATTGTTGTATTATTAGATGATCTATTATTAGTGAAATTGCATGCTCTTATATTTATCATGTAAGGGCGCATGACTATTATTAGCATGTAGTCTATTTTTTAAAGGTGCATGGGCGGTGAAGGGAAATTCCCCACTACCTTTAAATATGTATTTATTTACATGGTTTAGACATTTCCATGTTTTGTTAGTGTTATGTTGTGAGTTTTTAGCATGTATGACTATGGTGACTTTACTATGGATGTATGAAGCTTCTTTGTTTTACAGTATTTAATATAATAGATTTTTGTGGCTGGATATTGATTGTAGACACATATTTGAATGGTTATTAAATGGTAAAGTTAATCTTGATTCTTTTTGATTGTTCATGTTAATGGTTATGATCTAGATCTGGTTTATGCACCGTAAATATAATTGGTTATTTGTTATGGATCTAGAATATCTATATAATTATGTTAATTACTTGAACTAGTTGACATAAAAAAGGAACCCGGTACCCTTGCGTGCTTCGGGTGAGTGTTCAGCTTAGGTTGAGTGATGTGTCAGTGCACCTTGGGCTATTGGTGGTAAAATCTATTCTACATTTTGGTTCTCCGTTGTCGGGCCCTCTTTTTTAGTTGTTTGCCAAGATGTTACATGATGAAGACGTATCTTGATTGAGCTTTGCAAGTATTGAAGACTGGTCGATGATTTGGAGGAAGAGTTTGCTTGCAAATTTAACACTGACCTGATTTTAGTGCACATGCATGGGTTGAATAGAATCAGAACGACGAGTTGTATGAGACGTTCTTCACCATCTTTCCTATAGAGTTGTACGAGTGGTTGGTTTCTTACGCATCGAAGAGAAATGGGAGGGTTTGTACACTTGTTTCGACATAGGAAGAATTCCAGTGCTTTATATGATGCAGACTGACTTGGACATGCGTTGTAGATAATTGGTAGAGTGGTGATCTAAATAGCTATATTTTGGAGTATGCAGTTTCTACTTATTCTTGTCTAGAGGTTTTGATTTCAGCTCTTGCACGAACCTAGAGGATCGTATTTGTGTGGTATTCCTTTAGCAATTAAGATCTTGATTGTGACCTTGAATTTGGAACAACGTTTTATGGTTAGCTAAACCCCACCATGCGTGGGGTAAGAGTAGGTATGGTGAAATGTTGGCTAGATTTTTGCATAGCACAAAACCTAAGCAATCATGAGATAAATCTCCCTCATTTACTAGTGAGGCTCTCGTGTCGATTTCTCAATTAAAGTATGTTAATATATAAATGGCGTTTTACTTTAACTATTTAGCTCATGAACCATAGCTGTACAGTTCTGCAGCAAGTAAGCAATATTTAAAGAAAGGAAATATTTATAGAAGAAGGGAATTATATAAACATAGAGAAGAAATGGGGAAGATGTGCATCCCAATCAATAGATAACAGAGTTGATTGCATGCACATAGAAGAAACCAATAGATATAAACACATAATTATAAGCAAAGGTAGCTCTAGATCTAGATCTAAAATAACACAAAGTTTATTAAAAGATCTAAGATATAAAAGCTAGAAACACAATACACCGTGACACAAAGTTCTCCAGAAATCTACTCCTGTATATTCCTTTGCTTCAAGTGGCTCTCAAGGGTTTCAGCACAAAGTCTGGAACACAAGGTTGTTGCTTACAAATTCTGATCCTTAACCCGAAGGTTCTTCCTCTACTTATAGAATGTAGAGGGGCAATTACAAGTCAAAATCTTTTAGTTGAACTGGCACATGTGGAAGTCGGAAAAGAAACAACTGACAATCTCCCTCCTGAATTTTTCTTTGCATGACATGCATGATTTGCAACTGAAAATAGAACCTTCTATTTTGCACGTCTACCACCTATCTCCAAGTAGTTGACTTCTTCAAGTAATGACTTTTAAACCAATCACTTAAGTTGTATAATTTAATTGATCACTCAATTATTTTGTTGGAGGAAATAAGAGAAAGAAGAAGAAAGAGGAAAGCTGCAGTCTTGTCCTTTTTCATATTCTGCATGCAGCTGATTCAAACTGGATCTAGAAGCAGCTGGATCTGGAAGTGATTGGATCTGGAAGTGGCTGGATCTGTGTCTCCGGTGTTAGCAAATTTGGAAGTAATGCATGATGCCGCTAAGCTTTCTTTTTCATTCCTCTTTGCCATGGCGGTGTCTATCTTTGTCTGAACAATTCTTTTTCTTCTTACTTGGCCAGAATTCTTCAAAACTGGTGCAGATCTGGATAGTTCTTCAGATTCGGAGGATATATTCAATGTGTTGGACATTGATTTAATTTCCCTTTCTTTTTTAAAGCACTTGTAACGAATTCTGCAATTAATTCAAATAAAGATGGCATCCTAACATGAACAAAGTGGATTTTAATCATAAAATCTACATAATTCAAGCCTCGCCGCCCCCAAAATTTGATGTTTTATTTACATGCAAAGCAAACATGAATTTTACCAACTTCACCTAAGCACCTGTATCACTTATGCAAACAATTATCCAGACATAAATCAACCTCCTTCAACCTGTGCGCCAAAATTGGAAGCTTTCAACATTAATTTCACCTTCTTCTGAGCAAAAATCCTCTCCAAATGGGGCGCACTTTTCCTCTGGGCTGCACTTCTCTGCCTTTGAATTAATTAATTCATCCTTATGGCAGCCCCTGCTTATATAATTCTCACAATTCTATAATTAATTAATGTCTTTCCTATTCCTGACAATTAATTAATTAATTAATAAGCTTCACTCTTCAAATGGGGTGCCTATTTTGTGCATGCTCATGGCTGCCATTAAATAAATTAAATTTATTTAATTTTAGACTTCTGCTTCCAGTTAACTCAAGCCTCACAGTATGCTTTGACCTTAGCCACTGAAAATAGGAATTAATTTAATCATTTAATACTTAAAAAGTATTATTTCTCTCCCAAATGGGGCGCACTTTTTGACATGAAGGGGTTGCATTAAATAAATAATATTTATTTAATTTTAGAACTGTCTATTTCCAACTTCCTTTTGTCCACTTCCCTTTGTTGACTTTTCCACAAGCCTGGGCGCCAAAATTGGGTGAATAAATATTAACAAATATTTATTTAATGCATTATTATTCACCCAAGGTGGGTCGCACTTTTTGGAATAAGAAATTTCTATTTTTAAAAGTCAGATGACAATGGGATTATTTACCCTGCAAGGCAGCCCTGAAAATCCCATGATTCACTTAAGTCGTTTTGACTTTCATAATGGGATTATTTACCCTGCAAGGCAGGCAATAAAATCCCATGATTCACTTAAGTGATTTTTCTTTTATTCCACAATGGGAATTTTTACCTTGTAAGGCAGGTAAGAAATTCCCGCCTTTACCTGCTACCTCTAATTTTCCCATTGTGACTTAAGTGGCATTGCTTCCATGGGAAAAGTACCTGCCAGTGTGTAAAAATTCCCACCGCCTGCGCTTCCAAAATCCCATGATCCACTTCAAACCCTCCTTTTCCAAAAATGCGGCCAGCCCGTAAGAGGCTTTTTCGCATGACTTTGTCTTTTCCTGCAGAACCGGACCTCGATGGCAAATTCCTTCTAAAGACAATGTGTGTGTATGTGATCTCTAGATACTCCAAGATAAGAATCAAGCCAAACCGAAAAGGAATTGATCTAGAGAAATTTCACAGAAAACGAAATGGGAAAACACAAAAAACACAAAAATGTTGCCAGAAGTTACAAATAAAGCCCATGATTCATTCCTAGTTAAAACCCTACTGGTATATGGGAATAATGATATGTACGATCACAACAGAGTTAAATCGGAGCACAAATTGCCTCAAACAGGGCTCAAAATAATTAAATACAAATTTCCCGTAGGCAAATCCCGACGAAAAATATAACAATTTTGGGCATCTGGGTATTTGGCGAAAATGGCTAATATGGCTCCTTGGGAATATCTTGACACAATACAGGAACTTTCTGGCAATAAAACACAAAACGACCCATTATTTTAAAAGTACAATTTTTTTAAAATAGGGTAGTCCCAGATTTTAGGGTGAAATATGATGGATCTACTAGAAAAATATAGAGAGAAGAAAGACAAATTAAGTTTAATGAGGTGTGCGAGAGGGATTAGGAGAAATAGTCTAAAGTTGTGGAATGAATGGCGTTGTGAGAGAGATGGCTGGTGAAGGATTTGGAGCTCACGTAGAAGATGTGGATTTGGAGCATTAGAAATTTCCTCATTTGGGAAATCATAATAGAGAACCCTCTTTGGTTTCAGATGAAGGTGTGTCTAAAGAAAGATTGAGAACTGTGGGTGCACATCTCGATCCTACTCGCGACCTAGCACTTGCGCTTGGTTTTCCAGTTTCTACGATAACTTTCAAGAAGCAAGCTAGTGTAAGAAGTAGAGTAGAGACAAATAAACTTAGTTTACAAATCAAGTTCGTGGAATTAATCCGGTAGCTTATTCATCTATGGTGGCACAATCATCGTCTGTGTTATTTGGAGGTCCAATTGGAGGTATGTTTTTGACATGTCATCGCACATAACGTGGGTGTGCGTAACATTGGCATCACGCCTAGAAGTAGCACACCTTTGCAGAATGTAGGAGTTCGGTTTAGCATAATCGTTGGAACATAAGGCATTGCATCCTCCGGTCTAGTACCTGCTATAGTTGGAGGATCAAGGGGATAAGGTGGCTCGGGATCTAGCAGATCTAGTGATCGAAAATGTGTGTTGTATTTTTTTCACTTTTAAAAGTTTCCAAAGATCGTGATTTTCTTAACCAATTTTAAGTATTCTAAACTCCAAAAATTGATTAAATTCTGATTATTATGCATCCATAGAAGTGCGTAAAACTTGTGTAGCAAATAAATAATCAGAACTAAAAACATTCAGATAACAAACAAGATTGTTTACGGGGTTCGAAATTCCTACGTCCCCGGGTTCGATTGAACCGATCCATTAATAATATTGAAATGTAAGTACAATAACTCTTACAAACAACCAATAATGAATCAAAACCTACAAATGAGCTGATCAATGTCCCAAGAACTCTGAAAAATAACAAAAACTGTCCCAAGAACGATCCGTGGCTCCTACAGTGTTTTCACAATGTGATCTCCCTGCAACTATGTTAGAAAAACACCTACAAATGGAGATTTAAAAAATTCCATGAAAACAAATCATATATCTGAGATCATCTCTGAATTCTGAACATTTTTCATGTTTACACCAAGTCACAATTCAGACCAGAAGTGCATTGAAATTCGTGTTTTCCGACTAGCTGTCTTGTAGATCCCTATTAAAATCTGCATTCAAAGCATCCAAAAATAGGTTAAAACTCAAAAAAAAAAGATCAAATCTTACATCGTTTGAATCGTCTCAGAATTTCCTTCATTTCATATTTTTACTCGAGTGCCCAACTGAGTGCAAGGCCTTCAAAATGGCGTTTTAGAAACTCGCCTCGTTATGCTGCTTGCACAAACCTGTCTCCCTTGTATAAGTGGAAGCGACCCATTTTATAATGCGCCCAAGCCTCTAGGTGAGTTGGTCAGTGGATTAGTCTTGGAGCGGTGAGGTCGGGGGATCAAATCCCAGCGGCCATCATTTTGGCGGAGTTTGTTTTGCATGGGGATAAGAATCCCACATTCCCCGCAAAAGGGAATGATTTGTGGTTTAAATTGGGCATGCTGACCCATATAATACGTGACTAAGGTCACGTCCTCCCCCATTTTACTCGGGCTATGCATTGGTTTGTTTAACCACCCATGATATGGGCCGAGCTTTGTTTGTGGAACCACCAAGTCATTCGAGGGGATATTGTAAATCCCAAACCATGTGGTATATATTCCAAACCCATCCATGAGGCTTCGACCAATCCCAAATAATATGGGATATAAATACAAATGTACGTGCCATGTGGAAATATGATCAACTCGACCATGGAGAATAATATAAGCCTTGAACATTACCAAGAATAACATGGTGAATAATTACCAAGTAAATATAATTTCGACCCATGTAATGTGGTATGGAAATAATTAACTCGGTCAAAATATATATTCCACTTGTCATCTCACAATAGGAAAATTGAGTGAATTTGACGAGTGGTGGCAAGCCATGTGGTGGCTTGTGGACCCACCATGTTGGCGATAATACCATAGTCCACATGGTGGCCGGGCTTCCCTCCGTAATAAAAGTTGAGCCTCTTGTTCCCGTGCACCATTTTTTATGTTCGTCGAAGACCGGTGATCGAAAACCAACAAACAACTCCCTTTTGCCTTTTCGCCACGTGTCGCAATGCCATTGGTCCAATATTGACCAGTTGACCATAGTTGACTTTCTCGTTGTCTGAACTTTGACCAGACATATCTAGAGCTCCCGATGTCCGATTGTCGCGTTCTCACAGTCTATTGGAAAGCTCTCGAGATGATCTTCTGCACTGACACAATTTAGGGATGTTTTGGGAATTTAAAAAAATGATCTCCTGATCATCCGGTGGTTCTAGAGGTAGAGGAAACACAGGAGGTAATATAAGCTCTAGATCTGGTGGGCATGGTCCGCACCAGCCCCAATAAATTCATATGGAGATGAATCTTCGTATCATAGAAGACAGAGGAATAGAAAATGTAGTTTAGCACTTGCATATGTGTGAGATACTATGGCGCACAAAGGGGATTACAACTCTAGAGTGCAAGGCAAGTCAATTTGCAACTACATTGCAAGGGCACGCACATAGTTGGTACAAGAAATATGATCCAAACTAGACTTTTGTAGACTATACTGCATTACGTGATGCCTTCTTAGCAGAGTTCCACATACCTGAGTTTTAGTAGAAGAGCATCAACATGCTCAAGGACATCAAGCAACAACCGAGAGTGTTCGGGAGTATGATGAATGCTTCAAAACCCTTTTTTTGAAGTTATCTTCTAACATTCATCTGATCCATAAAACTCAATGGTTTGTTCGAGGAATGATCATACCTTTTAAAGGGTACTCTCACACAAGACTTATACGAGATCAAGAAGGCACTTGAAGCATCTCTCGCACGCTAAGGTGGTTGGGAGTGTAGACACATGAATTAGCCCATTTTTGGAAGCTCAAATTATAGTTATGGAAAAATAGTTAGAGAAATTATCAGCTAATTCAACACATGAGATGTGTAGTGGAATTTTGTGCACAAATTGTGAAGTATAAGGACATACTAAGGATATTTTTCCTCGTAATCGGTGTGCACCATGTTACTAGATCAGTGTGATCTATCACTTGGACCATGATTCAAGTAGGTGCCCATTGTTGCAATGCACGATAAGAAAGAACATGTCTTGTTACTACAAGATTTACGGTCTACCACTCATGATACTAAGAATTACAAGTTGATTGATTAGATTCATGATGCCATTAATGTTGGTGTACGTCAGACCAGTGTTACAAATAATTCTAAGGAGAAAGGTGAGCATCATGAGCATAATCACAACAAAGGGCACTCTAATGTGGCCGAGGTAGAGGTAGAGGTTAAGGATATCATGGAGGATTTAGAGGCCGAGGTCATGGTGGTGGAAGAAGTGAGTTTCCACGAGGAACATGTTATACATGCGGATCCCTTGATCATTACAGTGTGAATGCTCTCAGAATATCATTTGTTCTTTTACAGTGGAAAGAACCACAACTATGAAGAATGCTCATATTTTTATGAACACTTGAGTAAGAAGCACAAACAGGACAAGGGCACGGGAATGGTTAGAGTACAAATGTGTTGTGGAAGATCAGTGATGTCGAAGTTAGCACCTAACCCTAAATTGGTACCTGTGAAGATCACTACATGTGTTGAGGTTACGCGCACTAGGGAAGTTCCAAAGTAGAATCCTATCATTACAAAGGAGGAGGTACTACATGTAAAGTATCCAGACCCTATGCATCAGAAGGAAGTTTATCAAGAAACCATGGAGGTGATTAGGAATTTATAAAATTTGAAAACATGAAATTTAGAACAAAAGAAAGTAGTTGAACTTCCTTAGAAGGATGTTGATGATTTAAAGGAGGTTTGCAAGATGTTACCATAAGAGAACATAATTCCTTTAATAAGGTAATGGTTAAGGGGAAAGACACCACACATGTTGGAGTTGAGCGTGAAAGATAGATTTTTCATGCTAACCTACCTCCTCATAGCCTATATTATGACAAGGAGATCACTCTAATGTTGTTGTTGTTGATGGGTGGCTTTTGAGTAACATCTTGATTGATACAAGTGTAGAAGTGAATGTACTCACTTTGGATGCGTGGATTCAGATGGGGAGACCACCATTATAACCATCTTCAAATGTGTTGTTTATGGAAAATAGGACTAAATCCATGCCCATTGAGTCTTGAAGGATGCTACTATTACTATACAGGGGGCCAAGTTTACTGGGGACTTTGAGGTCTTGGCACTTGCAGAGGCAGACAATTTTCTAGCACTACTTGGGCACCCTTGGTGTTATGCAAAAAATTGATCTGCACTTCAATAAAGGATATATAAGTTTTGAGAACAAGGAAGAGTGTCATCATTCCTTTGATAGATGGGAAATTTGCACCTTATGTAGAGCCCTTAAGTGAAGAGGATTTGAATAGAATCTATGTGCACACCATTAGAGATCCGGAAGTCCTTGAGCCATCAAAGGAAGGAGTTCTCCAATGGGATGATGCACAGTCCATGAGTGATACTACAAGTGTTGTATGTGACAACTGGGCACATGACACTTATGAAATGGTTGGGCGTGAGGTGAGGAGTGCAATTACATGCGTAAGTAGGTCGCGTTGTGTTAGGCGTTTGGGCAATAACCAGGTACCAAGGTACACTGGTGAGGGAAACCTTGAAGTATTCCTACGCTCTATGGAAGTTTCAATGGATAGATCAAGTGAAAATAAGGAATATGCTAGTTTATACTTTTTGGAGACAAAACCGTTGGTGGATGGTTCATAGGGATAATCTCTTAGAGTGGCGAGAAGTGAGAATCACCTTCTTTGCTAGATTTCTCCGAGCAATGCGCCTACTCAGATATGTGAATTCCATGGTAAAGACCATGTTCAACACCACGTTCAGTAGTGTGAGAGACTCTAGACAGAGGGTCAAGAAGATTTACCACCTTCACTATGGGTGCACAAGTTCTACTACACCTTGCGAGGTTGTGCATGTGCATGGTATGTTTATGCAGAGTTGAATAGAGAGACAAGGAATTGACAAGAACTGACTACAGGTATGATTCATACCTTTGACTATTTTTCCACTAAACCTCCAATGAATGAAGCATTACAGTTATGAAGTGCTTGAATATGGGAGATAGTGCAAAGGCTGAGGAACTTATTTAGGAGTTACTAGGTGAGTCATACCTAGAGGTGCACTTTGAAGAAGAAGAGACAAATGCAGAACAACTTGGGCACCTGCCTAGAAAAAGAAAAAGGGTAAGATGGTCTATGTAATTGATGATGAAGAAGTGGAGAATCTGGATGTTGAGCATATAGAGGGTACGCGTGAGGTCTTGGACAAAGGTAGATATGAGAAGGCACACACCTACCATGAGCCAATGAAAACTAAGAAGGTCAACATTGGGACAAATGTTGAACCTAAGGAGGCCATCATTGGAGATTATTGGTCTGACTCTGAGGTTGCTAAGATAATTGAGTTATTGTGTGACTTCCAGGACTTGTTTCCTAGAGGCTATCATGAATTAAAGGGGTACATGAATCTTTGGGTGAGATGAGAATCAAGTTAAAGGAAGGTGCACGCCCTGATTAGGAAGAGGCCCTACAAGATGAATCCTAATATGCGTCAAGGTAAAGGAAGAGATTGATAAGATGTTGAATTATGGAATCATTGAGCCCATTGAGGAGTCAAGTGGGTTAGCCCTATGGTGATCAGTATTAAGAAAGATGGAAGAATAAGAATTTGTGTGGATTATAGGGAGTTGAATGTTGCATGTGTAATAGATCCTTTTCCCACACCTTTACTGAAGAAATATTAGGAAGGCATTACAGGGCACGATATCTACTCCTTCACTGATGGATTTTCTGGATATCATCAAGTAAGAATAGCTAAAGAGGATCAAGAGAAGACAAATTTCACCATAGAGTGGGGAAGTTTTTATACACATGTTATGCCCTTTGGATTGAAGAATGCACCTACAGTATTTTTACGCATTGTTGTGCAAGCATTCCAGACTTTATTCATAAGTTCTTGTAGGTTTATCTAGATGATTGGATAGTGTATGGGCTAGTGAAATATCATTGTGATAACTTAAGGCTTATGTTTGAGAGGTGTCAATAGTTTGAGCATCTCCTTTAAACATTAAGAAGTGTGTTTTTGCTACACCTTTTGGGACTTTTCTAGGACACATCATCTGTAAGGAAGGCTTGTTAGTGGATCCTACTAAGGTTGTTGTTATTTTGGGCTTAGAGGAACCTACTAACCAGAGTGAGGTGCATGGATTCTTGGGGCACACAGGATATTACAGAAGTTTATCAAAGGTTATGCTAAGATTTCCACACCCTTAGAAGAATTATTAAAGAGTAAAGGCAAGTTCCATTGGGGTGAAGTGCAACAACATGTTTTGAGACATTGAAGGAAAGGCTTACTACAACACCTATTATGCACTTTCCTTCATGGACCAAACCTTTTCATGTGCATGTGGACACCTCTGGCATGGCCATTGGCATGTATTAGCCTAGCCTAGAGAAGGTATTGTTGATCATCCTATTTTCTTTTGCAAGCAAGGGAAATTAACACCAACTAAACAAAATTATACAACTACAAAGCACGAGGCCTTTTCCATGATCTACGCACTGTTGCATAAATTTTGACAATACTTGTTGGAAACACCTTTTATTTTCTATACATATCACATGGATTTGAAGTACTTGGTGAACAAGCCCATTTTACAAGGGCGCATATGTCATTGGATTTTGTTATTTCAGAATTTGATTTTACTTGTGGTGGTTAAGCCAAAAAAGAGTAATTTTGGACCAGATCATTTATCAAGGATTAATACAGGAGAGGACGCACAAAGCATTGAGGATACAATGTCGATGCACAATATTTAGATTGAACCACATGCCCTATGACTTAGAAGATATTGTTGTCTTTTTGAACTAGTGTGGCACTTAAAGGGAATGAAGGCTTTAGAAAAGAAACAACTTGTTATATGTGTCATGCCTTACATGTTGATTAGTGGAGACTTATACAAACTAGGTCGGATGAAATTTTTATGCAGTGTGTACTTGAGCATGAGTGTGAAGCTATTATGGAGGAGGCTCATGGTGGTATTATAGGTGGACATTATGCAGAGATGCCACCACAAAAGATTTTATTGGTTGGTTTGTGGTGGGAAACATTATATAAGGATTGTAAAGAATATTGTAAGGCATGTGACCATTGTCAGCACCTTAAAAATCTTGGGCATAGAGATGAAATGCCTTTGAGGCCTATTGCTAGTGCAAAACCTTTTGAAAAGTGGGAAATTAACTTTGTGGGTCCTATTTCCCCACCCACACATAGGACTGATCGTGCTACATTATAACTTGTATAGATTATCTTACAAGGTGGGCAGAAGTGACACCTACAAAGGATTACACGAGAGCTAAAACAACAAGGTTTTGTGGGAAAACATTATCAATAGTATATATGGATGCCCATTGAGTTTGAAAAGTGATAGGGGTACTCATTTTCTTAATGAGACCATCAGATACTATTAGGACATAATTTATGGTTGACACACCATAAAACAACACCTTATCACCCTCAAGCTAATGGAACTGTTGAGGCCTTCAACAAGATATTAAGCCACACATTGACTAAAATTTGTGATGTTGGAAGGAAGGACTGGGATGATAAAGTCTCCATTGTACTTTGGGCATATAGGAAAACCTACAAGAGGTTGAATAAGGCCACACCTTTTCAATTGGTGTTTGGCATGGAGGTTATTCTACTAGTGGAATTCATGTTACCTTCTCTTTGTGTATGCACGTGCAGGAGGTTTGGCTGATGAGAAAGCACTTGAAGAGTGCACATTGATAAACTTGATGTAGTTAGATGAGAGGCGCACTATAGCATGATGGAGTTAAAAGATAGAAAAGGCTAGGTAGAAGGCATGGCATGATATACATATTAAGGATAAGAAGCTTGAAGTTGACATATGGTTCTTCTTTATGACTCAAAGTTATTACACCACCCTAAGAAGCTTAAAGTGCATTGGTTGGGACCATATATTGTGACTTATATACTTGATTCAGGTGCACATTACCAATTAGAGGCACTGGATGGAACACGGTTTCCCAGTTATTTCAATAGGGAGTAGGTTGAAGCCCTACTATAAATAAGTCTTCTTGGTGTTTGTAATAAGGTATATTTCCATTAGATTAGGTTTCCTTAATGCATTTCCTTTATATGTGTTTCCTTTCATCATCATTAAATGCTTTGTCAATTTAGTTCAGTGTTTTGTGTAATAAGTGTGCTTGCGCACACTGTAAAGTTGATTATTATCTAAGTGTTTTCATGCATAGAGGATTACACACATACCCTTAGTGTGGGGTGGATTATATACATGGTACATGGACTAGGTTTGAATGTTCTCTGAAGATGGGTATGCATAGAGAGATATTGTGTAGGTGCTTGAAGTAAAGGTGCGAGATAGAGAAATTTTCTCATGATTGAAAACCATGTATGGATGAATGGAAGCACAATGTAACGCGAGGTAGGCTACAGCAAGTGGAAAATACTACTTAGTGAAAGGTGCAAAGTGGATGAAGTAGTACTTTGGCACATGAAGGAATGTGCAAAAGAGGTCTAGTCTATGGCCAAGGTAGTAGTAGCACAAAAAGGTTATGACTATGGTGTGAAAAATCAGCACGGAAAATCAAAGAAATTCCAAGTTAATGTTGAGTATGGTGGTAGGTGGAGAGCAATAAATGTCGAAAAAATTTGAAAAATATATAAGGAGGTGTTGGAAATCATTTTTACCTTTGCGATTCAAAAGCATTGAGTGAGTTGAAGTCAAGAGCGAGCTAGCTAAGAGAGTTGAGTTGTGAAGTGCGAGAGCTATGAACTAACCGGAGATTTTGTCAATATTTATGCATGGGATTATCGGTGCTCCATTGGAGAAAGTGTTTGAGTGAAAAAAAAGGTGATGCGGGAAGGAGAAATCGATATTTAGGGTTTGATTTGAGCTAGGGCACACAAAATCAAGCTAGGGCACGCAAATTTAAGTTGTAGAGCTTGAATCTATTGAAAGAACACACCTTTATTGTTCCTATGGCACCTAAGAGAGCACCTGGAGTGGCCACAAGGGGAAGGAAGTAGAAGGAAGTCGAGGTCAAGTAGAAGATGCCCTTAAAAGCCATTTTTTAAGATGTAATACCCAAAAGGGGTTTTTATGGGTCACGATTGGGATTCTCACATTCACCGGTGCAAAGTAAGTGACTATAACCACAAACAAAGATAATAAAGATGAATTGGACAAGTTGTTGTTTTGTGAGATGACTTTGAGGATAGAGAATGACATGGTCGTGTATGATGATGTAGGAAAAATTTGTTAACAAAGGTGGGAATTTTTGCAATTATATGAGCTCCCTTACTTTGGAAAACTAGAAAATTATACCATTGGTTGATGAGCAAGGTCCATGAGGACTTCTTCTATTTTGTTGGGCATGAAAATGAGGCTCACCATGCCCTTGATTGGGAGTTTGACAGGACTAAGGAGTTTGGGTACTAAATTGAGTAGTGACCTCACTAATAAGGAGAGTGATATAGAAGAAACAAATAAGGTACTAGGATATATAAAAGGAGGGTGCATGGGATGGATATCCCTAAGTTGTAGAAGTATCTAGTTGTTTAGGCGGCAACGCACCTACTTACTAAGTTGAACAATCAAGAGTGTTGGTCGTAGGTAAACAAGGCATGGTTGCATGTGGTGAAAAAGATGAAAAAGGTAGTGTATAATTTGGCTGGTTTCATTGATGAAACTATTATTGAAGAAGGCATACCAAGGTGAGAAAATAAGTTTTGGCATGATACTTTTGTCACTTATTTTTTTGAAATTGGAGTGCCCGATGGGCCAAAGGATAAAATATGGCAATATCTTGAGGAGAAGAAATCTCTAGCAAAGAGATTTTCTAAGTACACATGTGATGGGACCATGAGTGGCCCCTTTAAATAGAGAGAAGAGTTGTGGTATGAGCGCCTCCATGTTGCGTTTGAGGAGGAATGGAGAATACCCAAGGATCTACCTTCGGTATTAGATAAACAAGTATAGTTTGCATTGTATCAACACTTTTGTATAGGGTGTTTTGGAATGAAGGATGGAAAGTGGAGCCCTTGGTAAGCTCCCTTATGCCTTCACCATGCACTACTTCTAGGAATCTGTACATAGGTTTTTAGACGTGTGTTTCTTTTTAATGCAGATAAGGTAGATTGTGACTACCACACACTCAAGAAGACTTACATTTATCCAAGTAAGTCTGCATATATTGAAAAATTAATTTCAGATGATATTAACATGAAGGCTATGAGTTTGGCCATTGGGAAGTTTGGGGCAGCCCTTGTATATATTCACCTCAAGCCAAGGTTGGAAAATGGGAAGTATGTGGAAAATGAATTCAAGCTCCCTAGACCACCCAAGGGGAAGCATACCATGGGCAACATTACAAGATGAAGAAGACACTTTTCCCCTTGAGGAAGAAGAAGGAGAGGAATAAGAACTTCAGAAGATAGTGGTGGCTTGGAGCACAGGGGCAAAAAATAACCTACTTGTTGGAGAGAAAAGAGAGCAGGTAACCCCTCCATTGTAGCAAGAAGATGAAGTGTTGGAGACCAGCACAATGGAGGTGGACATAGAATAGACTACTGAGGAACCTCAGTTTAAAAGAGTGCTAAGAAGAAACAAGGACTCAGAGCGCGGGACATCACAACCCCTTAAGAGGTCACCTAGGACTTCACTTGTGAAAGTAGAACCTAAAAAGAAGAAAAGGTGCAAAGTACATTCCTCGAAAGGATGATGAGGAAGATAAATTTGAAGAAAACACACCGAATACTCTAGGGAAGATTGAGGATGTAGAAGATCCTCATGTGGATGAATTGAAGAAGACATAAAGGAGTTGAAGGAAACAGAGTTAGAAACAGATAAGGGCAAGCCTTTAGGCGTGCCCCATACTACACATATAGGTAAAGGACCGGTGTTGGATTTAGGAGTGCACACCCCTAAAGGTAAGTGCTCGAGGAAAGGAAAGGAGGAAGAAATTTATGAGACACCAATAGTTGGGTACATTGATGACCCAACCAAGATCATACACACACAGTTCCAAAGCACTTTGGAACCTAAGGACCTTTATGGTTGGAGCTGATGGATGAAGACATGGAAACTATGCACACATGGAAAAACTATCTTAGAGCATGCAAACTCATATGGATGAGCCTGACTTTAATGTATGTGAGGAATCATGTGTTTCATGCAGGTTGAAAAAGGCACCACACTCACACCATGTCACAGTTAATCCTACTATGATGTTTGATGAACATGTGAGCAATGCTCTAATGAAGGTATCTGCAAGTTGTGCTGCAAAAAATATAGAAAAAGTGGAAACTATTCGGGTGCTCTTTAGAAGATAAGAAGGACAAGGATATTGAAATCAAGTGCTAAAAGAAAAAGAGACAACTGAGGCAACGATGCATTCGATACTCAGTATGGCCGAATAGATTGGGGAAAGATTTTGAAGAAGAGGTCAGATTTGAAGATAAATTTACACAAGATTTTCCATCTACTTTACACTACTTACTACACACTTTAGTTCATATGGTGCTAGATGAGGGGCCCATAAGAATGCCAAAACCCAAGGATGTTGCAAAACAAGTACAAAAAGGCTAAGGCAAACAATTACATGCAAAATTACAAGTTATGAGTCCATACTTGCAAACTTTAAAAGATGAACTAAAGAAAGAATATTTGGCATTGAACATGTGCACGGCCCCATATGTGATTATCAAGACAAGAACCATGGCCAAAGAGGATGAGGTTCAGAAAGTAGTAAAGAATGAAACACTTGGACATGTGGAGAGGCTTACTTTAATAACAAAGAAGCGTGACGCTTACAACATCCCAGACCCACACAAGGAGAAAATAAAGGACATTCAGAAATTGATAGCGCAATAAATGGATGTCATGGATGGAATGGTCTCAAGCATGGCCAATGTTCTCGAGTGTTGTAGAATGAAGGTGAGAACATGACTCTTGATGAGATGGAAGCAATACTTGTAGACATTCTGGATAAAACAAATAAAGTGCTAAGTGATTGGAATGAATTAGAGGTAGAGATCAAAGCATAATATCCTGAGTTAATTATGCCTTATGGAAGAGTAGTGCGCAAGTATTTTCTCATTCTTTGTACAATTATTCTTTCATTCTTTATTCTTTTTCATGGAGACATAAGTTATGATTACCCATTTCTAGGGATGAAATGAAATTAGTGTGGGGTAATGTTGGGCTGATGAAATACAACCTAAGTATGAAAGGTGTAGAAGGATTGGGCACATGGGCATAGGGCATGTATATGATGCGTGTGGAACTATAGTGAAACAGGGGCACCCAAGAAGGCATGAAATCAGACTTAGCCATTTTCTAGTTTGGGGCTAATTTTGGACATGGAGTGCGGAGCACATTTTTTTAGAAGACTTGAAGAACACATAAAGGCTATTTTGGACAAGTAGAAGATCAAGCGCTATGCATAGTTTTGAGCTATTAATAGGATTATACCACTATTGTATTATTAGATGATCTATTATTAGTGAGCTTGCATGCTCTTGTATTTATCATGTAAGGGCGCATGGCTATTATTAGCATGTAGTCTATTTTTAAAGGTGCATGGGCGGTGAAGGGAAAGTCCCCACTACCTTTAAATATGTATTGATTTGCATGGTTTAGACAGTTCCATGTTTTGTTAGTGTTATGTTGCGAGTTTGTGAGCGTGCATGACTATGGTGATTATACTATGGATGTATGAAGCTTCGTGTTTTTTACAATATTTAATATAATGGATCTTTATGGCTAGATATTGATTGTAGACACATTTGTGAATGGTTCTTATATGGTAAAGTTAATCTTGATTCTTATTTGATTGTTCATGTTAATGGTTAAGATCTAGATCTAGTTTATGCACTCGTAAATATAATTGGTTATCTGTTATGGATTTGGAATATCTGTATAATCATGTTAATTCCTTGAACAAGATGACATAAAAGAGGAACCTAGTACCCTTGCTTTCAATTGAGCACTTAGCTCAGGATGAGTGATGTACCAATGCACCTTGGATTATTGGTGGTGAAATCTAGGCTATAAGGAATATAAAATTAAGATAAATACTAAGATAGGAATAGAACATGTAAGACCAGGGCATTTGATCCACATCAACATGAGGGAAGAACCGAGGAATTAGATGAAGATGCACCAGACGTGCACTTATTTTGATTTATTATAATTTCATAACAAGTAGAGAATATTGTGTGAATCCTTAAGCATGTGATTTTATGAGATCATTATTCAAAAAAGGAGAAGTATCTCATCATGAAATCTCTCGCCATATATAATGTCAAATTAGAACATGAAAGAGAATCAATATTGTACTAGGCGCACATACATAGCAGACGGCATTTTGTAATTGAATTAACTACAAAGAAGATATTTTAGATTGGAATTTAGTGGCCAACTTTATTTTAAGACGTACATCACATTACGAAGTATTGCAATATTTGTCACAAGATTGGGAAACCTAATCAAATAGATTAAATGCCACTCAATCATATCTTAGCCACACAAATATCTAAACAATTTGGAATAGATTCATTGGTCTAATTCATATACCACCTAGAAGGTCTAGAGATAGGTACATCATCATTGAAATTACATATTTCACAAAATGGGTAGTGTTATCCAAAATGAGCCCCTTGCTCATTTTTGCTAACTCCCTTCATTCTTCCCTCTCTTGTGCCTCAGTCATAATTTTTGCTTTTCAGGCACTCAAGACCTTCTAGAAATGGCACCATTGGATAGAGATTTTTCTCATCTTTCCAGAAAGGTAAAGTTTTCCTCCTAACTCCATGTATTTTTGAAGTTATGGCTCGGCGGAGTTTTTGTGGGAAATTTTCCCCGAAGGCCCACAGCCAGTAATATGGTGCCACGTGTCCTCGGGAGTGGCGGAGGTCGAGAGGTAAACTTGGAATTTTTACTAAGTGATTCGAAAGTTTTCAAAAGGAACATTTCGCCCCGAAGGCCCGCCGACGAATGAGATGCTGCCACGTGTCCAAGGAAAAGAAATTGGAAAATTTTCTAAGGGTTGATCCAAGTAAAAATTTTGATGCTAGGCCCACATCGAATCATATAGTGCTACGTGTCTTGAGAGGAAAAGAGTGGTGGAGGGTGGGGTTTAAATGGAAAATTTGAATAAGTGTTGGCGTCATAAAAAATCTCTAAAAAGGCTCGAGCAAATAAAATGATGCCACGTGTCCCAGGATCGGCGGACCGCGGGGGAAGATTTAAAATTTGGTGAAGTGTTTGGGTGAGAGGAAAGGAGAAGTTTTTGGCCGCCGACCGGTCATAGCTCACCACGTGTCCCCGGGGGGTTGGAATGTCAGACCACGGGGGGAGATTGGGAATTTTTCCCAAAGGTAAGCGGAAAAGGAGATGTTTTCCCCCAAGGCCCGCACTCAATAGAAGCTTGCCACGTGGCACCAGAGCTTCAAAACGCGGGGAAAAGTTGGAAAATTTCCCAAAGAAAAACAAAGGATATTTCAAAAGGAAAAGTCCGCCCCCCAAATGCGAGCCAATGGAATCTTGCCACGTGTCCAAAGGTGGCAAAATGCAAAAAGCCCGCAAAGCCCACACCAATGGGGTTTCGCCATGTGTCCAAAAAAAAATATGGCCAAAAGTGACGGAAAAGTTAAGGGGTAGAGGCCAGCAGCAAATCATATCACGCCACGTGTCCTTAGATCATCGGCCCAGCGGAGATTTTTGGAAATTTTGTCCAATGGTCAAAACGATGGAAAATGAGGCATCAAGAGCCCGCGGCCAATGCAATTGTGCCACGTGGCACCCGAATGGCGGAGTGTGGGGATTTTTGGGAAATTTTCCCAAATGCAAAAAGTGGAAAATTTCAAATTTTTTGCCCACTAATCCGTTTTGGCCCTGTTTTGCCATAAAATTTCAAATGGCCATAACTTTTGATCCAGAGCTTGATTTTTCACGTTCATTATATCAACGGAAATCTAGTGAAATTCTCTACAAGATTCTAGGGTCAATTTTGTATTTTGATGGAGTTTGGAGAGAGAAAATTGAAAAACACCTTAGGCACGTAGTAATGAATAGAAATGACATTTCAACCACCATTTTTAATGAAGAATGGCTTTCATTCTCTCCCAGCATGGAAAAAAAATCAGGGAATGGACCTGTAAGGATGCCCATGCTATTTTATTGCATTTTTGGTTAGTGGTTGAAGCTCTCCCATGTTTTCCCGCATTTCTCTCTCCTGGGTTGTTTCTGGCATGGTAAAAGCTAGATTTGGCTCATTTTTGAAGGGTTGAACATTTTTCATGTATTGCAAGCTCCCTCTTTCACCTTAAAAGTGATTTTGTGGAAAAATCAGACCTCTTCCAAGACTGTAACCTATTTTCTTCCTCTCAGATGTTGTAATGCATGTGTTTTGATAATGGAAATGACAATGCAAGCTTTGTGAATGAATTTTAATCCTCTATTTTTGTTGTTTGATTCATTTTGACCTTTCATTACAGTTTATCAGTTTGTGCATGAAGTTTTATTACATTTCTATGATCTGTGTCAATTTTCAGAAGTAAAAAATGTCCACCACTCCTTTGGTGCATCACCTTATTAGGATTAGTTTCAGTTTTTTGCATTCTCTAGCTCTACCCCAATTGGAATTTAGAGTAGGATTTTGAGTTTGAAACCTCTGTAAATTGCAAGTAATACACCTGATTAGAGGAGTTGAGGAACCAGCCTCTAACCTAGAGATTCTTTTCCCATTTTTACAAGTCCCACACTTGGGGAAAAGATTCAATGTTGTGCAATCACACTGGATGTCCAAAATGTCAAACTAGAAGTCTGATCAACATCCAGGGGTGCTGCTGATTTGCACCAACAGTTTTGGCATGCCCGGTGGGACCTTAGAGGTCTTCATCTTCATTGCAACAAATTGATGTGCATTTTTTGCAAGTTTCTTGCTTAAAAGAGCCCTAAATTACACATCTGGCGACTCCAAGGAAGAAGAATCAGCTGGTTTTAGCAGTGCAGACCTGAAAACTCATGAGAAGAATCACCACAAGGTCAAGAGTTGGAGAAGAAGAGGTGTTGTTTGAGTATCTACAGTTATCTCCAAGAAGAAGGCAAAGAGGGAGGAGAATTCAAAGGTCTCCATCTCCACCAAATAGAACTCTATCAACTCCTCCACCTGGTAGGCCTTTCATTCAATCAACAAGGGTTCTAAGGCCAATCAAAATGGCACAACACAACCCCTATGTCAATTTCACTGGCAACAACCCACTTGCTCTCAATGCACAAAATCCAATCCTAGTTGCAGCATTGAAGAACATTCCATACTTTACTAGAGAGAATCAAACCACTCCTGGTGATCATGTTAAGGATATTGCTAATATTTGTGCAATCCATGAGATTAATGAGATGCAAGTTGTTGTCAAACTATTGGCATCTTCATTCAAAGGGAAAGCTTTGCAATGGTTCAGGAGTCTTGCCTTAGGTTCTATCCAAAATTGGAATCAACTATGTATAGCCCTCCATGAGCAGTTTGGAGAGAAGGGAGATAACTTGTCCCTTTTGGAACAATTGACAACCATCAAGAGAGCTCCCAATGAGCAGCTGACTGACTTCAACTTTAGATTTCAAATGACTTGGGAGAGAATTCCAGTGGCAATACGGCCAACAAGTGGAAGGTGCTTTTCTATATTACCTTAAAGCTCTAAATTCTGATATTTCTATGTTAATTCAATCCATGAGAGGCACAACTATCCCTTTTGCTTATAACATTGCCATTAGAGCTGAAAATTGTTTGATTTAAGCTAGCAAGCTAGCTCCTAGGCCTCTAATGCCATTATACCCAAGTTTAGAGAGCCCAAGTACTAGTCAAGCACCTAATTTAGCCCCTATTCCCACTCCTAGAAATCAGAATCCAAGTGAAGCTTCTACTTCATCTTCTAGTGCCTCAAATGAACTTCAAGAAGTCATGAAGCAATTGCAAAATTTAGGCAATGAGCTGGTTACACTCAAGAGGCAGCAAGCCCAAGTTTTTAGACCTTCTTTCCAGCCTCAAGCTCAACCTAATAGGCAGCCATACCAGCCTCAAAGACCACCCAATCCAGTTGCAAATCAAAATCAAACAAGACCTCCTGCCAACAGACCATTTCAGCCCTATAATCCCAATGTTACATCTGCCTCTAAAGCCATAGTGCCAGTGCAAAACAACATAGCTCAAGAGTATGATTGGTGTTTCCCATGCAATGAACCTCACAACCAGTCTATGTGTTTCAACGGTGCCTTAAATCAAGCATTAATGGTGACTACAACTGGTGTGGAGGGTGAAGGGAGTCAAGGAAATAACCAACAACCAGAAACATTCTAGCAACAATCAGCTCCAAATGATGCCACACTTGTAAACTGGTAGGCAAAATATTTTTGTGGCATGAATCAAATGATTTCCCAAAGTGTTGTAGCCAACACAAGGTCAAAAAGGAGAAATTTGGGTGAAGAACAACCATTGGCTCCAAGTAATCCACAATCTTCTATCACTCCACAAATTATTGGCAAACAAAATGCAGTTCCAAACACGCAAGGACTGCCTAAAACAGCTCCTAGGCCAACTCAAATGCCAGTTGTTGCTGCCCATGTGTAAGGAATGAATGTGCAGGCCAAGGGACAGCAGAGAGATGCTTCATCTCCATTCAACATCATTGATCAGATGAAGAAGACAAATGTAAACATATCAATGTGGGAATCACTATCCATCCTAGGCCAAAGAGATTTGCTACAAGCTGCCATGAAGGACTGGTCAACTTCAAATCAACAAGTCCAAATGCAAGAGAAGGTGCTCACAAATGCTGCCCAACCTGAGGGAATCATGGAGGATAGCAAGGTAAAATGTTGAAGCCCCTCCATTCTATGTTTCATTGATAATTGGAAACCAATTAGTACACAATTACATGATTGATTCTGGGGCAAGTAGTTTAGTAATGCCCAAGCAAATAGTTGATCAGTTGGGGCTTCATATGAAGTCATATCCAAAGGGGTAGTGCAATTGGATGGGATAGTAGTAACAATAGTTGGAGTGATAAAAAATTTGAGTCTTACCTTGCATGCATGCCCCAACGTTGTTGTTTTGCAAGATGTCTCGGTGATAGACCTTCCACCACTCTTTGACCTATGTTTGTCAAGGGATTTCACAGCTAGGATTGGAGGTTACTTATCTGCTGATTGGTCACACATGTTGTTCAGAACAAGATATGGAACTAAAGCCACAATCAGATCTGAGCCTATTGCAAACTTTCACATTGAGCCTTACACTCAAAGCCAAATCAATACCAATTGTCCAGCGTTTGATCAAAAGGATTATCCAAGCATTGATGAAGATGACACCAAGGTTGGAAGTATCCCAGATTTGACTCTTGATGAATGGGAAAACAAGGTGCATGCTTTTGATCCTCATCAAGAAATAGAAGAATCTGAGCTAGGATTCTATTGCATGCATGAAGAAAATCAGCCTATCCCTAGCATCACCAAGCCAGAACATAAGGATGAAAATGAGGTATGGCAGTTGTTTTTTGATGGATCAAGGAGTAGACAAGGTGCAGGAGAGGGAGCTATGCTTGTTTCACCTCGAGGAGTTAATTATTATTCAACTTTTAGATTTTAGTTTGCATGCTCCAATAACACTACTTGAATATGAAGCTTTGATACAAGGATTGCATTGGTCAATCAAGAGAGGAATAAAGAACTTGCAGTGTATTTGGCAACAGTGAGTTGATTGTCTACCAAGTTAAGGGCACTATGCTATCAAGAATGATCTACTCAAGTGTTACAAAAATAGGGTGTGGGACCTCATTGAATATTTTGAGGGCTTTGGCATCAAATCCATTCCTAGAAAAGAGAACCAAGTGGCTTGACAGGCTTGCAAATACATTGGGCAGGCTTTGACATTGTCGAAAGCATCCAAAAAGACAAGGTATAGCCAAACATCCATGTGATTGTAAGGCCTTCAATGCCAGATAACAATGTAAGTTGGCAAGTGTTTGAAAATGATCAACAAATCATCCATTTCTTGCAAGAAGAGGCTGAGTTCTCACTACAAATCAAGAAAAGTTGAAGTAGCAATATGGTGACCAAGTGGTACAACTGAGAACCAACAAAATACCAAAGGGACTTATTACTTTGGAGTCCATTTTCAATCCTAATGATCAGTTTAGGAAGGAGAAAGAAAACATCCAAGTCAAGGGAGAAGATTCAGTGTCCATCTTGGTGGAAGAAGGCAAATCACTCCAAATTGGTAAGATGACAAGTGAACAAGAAATGTATGAGTTCATATAGCTTTGTCAAGAACTCCCCGATGTGTTTGCTTAGAGCTATGAAGATTTGAAAAGTTTCAATCCCAAGTTAGCTCAACACACCATTGAATGGAATCCAAGTACTAAACCCATCAGAAAAAAACAAAGGCCACCAATCCACACATGGAGCCTCTCATGAGAAAAGAATTGAATAAGTTGATAGAGTCAAGAATCATATTCCCTATCAAGCATTCTAGTTGGGTGGCCAACTTGGTTCCAGTTAGAAAGAAGAGTAGGAAAATCAGATTGTGCGTTGACTTCGTGGATTTGAATAAAGCATTTCTCAAGGATCATTATCCACTTCCTTTCATGGAGCATATTTTACAAGTTTTTTCTAGCTCTTATAGGTTTTCATTACTTTATGGCTATTCGGGTACAATCAAATCATGGTGAAAGAAGAGGATTAGTTCAAGACATCCTTTACAACCAAATGGGGAACTTATGCATACAGAAAATGCCATTTGGGTTGTCCAACGCTGGAGATACTTTCCAAAGAGCAATGGACATGGCATTCAAAGATTTGATTAACAACATGGTGCTAATATATCTTGATGATATCACTATTTTTTCAAAAATACGGCAGACCATCTCTTTCATTTGAGGCAAGTGTTCCCGAAGGTGCGAGAAAATTTGGAGTATCCTTGAATCCTAAAAAGTGTATTTTTCTAGCCCATGAAGGAAAGCTCCTTGGCCACGTTGTCTCTAAGGAAGGATTGGCAATTGATCCGAGAAATAGTTAAAGCCATAAGAGCACTTTGCCATTGCCAAGCCACAAGAAGGCCCTTCAAAGTTTCTTGGGAAGAATAAATTTTGTTCGGAGGTTTGTCCCAAATTTTGCAGCCCTAGTCAAGCCTATCACCAAGATGTTAAAGAAAAGCATGGCTTTCAAATGGACAGAAAAAGGCAAGGAAAGTTTTGAAGCAATCAAAGAAGCCATCTCTCAAGCCCCAACTCTCATTAACCCAGATTTCTCCAAGGATTTCATCCTCTATGCATTTGGGGGTGATGATACTATTTCTGCAATTTTGGTACAACAGAACAAAGACAATGATGAGCAGCCAATTGCTTTCTTCAGCCAAATCCTGGAGGACTATGAGGTGAGGTATTCCTTCATTGAGAAGCATGTTCTTGCAGTAATCAGGAGCTTGAAGAAATTCAAGCATCTAGTTTCAAACAACAAGGTTCAATTGTTGGTTTCTCATGTGGGAGTTAAGGACTTCCTCCTCAACAAAGACCTGAATGAAAAGAGAGCAGGTTGGATTACTCGTGTCATGGAGTATGACATTGAGATCAAAGTCACCAAGTTGGTTAGAGGAAAAGGATTGTGTGAGCAGCTGGTCTTGAACAAACACAAGGAAGCATGCAATGAGAAGGAGGTTGTTTTGGCATTGCAAGACAACCATGAGCAAGGAAGCACTCAAAAGGAAAATGATGGTGTCCTCACTCCTTGCTGGACCCAAGACATAATGAAATTCCTAAGCATAGGTCTATGCCCTCTAGAGATAAACAAGACCAAAAGATGAAACTTCAGATTGCAGGCTGTCCCATATGCCCTTGTTGATGGTGTTTTGCTTTCGAAAGGATGTGAATGGAGTACTTCGAGATGCATTGGTACAAATCAAATTTATAGGGTGTTGGAAGAGTTCCATGGTGGATCAGCTGGTGGTCATTTTGCACCAAGAGTGACAGCTCTAAAGATCATGAGGGCTGGCTATTATTGGCCCAAAATTTTCAGTGATTGTTATGCATGGATCAAGAGGTGCAAGAATTGTGCATTCTTCACAGGTAAAGAGAGGCTAGCTGCCCTTCCATTGCATCCAATTTCAGTTGACCAGCCATTCATGCAATGGGGTTTGGACTTCATTGGAGTCATTAATCCCAATTCAAGCCAAGGGCACAAATGGATTTTAATAGCAACAGATTACTTCACCAAGTGGACTGAAGCAGTAGCACTCAAGGAAGCAAATGAATCTAGCATCCTAGATTTCTATGAGGGAATAACAACCAGATTTGGCATACTTGCTACAATAATATCATATAATGCATTGGCATTCATTGGGTCCAAGGTAACTGAATGGGCTGTCAAGAATGGAATCTACCTAAGTACTTCATCAAACTATTACCCTCAGGGTAATGGCCAGGATAAATCTATAAACAAGAACTTGTTAAGGATCATTAGGAGGATTCTTGATGAAAATTAAAGATCTTGGCATACTAAGTTGAAATCAGCCTTATGGGTTGATAGGATAACTCCTAAAAGATCTACAGGTAACTCCCCATTCAAGCTTGTTTATGGAAGAGAGGCAATTTTTCCCATGTCACTTGAGTTGCCAACATTGGAACTCATGAAACAGTTGGAGTTGTTGGAGTTTGAGCCCATGGAGGTTAGATATGCAGAATTGATGGAGCTCCAAGAAATCAGAAATCAGGCATCCCAAACAATGGAGAAGGATCAAGCTTTGATCAAGAAGACCTTTGATAGGAAGGCCAAGGATAGATCTTTCCAAGTTGGAGATCTAGTGTTAAAATGGGATGTAGATAGAGCAAAACTAGGAAGGCATTCAAAATTTGATGCCATTTGGAGTGGCCCATACATGGTCACAAAGTGTAAGGACAACAATGCTTTCCAATTGTCTACATTGGATGGTGAAGAGTTGCAGATTCCAGTCAATGGAATCCATCTAAAGCATTGCTACTGAAAGAAACTCTCCACCTTGTACATATTAGCTTAGGTTTTCATTCCTCTAAGTGCTTATGCACATTGTTTTGTTGTAGATTAGCTTTGTTTTCCCTAAGTGCTTTGACACAAGCTTGTTGTTTCGGAAATGTGTTTTGTAGGCCTTACTCCAATCGGGTGATGTGCCACCCTCCATTTTCCTCCTTGCAGTGTTCTAATCAGTTGGGGTACCAAGCAGAGAATTTGATGACTCCATTCCCAATGGATTGCTTCAGGCAACTGGTAACTTCATCCAGCAGGTAGATGACCCCTCTGAGTCACCAAAATTGTTATCCAAAATGAGCCCCTTGCTCATTTTGTGGCTAACTCCCTTCATTCTTCCCTCTCTTGTGCCTCAGTCATAATTTTTTACTTTTCAAGCACTCAAGACCTTTTGGAAATGGCACCATTGGATAGAGATTTTTCTCATCTTTCCAGAAAGGTAAAGTTTTCCTCCTAACTCCATGTATTTTTGAAGTTATGGCTCAGCAGAGTTTTTGTGGGAAATTTTCCCCTAAAAGGCCCAGCTAGTAATATGGTGCCACATGTCCTCGGGAGTGGCGGAGGTCGGAGGTAAACTTGGAATTTTTACTAAGTGATTTGGCAAGTTTTCAAAGGAACATTTTGCCCCGAAGGCCCACCGACGAATGAGATGTTGCCACGTGTCCAAGGAAAAGAAATTGGAAAATTTTCTAAGGGTTGATCCAAGAAAATTTTGATCCTAGGCCCGCATCGAATCATATAGTGCCACGTGTCTTGAGAGGAAAAGAGTGGTGGAGGGCGGGGTTTAAATGGAGAATTTGACTAAGTGTTGGCGCCATTAAAAATCTCCAAAAAGGCCCGGGTGAATAAAATGATGCCACGTGTCCCATGACCGGCGGACCATGGGGAAGATTTAAAAATTTGGCGAAGTGTTTTGGTGAGAGGAAAGGAGAAGTTTTGGCCCGCCGCCCCGCCGACCAGTCAGAGCTTGCCATGTGTCCCCAGGGGGTCAGAACGTCGGACTACGGGGGAGATTGGGAATTTTTCCCAAAGGTAAGTGCAAAAGGAGATGTTTTCCCCCAGGGCCCGCACCCAATAGAAGCCCGCCACATGGCATTGGAGCTTCAGAATGTAGGTGAAATTTGAAAATTTTCCCAAAGCAAAATGAAGGAAATTTCAAAAGGAAAATTCTGCCCCCAAACACGAGCCAATGGAATCTTGCCACATGTCCGGTGGCGGCAAAAAATACAAGATAGGCCCGCAGGAAAAAGGAAAGGAAAATCCCACAACCAATGGGGTTTCACCACGTGTCCAAAAATATGGCCAAAAGTGATGGAAAAGTTAAGGGGCAGAGGCCCGCGTGAAATCATATCACGCCACGTGTCCTCAGATCATCGGCCCGACAGAGATTTTTGGAAATTTTGTCCAATGGTCAAAACGATGGAAAATGAGGCATCAAGAGCTCGTGGCCAATGGAATCATGCCACGTGGCACCCAGAATGGCGAGCATGGGGATTTTTTGGGAAATTTTCCCAAATGCAAAAAGTGGAAAATTTTAAATTTTTCGCCCGCCAATCCGTTTTGGCCCTGTTTTGCCCTAAAATTTCAAATGGCCATAACTTTCGATCCAGAGCTCGGTTTTTCACGTTCTTTATATCAACGAAAGCTGGTGAAATTATCTATAAGATTCTAGGGTCAATTTTGTATTTTTATGGAGTTTTGAGAGATAAAATTGAAAAAAATCTTGGGCATGTGGTAATGAATAGAAATGACGTTTCAACCACCATTTTTAATGAAGAATGGCTCGCATTCTCTCCCAAAGCATGGAAAAAAATCGGTGAATGGACCTGTAAGGATGCCCATGCTTTGTTTTATTGCATTTTTGGTCGGTGGTTGAAGCTCTCCCACGTTTTCCCGCATTTCTCTCTCCTGGGGTCGTTTCTTGCATGGTAAAAGCCAGATTTGGCTCATTTTTGAAGGGTTGAACATTTTTCATGTATTGTAGGCTCCCTCTTTCACCTTGAAAGTGATTTTGTGGAAAAATCAGACCTCTTCCAAGACTGTAACATGTTTTCTACCTCTCAGATGTTGTAATGCATGTGTTTTGATAATGGAAATGACAATGCAGGCTCTGTGAATGAATTTTAATCCTCTGTTTGTGTTGTTTGATTCATTTTGACCTTTCATTACAGTTTATCAGTTTGTGCATGAAGTTTTATTGCATTTCTATGATCTGTGTCAATCTGCAGAAGTAAAAAATGTTCACCACTCCTTTGGTGCATCACCTTATTAGCATTAGTTTCAATTTTTACATTCTCTAGCTCTCTGTCCCCATCGAATTTAGAGTAGGATTTTGAGTTTGAAACCTCTGTAAATTGCAAGCAATACACCTAATTAGAGGAGTTGAGGAACCAACCTCTAACACGGAGATTCTTTTCCTATTTTTACAAGTCCCACACTTGGGGAAAAGATTCAACGTTGTGCAATCACACCGGATGTCCAAAATGTCAAACTAGAAGTATGATCAACATCCGGGGTGATCCTAATTTGTACCAACAGGTAGATGTCGTAGCCACACCAAACCATGCGGTGAGGGGGGGCACAACTAAGTTACTATATGAAAACATCATAACCAAGTATGGATGCCCATAGAAGTTAGTAATGGGGGACCACATTTCTTGAAACAATAATCAAAATCGATAGAAGACTTTATGATTGTACATTGCTAAAGCATATCATATAACCCATAAGAAAATGGGAAAGTAGAGGCCACTAAAAAAACCTAGAAAGAGTTCTATCAAATATCTTCAATTTTCAAAGATATGATTTGAAAGATAAAATACCTATAATAATTTGGGATTATAGAATAAACTACAAGTGAAGTACATGAAAAATATCATTTTAATTTTTCTATGGAATAAAATAAATAATTCCAATGGAATACATTGCACTAAACCTCCCTAGTGTAATAACTACAAGGCTAGGATATAATGAGTCCATTGAAAACATCTTTGCTACATTGAACAAAAAAGGAAGAATACATGACAAGCTGTGATGGAATCGGGAGGCACTTAAACTAATTCGAAAAGCATGCATGACCACAATATTCATAGTAAATAATTTTAACTGGAGCATATGGTATTGGTGTATGAAATTAAATTTAAAGTGCATTTGGAAAAATTGCACATCGGTGGAAAGACACATATATAGTTCACCACATCACATAACAGGGCACAATTGTATTGAGATATTTATAGGGAACGTGTTACCTAGAAAAATCAATGGTTGTAGGCTAAAATCATCAATGGATAATTGTGTAATGAAAATAAAATGACATGAAGTGCCTTAGACACATGAGTTAGAGTAGGAAGTTTCAAAATTTATACAATTTTAGCATATAAAAGTCTGTATATTTGATCAATATGTGTTTGAGTGCATATAGATTAGTTAAGATTAAAAAGATCACATTTAAAATGACCAAAAAATGGAACATAGGATATAAAACAAGGAGAAAGTGTAAGAAACAAATAAATATGAGAAACCCACATATAGGAAACAAGAAAACAGATAAAAAGCAAATTTGAAAATTTGAAATGATACAAAGTTACTAGCTCATCGATTTATACAACAGACACATCAAACTATCAATATTTAATTGTAATTGAAATAAATAGGCAAGTTGGCCCGACATTAAGATTGATATCCAATGGAAAAAAGTAATTAAGGTGGTAGATCAAAGGATAAATGGATAAAAAATGGCCACATTGCATCCAAAAGAGATATAAATAGGAGATAGAGCGAACTAAAGGCTAAACACATTTTTGATTTGAAAGTAAGAGAATATAGCTATGAAGTAAGATTTTGTTTTAAGTTCTCGAGTTTGAAATAAAGAGTTCTAATTTGTGAATAAAATCACCATAATAGTAATGGTGGATCCATTAACTTGACCCATTGTACACGAGGTCCAAGGCATGATGGAAGAGCAAGGCATCGTATTCGTTCCTCCGAATAACTCAAAAATGGAAGACATGAGGATTTACAAAATGTGGAGACAAACGAAGTGGAGCAACCCACCATGGCATGACCTAGTTGTGAGATAAGAAAAATATGGGGCATAGAGAGGCCCACAATCCATATTGAAGCCTGCAAAGGACAAATATTTGAAAAGGACCCGGTGTGAGGTATGGTTCTTGCTGATAGGCTTACTAGACTATCATACATGGGATATCACCTAGATATCATGCAAAAAATCATGAGTCGGTATTATAATGGCATGATCTAGTTCATTGTATAAGATAAAGTCATCATTGATGCAACCAAAGTCGTCTAAGCCACTAGATTTCCAAACAAAGGCATATTTATGCTCGTATACAAAAGAACTAGACCACCAATGAAATAGTCAATTGTGACCATCTACGGTGATTTACACAATGGAAGGGGAATCCCATTATGATCCATTGTGAATCATGTAGTGTGAGTGTTAGAAAACAAATGTATCCAAAAGAAGCTACACGAGGAAGTGAGCATACATCCTTGGGCGTAGTGGATATTATCACAATAATGTGGGAGGATGGAGATCAGTTCAACTAGCTTGAATTTATAGCACATAAACTCAATAACACATAAAAGGTCATTGAAATTATGGATAAGGTGTTTATGTATCAATGGTTGGTCATATTTCTATGCTTTACATAGTGGTGTACCCTAGAGGGCATACTTGAAGTTGAAGATGCATATTACTTGCATGAGTGGTTTATGCATTTCATTCGACCAAACCATATATATCATACAAATATATGCAGCGAGATGGGAGACTAGCTCAAAATAATAAGGAATACATTAAGCAAAAACGCCCACATACCAAAGGAAGTGCGTTCATACACAACCTCATATGCCAAGTGACTTTGTTACATAATGGGGTCATACTTGTGATCCGAAGGAACTAACATCAACACTCCCATTCTTTATCAACATGGAGAGAGCACAAGAAGAGATTAGTAGGAAACATGACATAAATGTTACCAATATACATCCATTACACATTGTAAGACCAACACAACTACTTGTGTGATCTAAAAACGTGTGTTGTATTTTTTTCACTTTTAAAAGTTTCCAAAGATCATGATTTTCTTAATCAATTTTAAGTATTCTAAACTCCAAAAATTTATTAAATTCTGATTATTATGCATCCATAGAAGTGCGGAAAACTTTTGTAGCAAATAAATAATCGAAAAATGAAAACACTCAGATAACAAACAAGATTGTTTACGGGGTTCGGAAATTCCTATGTCCCCGGGTTCGGATTGAACCGATCCATTAATAATATTGAAATGTAAGTACAATAACTCTTACAAACAACCAATAATGAATCACAACCTAAAAATGAGCTAATCAATGTCCCAAGAACTTTGAAAAATAGCAGAAACTATCCCAAGAACGATCTGTGGCTCCTACAGTGTTTTCACAATGTGATCTCCTTGCAACTATGTTAGAAAAACACCTACAAATGGAGATTTAAAAACATTCTATGAAAAAAATAATATATCTGAGATCATCTCTGAATTTTGAACACTTTTCATGTTTACACCAAGTTACTTTTCGGACCAGAAGTGCATTGAAATTCGTGTTTTCCAACTAGTTGTCTTGTAGATCCCTGTTAAAAACTGTATTCAAAGCTTCCAAAAATAGGTTAAAAATAAAAAAATATAAAATTTTACATCGTTCGAGTTTTCTTAGAATTTCCTTCATTTCATCTTTTTACTCCGAGTTCCCAATCTGAGTGCAAGGCCTTCAAAAATGGCGTTTTCTAGAGATCTGGTCCTTATCCTCCTTTGCATGACACTGTCCCCAGATAAGTTAAAGCGACCCATTTTATAACCAAGCAACCTTCTTAGGTGAGTTGGTTAGAGGATTGGTCTTGGAGCGATGAGTTTGGGGGATCAAATCCCAGCGGCATCATTTTTGGCGGATTTGCATTTTAAATGGGATTAAATCCCAAAAGAGGCGGCTTTTGAAGTGGGTATATCCCACATGATGCGGAGTGATAAGGTCTTAGGATTTATTAAGCCTTTCCACGCACATGTATAGTGGTCAAAGGACCACCTTAGGCTGAACCGCCCCCATCTCCACCGCTTCACCACCTTCTTCCACGTGGAAACATAGTATGTTGGCGGTTTATACTAATGTATAAACATTAATATGTATAGTTTGTGGCATTTGGAATGGTGTGTAAGTGGACTTACCAAATAAATAAAAACTCGACCCATACCATGGGGTATCGAAATTAATTAACTCGGTCATCATGTAGTCCACTTTTCATCTCCCGATAGGCAAATCGAGTGAATTCGACGAGTGGTGGCAAGCCACGTGGTGGCTTGTGGACCCACCACGTTGGCGATAATACCATAGTCCACACGGCGGCCAGGCTCCCCTCCGTAATAAAAGTTGAGCCTCTTGTTCCCGTGCACCATTTTTATGCTCGTCGAAGACTGGTGATTGAAAACCAACAAACAACTCCCTTTGCCTTTTCGCCACGTGTCGCAGTGCCATTGGTCCAATATTGACCAGTTGACCAGAGTTGACTTTCTCACTGTCTGAACTTTGACCGAACATATCTAGAGCTCCCGATGTCCATTTGCCACATTCTCATAGTCATTGGAAATCTCTCGAGATGATCTTCTACATTGACATCATTTAGGGATGTTTAGGGAACTTTAAAAAATGATCCCCTGATCACACCTCCCCACTGAGAAAGGCTTTTTGTCCCAAAAAGTTGTTTATCAACCCAAAAATAATGCTATCTCTTCCTGCATTGCACAAACACATACAAGAACTTGAAATAACATTATAGGTTAATAAAAATGCAAATAGTTGATTAGCTAATTACATAACCGATCAGATAATAACACCCAATTAAGCTAGTGTTCAACTGAAACGTTGTAACCCTGTCAACTCTGCACACAACTGTGATCTGTCATACCCCACTGTAATGCCATCACAATTAACTGACCAGATAATAACACCCATTCTATTACGGAAAGCTAGTGTTCAACTGTCACTTTGTGATACGGCCGATTACCAAAAATTACAATTCCATAACACAGATCAGTATACAAGACATCTAAACTGCCCACAATTAGGCTAGTGCCCACTGCCCATCTGAAACTGTAACAACTACAAGTATTCACTATCAGAATATAATAGACTATCAACGCCCAAAAATAGCTATAGTCAACAACTGAATCCACATGAAGCTGCCAAAACATTGTATCGCCATCACAAATAATAACTCAGATAATAACACCCATCTATAACGGAAGCTAGTGTTCAACTGACACTTTGTGATTATGCTGATTACAACTACAGTTTCAAATTTAGACATGCTACTGATGCCTATCCCTGCATACTATTTTCAACAATGGAACTACTAACCAATATGAGAAAACAAAACATGAGTATGATGAACCTATCACTCAAATCTTCTCTTCAGCTGTTTCCATTCATTTTCAAAGCTTAAATATCAACTTAGGAACAAATCCTTATCAATCAACAGGAATCCCTAAAATATAGCTTTGAAATTTTTTTGCTTGCCTACTATCAACAATTTACTGTAGTGCAAATATAAAGTTGAGGAGTGTTTTTCCCAACCAATCACTTGGGTTTTTCCATTTTGGTTGTTTTACCTTCTCAGTACCAAAATGAGTTTTAGTTAGGTTTAGCACTATTGGTTTTACAATATTGTTCTTTTTAACAACTTTCCAATTTTGTTGTTTAGAAACAAACCAACAAACCTTAACATCATGACCATTCCTATTACAATGGGAACAAAATTTAACTTCCCTATTTTTAGGAGTCTTACCCATTTTACCATTCTTAGAACTCTGTCTATGAGAATGATTCCCCTGTTTAGGAGAGGTAACATTCTTTCCATTTCTCACCTTTCCTTGGTGAGATTGGTCTTTAGCACCTGCCTTATCATTCACAAAAGGCATTAACTTCTTAATCAAATTTTTCCTCTTCCAACAATATGCAACAGAATGATTAGTACCTTCACAAAACGTGCAAGGGAAAGCATATTTTTGCCTACCAAAGCTATATTGTTCCAACTGAAAGAGTGTATTAGAAGTTTTAGGATTTGATTTTCCCTTAGTGCTATTTTTAGTGTAAGTGGAAGGAGGTGGAATCTGATTACCTCTTTTACCTATTTTCTTACACCTTTCATTGTTCCTCCTGATGGTGGAATCCTGCAATTCTAGTGGTGTAGATCCTTGGTCATTTGGAAGCTTGTCTTCCTTCAGCTGCTTTGGAACTTTCTCCAATTTCCATTTTCCCACTAGAATAACCCAAACCTGCAAACCAAGGCTGATCCTCTACCTGTATTGGGTTAGCATCACCTTGTCCATTTTTACCAAGGCCCTTTCCGTTAAATCCCATCTTAACCATTAGCTTAGACCCAATTCCCTTAGTGTGTTTTTCAAACTGACCCAAAGGAATATCTGAAACTAAATGAGAGGAAGAATTAAAATGTGAACAACTTACAGTGCATTCTTCTGTCATAGTACCTGCATCTTCTTTGGAAGGAATTTCCTTCTTATGTTCACCTTGTTGCAGCTTTTCCAAGAGGGCATCCTTGGTCCGTATTTCTTCCTACAACTCTTTAACAAATCCCATCAACTTCTTGCTCTCTTCAAGCATCTTATTGACATACTCCTCTTTCTTAGTTATAGAGGATTATGGCTCAGATTTTAACTGCACTATTTCCTCTTCCAAGGAATAAAAATTATCTCTCAAGAAAGAGTTTTCTTCTTGGAGTTGGTGGTTTATGGCTTCAAGCTCATCCAGTTGCTCCTATTTGGATGACTTGCCCATGATTCCTTGTTCCTGCAAACACAACCTGTACTTCCAAAACTACACACTGCAAAATAAGATTAACAAGCCCCAAAATGTCTACACACTAAAGACTGAAATCAATATTGAAACTGAAGCCAAATTTCCAAACACAATTAGAGGTTAATCCAACAATCTAACTGTTGTGATACCATTTTTATGCTTGTCAAAGACTGGTGATCGAAAACCAACAAACAACTCCCTTTTTCCTTTTCACCACGTGTCGCAGTGCCATTGGTCCAATATTGACCAGTTGACCAGAGTTGACTTTCTCGTTGTCTGAACTTTGACCGAACATATCTAGAGCTCCCGATGTCTGTTTTCCATGTTCTCACAGTCGTTGGAAAGCTCTCAAAATGATCTTCTGCACTGACATCATTTAGGAATGTTTAAGGAACTTTAAAAAATGATCCCCTGATCATTGTTGGAGGCCTATAAGCTAGAGAAACTACATAATTAAAGCCTAAAGCTCAACCCATAGAAAACATAGAAGCAAAAACAAGAAGGTACAAAAAGGAAAGAAAAAGGCCAATGTGTAAGCTGCAAAGACCCAAACACATGTTAAAACAAACACCAAATTTCCTATTTGGTTTTTTGACCTATATTTTGACAAGTTGAAAGTCATAAGAAACAAAGTGTATAAAATTGCACTAGAAGGCATTGGTACTAAGACATATCTTCCCAAATACAGAGAGTGGTTCATGTGGAAATAAGTGTGAAGAACACGAGCTCTAAATCTAGAAGCAAAGCCTACAAACCTGGTGAAACTTTTAATAGCATAAGGATCTCTCATGATTAACATATGTCAAGAGGATGTCCAATAGGAGAAACTAATGAAAAATATTATCCAAGGGCTCAATGATGCAGAGTCGACCTAAGTTTGAGCCATTATTACAAGGGGGTCAATGTGCAAGATTTGGATGAAGAAATCTTGGTGAGTCCCTCAAGAAACATAGCATAGACACTAGCCCATACAAGTTAGTGTGTATATCACCATCATAAGGAGAGGAAAAATTTTCAAGTTGGGAAGTTAACACACACATAAGGGCTTCGCTCACACAAGAGGAGATAATGCAACAATAAAAAGAAAATTTTCACTTGAAAGAGAAGAAGGTGCACATAAGAGAGAGAAAGACAAGGCACATAAAATAATAAAATTGAAAATATCAAAAGTTATCACACAACAATCAGTGTAAGTACACATTCTCGTCGTTCATCTCCACAAGAGCTAAGTAATCCTCTAGAACAAGGCACTCAAGAGGAAATAATTACACAACCTATGTAAGTAGACCCATCAACGACAATTTCTATTACGTTATCACTTTAGGAGAAAAGTGTAGAAACCACACAATTAGAAAGTGCTAGACAATATCAACAATAGGAAAAACAATTCAAAAAGTAAGAAGAAGATGTCGAGGAGGCTACAAAAATAAAATAGGAGGAAGAAGAGAAATTGGAAGGAGAAGGAGGTTGAACAAGAAAAATAAGCAACTCCACATATCAAAGCTCAAAAATCTATGGAAGGAAAGAAGAGCCACGAGGAAGGGAAGAGAAGGTTAAAAGAGAAGCAATAAGCATATGCAAAGGACAAGGTAGTAGAAGTAAAAAAATAAGAAGAGGCCAAGAAGATATAAGAGGACAAGAAAAAGAGGAAAAGAATAAGAACAAAGAAAGAGGAGAAAAATAAGATAGAAGCATGAAATTTCATAAAGGATAAGTAGGAGCAATTAAAAAGGTTGAGGATGCACAACACACTATGGAAGTAATTACGAAAGCTGAGGTAGAAGCTAAAAGGGTCACAAAATTGGAACCATCATAATCAATAAAAAAGGTAAAAAATACACAAGAGAAAGTTGGAGGAGAAAAAATATAAGAACTCTATAAACCACAATAACTCTCCTAATGCAATTGACCACTGCACAACTACTTCCAAAAAGTACCACATAATCTAAAGCCTCAAGTTCGGAAAAACATCCATGGAGGAAACTTTGAAAGGGTACATGTAAATATTTTTGTGGGCATCACAATCAATTATGTAAAAACAAAATCAAAGCTGGTCCTCCCTTCATCTCATGCCCACATTGTAGCCCCTAGATTGCTCAAATGAGTGTGTAAACTACCATTTCCCAAACATTGTTAAACAACATCAAAGTAGATTTGGAGAAGTTGTTGCAGATGTAAATTGAATGTGTGCATACATTACAAGAAAACATTGGTGATGCAACCTAGAATCCACTATGAATAAGCTAGTTGCGCTTGCACATCACTCATCCTAAGCTGAGCGCTCACCCGAACCACGCAAAGGTACCAGGCCCCTCTTTACAATTGTTTGTGTAGGATGTTAGTATGATGATGATAATACATATTCAAATCCATAATTAAACATAAACATTCCACAATGCATAATCCATATATCTAGATCTTAGATAATCATGAACTAAATAATAACCATAATAAGATTAACCATACATGAACCATATTCAGTTATGTTTAACACCATTATCCAACTAATATTATCCATTGCATTAAACACCAGAAAACAAAGAAGCTTCTTACATTATAAATTATATACATAATTCATGCACACATCGATCTAGCAACATAACTCTACAATAATTCACACACACTAAAATAAATAGTTCAATATATATTTATAGAGGTGGGAACTTTCCTTCACCACCCATGCACTTCTCAAAATAGGTCGCATGTTGTTAATATCCATGCGCATTTACAATAGCATGCATACACGCAAGTGTTCTAATAACAGATGTCCTATAGTTAACTAGAAGAAGCAATCCTATTATTATATCAAACCATGCATGGTGCTTATCATTCACTCATTCCCAAAATATCATTGTGTGTAGCACAAGTCTTCATCCCTATATGTTCTCTACATGCTATCTCCAAAAATAGCCCTTATCCAACAAAATGGCTAATTCCTGAGCCAAACTATTCTAGCATGCATTTCCTTTCCTATCTTCTCGCACCTTTAAATGTGCCTTGTTCCCATGCGTGCATCCTTTGTGTGTATTCTCCTTAGAGTAACATTCTGTTTGCTCAACATTAGCCCACACTAAAGTACATTGTCTTCCCGACAATGGGAATTCTTTATGATGTTCTGAATAATAAATAATAAGTATTGAAAGAATTAAAGAATCAATGTACAAAAAGAATGAATCTTTACTCTGTAGCATCCTATTTTTCAATTGGGAGGATCAACTATGGATATTCATTCTTGATCTTAGCCTCTAATGTCTGCTAGTAATGTAGTGCAGTCCTTGTCTTTTCTGGAATATATGTGGCTATGGATTCCAGTTAGTCTTGAGTAATATTTTCTTTCTCATTCTATACTACCCAGACAACATTGGCCATACCTGACATCATTCCTTCCATGAGGTCCATATTTTGTGTTATGAGCTTCCCAATCTCATCAATCCTCTCTTTAGTGGGATCCTCGGATGCTGCGAGGGCTTCGCGCTTTTGTTTCACTAGCGCCAATCTTTCTACGTGCCCTAAAGTCTCATCTTTCATTGTTGTCAGAACTTCATTATCTTCAACTAGAGTTTTGGTCCTTATTACTACCTCTGGTGCTGCACACAAATTGAGATCTTGGTCTACTTTCTTTAGTTCATCCTTTAAATTTTGGAGCAATGCCTCATAAGTTGAAATTTTTCTAAGCATATAGGCCCATGCTCTCTTTGATTCTAGTTTAGCATCTTTTGGTGTGGGCATTTGAATTGGTCCATCCTCTAACACCAAATCAACCAAAGTGTGCACATAATGCATAGCAGAAGGAAACTTTTTAGGTACCTTAGGTTCTAGATGAGGCCTTGTTTTCATAATTTGATCACCAATCTCCTCATCCATGCCAACAAAAGCCTCATTCTTTTCTTGTTATCGTTCCTTACCTTCCTTTAAATGTGTTATCTCTACAATTTTATCTTTGATATCCTCCATCAATGCTCAAATGGTGGTGGCCTTATCAACATTTATCTACACCACCTCAATAGATACCTTGACCAAGGCATTGTTGACATACTCATCAGACATTATAGTAGGTTTTATTGTCATGTGTCTGCCTTGGGGTACCTTCTTCACTCTTTGTGAGACACAAGACTCCTCAAACACATCAAAATTTGGTTCATCCATATGATTCTACATGGACCAGGATAATTACTTCCTTATGTGTGTTGTGGCCATATCTGGATCCATCAGCTCCCACCCATATAACTCCTTAAGGCCCATAGTACTCTGAAATTAGGCGCGAATGATTTTTCTTGTATCCTCAACATAGCGCATACTAAGGACAACATATTCTTCACTTATCTTTTCCTTGGCCCCTTCGAACTTGGGTGCCAATGTCCGGAGTTGGCCATTCTCCTCCCTAAGTCACAATGGGCGTGTTGGGTTGTTCTTGCACAATTTCTTCTACCTCTTTCACCCCTTCCTCTTCATCTCATTTCTTCATCCCGGGGTTCCTCCACATCTTCTGATTGGACTGGAGTTCTTAGTGCGCTCTCTTCAGACTCCTCCTCCTCCTCGTTAAGCTTTAGCTTTATTTTTCTCTTTCTCTCGGTGCTTCTTTCTGAGGGGAGAGTTGAGGTGACCTTTGTAAAGGTTGTGATGTTCCTGCGCCTTGGGTCCTGGTTCTTCTGAACACCTTCTTAAACTGGAGCTCCTTATGGACTGTACTCCACGTCCAAGTCTTCCTATCATCCTTACGTCGTGGGGAAGTATCGAGCGCTCACTCTCCACTCTTTTTGTGGGTTTCCTCCGACTTCTATGGTCCAAGCCTCCACTATCCTTGTTTTCTTCTTCTTCATCTATCTCTATGGTCGAGGCAGGCTTTGGAGCTGCCACATTTTCAACTATGTGTTTTCCCTTAGGCGGCCTTGGGAGCATGAACTCATTCTCCACATACTTGTTATTTTCTAACCTAGGCTTAAGTGGAGATAGACAAGTATGGATCCACTATCCCCAATAGCCAAAATTACCAACTTCATACTTATAACATCTTAAATGAGCCTCTCAATGTAGGCAGATCAACTTGGATAAACATAAGTTTTTCTGAGAGTATGGTAGTCATAATCTACCTTTTCCACATTAAATCTCAACCGGCATGCATCAATAAATCTATGTACACAAATACCTATAAATAGTGCACTATGAATGCATAGGGAATTTTTCACTAGGGACTCCATGTCCCATCCTTCATTGCAAACCGTGTGATGTAAAAATGTTGATACATTGCAAAATGTACTTGTCTTTCCCACTACTGAGGGTAACTCCTTTGGAATGCATCATTACTCCTCAAAGGCCACATGTAGTTGATCATACCATAGTTCTACCCTTTGTTTAAATGGTCCACTCATTGTTCCTTCACACAAATACTTCTCAAACCTCTCTGCGAGGGATTTATTTTCCGCAGGGTATTCCCAGATCTTGTTATTTGGCCCATCGGGCACTCCAATTTCTACAAACACAAGAGATAGTAGGATAGCGCCAAAAATTATCTTTTCACCTATGCATACTTCCTCAATAATTGTTTCTACTATGAAGCCAACTAAGTTGTAGAATTCCCCTTATGACATCTTCTTGGTAACATGTAGCCATATGGTATTTACTTGTGACCATATCTTTTGATCATTCACTTGGTGAGCGGATGTGTGGTTACTGCACCACATGATAATTTATTGATTTGTAGATGTTCATTCCATGTGGATCCTTGGATTATCCCAACTCCTTACTTGTGGCTATAACAACTACCTTATCAGTTAGATCATTATTAATCTTTTTCCCTGTGCCCTTTAGTCTTGTCAATGTGGTAATCAAAGGCGCAATGATCCTTACCTACCATCCAAAAAAATAGAAGAAGTCCTCATAGACTCTGTTCATAAGCCATTGGCATACATTTTTATGTTTTTCCAAAATATGGGAGTTTATACAATTGATACACCCCTACCTTCTCGAGCAACTTCTTCCCATCATCGTCATATACAGGCATGTCATCCACCGTGCACTTATTAGTCTTCTTATTCAACAATGCGTCTCTCCCCCTTGTTGTCGGTGGTGTGATGGTTATAATCACTTACTTTTCATCTATAGATATGGGAATCCCAATACCTTTTGATGATCACTCCTTCTGAAACTACATTTCTAAAAAATTTCTCTCAAGAGAAACTTCGACCTTGACTTCCACCTTCTTCTTCCCCTTCATACCTGCTACAAGTGCCTTCCTCGGCCTTTTGTCTTCTTTCGAGTAAGCTTTCATGCCCTAACTTGAAACTGTGTGCCCTATCTCATTCTCAATGCTTCTAATTTTCTCAAACCCTTCTCCAATGGGGATGTAAGCCACTTTTATGCACAAATATTCTCTCCACGCCCTATTTTGCAACTCTTCGCACCTTATTACATTTCACTTGGCTCGATCGCAACTAGCTCGCTTGAATACTTGTGATCGCAAAGGTAAAAATGAACCCAAATCACGTTCTTATATAGATTTTCAAAAATTTATTACATTTATTGTTCCTTCACCTACCAGAGATCCTCTCATTGATTGACCATTTTCCCAACTACCGCGCAACACACCTACGTGCCCCAAACTATAACCTTCTAACGCACCTTCCTATCTTCTACATACTGAGACCTCCTTTTGCATGCTTCCATGTGCCAAATTACCTCACCATTGTGCCTTCCTCTAGTAGTTTCTATGGCCGCAACTTACCTTGTGTTATATTGTTCATTCATTTATTTCCAGTTATGGTCTTCCTTAAGAGCAATCTTCTTTCTAGTAGCTCCTTTCCATACTTGAATAACACCTGTAACAATTTGTTCTTATGTGTACCCATTTTTTAATAACAAATAAAAACCACCCCACACCAATGGTATGTGTAGTCCTCTACACATAAAAATACTTCAGATTGTAATTAGCTTCTAGCGCGCAAACGCACTTATTACACTAAACAACAAAACTAAATTGACAAAGCATAAAAATGAAGAAGGAAATACATTAAAATAAATATAGAAAGGGAAATCTATACTAAATGGCAATACTATTTTATTACAAACACCAAGAAGAATTATTTATAGTAGGGCTTCACTACTCCGTTAAAGTAACCGAGTAACCATGTTCCATCAAGCGCCTCTAACTGACAAGCACCTAATTCAAGGATGTGAGTGATAACATATGGTCCCAACCAATGCACCTTAAGTTTTCCTGGATGGTGCAAAAAATTTAAATCATAAAGAAGTACCATCTATCCAACCTCAAACTTCTTATCCTTATGTGTCTATCATGACATGCCTTCTGTCTAGCCTTTTCATGTTTTTGACTCCAATGTGCTATGACACGCCTCTCATCTAGTTATATTAACTTGTCAATTCTCTCTTCTAATTCTTTCTGCTAGACCTCCCGCACGTGCAATATGCAAAGAAGGTAACATGAATTCCATGGGAAGAATTACTTCTATGCCAAACACCAACTGAAAGGGTGTGGCCTTATTCAACATTTTGTAGGTTATTCTATATGCCCAAAGTACAACAAAAACTTTATCATTAAAATCCTTCCTTCCAACATCACAATTTTTTGTTAAGGTCTATCTCAATATCTTGTTGAAGGCCTTAGCAGTCCCATTTTCTTGAGGGTGATAAGGTGTAATCTTGTGGTGTATGACCATAAATTCATCCAATAATATCCTGATTGTCTCATTCAAGAAGTGTGTGCCCCTGTCACTTGTCAAACTCAACAGACATCCATACCTAGTAAGAATATTTTCCCATAAGAACCTTGTTGTTATAGCCATTGTACAATCCTTTGTAGGTGTTGCTTCTGCCCATTTTGTAAGATAATTTGTACAAGTGATTATGGAATGCGATCCGGTTCTACGCGTGGTTGGGAAATAGGACCCACAAAGTCTATTTCCCATTTTTCAAACAACTCTGCACTAGGAATAGTTCTCAAAGGCATTTCATCTCTTTGCCTAGGTTTGCCAAGGCACTGACAATGATCACACGCCTTACAATACTCTTTACAATCCTTGTACAAGGTCTCCCACCATAATCCAATGAGTAGAATCTTACGTGCGGTGGCATCACCTGCATAATGCCCACCTGCAATACCACCATGAGCCTCTTCCATGATATCTGTGCACTCATGTTCTAATACACACCGGTGTAATACTTCATCACGGCCTAATTTGTATAAGTCATCACTGATCAACATGAAGGGTGTGGCGTGAATTGCAAGTTGTTTCTTCTTTAAGGATTTCATTCCTTCTAGTGTCATACCTATGCATAAAAAGATAGCAATATCCTCCAATTATGAAGGTGCGTGATGTAACCTGTATAACCGTGCATCCGACATTATATCTTCAATTATCTCGCACATCCTCCCCGATTAAATCCTTGATAAGTGGTCTGGGCTAGAATTACTTTTACTTAGTTTTACCACAACTGTAAAGTCAAATTATTGGAATAAGAGAACCCATCAACATATGTGCCCCTGTAAAATAGGCTTATTTACCAAGTATTTTAATGCCATGTGATCTATATAAAATAAAAAAGGTGTTGCTAGCAAGTATTGCATGAATTTATGTAACACGTAGATCATTGAAAAGGCCTCACACTCTGTAGTTTTATAATTCTATTATGAAGGATTTAATTTTCTACTAGCAAAGTAGATAGGATGATCTATAATACCTTCTCCAGGATTAGCTAACATTGCACCAATGTTGTGCCATATCCATCCACATCTACGTGAAACAGTTGGTTCCATGAGGAAAACGAGAATAGGCATTGTAGTAAGTCTCTCCTTCAATGCTTCAAATGCACGCTGATGCGGTTCTCCGCAATAGAATGTCCCTTTTCCATTTAGTAACTCATCCTATAATGCCCCGTCCCTCATCCTTCTTTTTCTTCTTCGATGACCATGTTGCTAAGCATTTAACGTTGTTGTGCTCCTGCTGATCCTTGTCAATGTGATTAATAAGTAGTATTAAGTCGTAATAATAATAGTAATATAAATAGTAATAATATTATTATTTTAATTATCGATCGATGACAACTTCTTTATCTTGATTATCGATTTGTTATCAACTTTATTTTTAATTATCGATAAGTGATTTTATTGTTTGGATTGGTCACTTCACGGATCGAGCCTCGATTCACGCAAGAGGAGGGTATCCTATTGCGATGTTGTGGTTGGTCCTTGTCTTGCATTTGTTTTTTTCGAAACTCCTCTCTAGTTCCTCCTTGGTCGACCAGGCTTGCTTGCGTACTCGTTTTAATTGTCGTTTTAAAGGTGAAATAAGATTACTACCACCTGAAGCCGACCGAGTCTCCTCTCGTATTATTTTTTTAGGTATACCTATTTTGATGAGAATAATGGATTTAAAATAAAATTAAAATGAGAAATAGAAGCATAATTAATTTTAAAAAAAAAAAGAAAAGAAAGAGGCCCATGTTTGTGGGGCAGATTTAGGGCAAAAGGGGGTGGGGTTCCTTTGTGTTTTTGTTTTCTGGATTTTGCTGAGTGTGAGGGAGCACTACCCATGGGAGAAGCTCCACACTTGTTTGGCACACCACTAGGTAGGAGGGAGGTCATGTTTTTTTCCTTGTGGAGACACCCACGCCTGGCATAATGCCCCTACACCACTTCACCTCCTTCCACGGGGTCATAGCTTAGCATGTGGTGGATTTGTATGGTTGGGTGGCCTATACCAGCTTCTTTCTAGCCTACGTCCAAACAAAAAAATGAGCCCCCATAACCTGCGTGGACACTTGTCAAGCAATGGAAAAGGGACAGAGGAATAGTTTGCAAATGCTGAAGGGGGCACTGGTTGCAGTGTTTGACCAAATGAAAGAACGAGATAGCTCTCATGGAATGTGATTTTTACATCATATAGATGGCGTGGGTTTCCTCAAGAGACAGTCACACTGTTTCACCATGCAACAAACAAGTCTCCAACTTGTTGAGATTTCATTGGCCAACGTGCTCCCATCCTATGCAAAAAATGGATTTGTTGAAAAGGCATGTGGACTGTTTGATAGAATGCCTTAAAGAAATGCGGTCTCATGGAATGCCATGATGGTAGCCTATGCACAAAATGGATTTGTTGAAAAATGTTTGACTGTTTGATAGAATGCATCAAATAAATGTTCTTTACGATGCAATGATGGCAGGATGTGTAAAAAATGAGTTTGTTGAAAAGGCCTTGGAAACTTTCAAGCAAATGCAATTGGTACATGTTAAGCTAGACTCCACAACCTTTTTCCAGCATCCTCCCAGCCTCTATCAAAATGGGAGCTTTAGAGAAGGCCTCGAACAACCGTCAAAGCATAATGGTAGAGGGTTTTCAGTTGCAAATCATGCTCAAACTGGATTCTGAAAAGGCCTTGGAAACCGTCGGTATTTGGAACTCATCCGCGTATCGCCAATCCTATTGTAAATGCTCGCTAGTTCATTCCCAGGCATGGTTCACCTTCCCTCATCTTTCATAACTCTCGTATTTTATTTTCGTTTACACTTAAAATAATTTTAAAATATCAAGATCTTAATGCGATTAATTATTTATTTCAACTCGTGTAAAACAATGAAACGTCTTGTCGTTACTCACGATGTCAAAATAACTCACTACATTAAAACATGAACCTCCACCCTCATTCTAAGGTTATTTAGAAAGCTTCCTACCTAGTTAGATCACTTCAATATTGGTATATCGACAAGAAAATTTTGACTTCCCAGTAATATTGCTAACCTTCTTCCTGTTAAATAGTTAATTTTTGCATTTTTCGAGACTCATTAAGTACCCTTCGGAACTCTAAAAATAAGATGTTGGGTTTCATTTGTGTACCTTGTTATGTGAGGAGTCACCATGACATCTAGATTTACCCCGAACAAACTTATGTGACCTTTTTGACGCTCTTATAGGAGCCCTGTTACACTGGTTTACAACAGTAGAAAACTATTAAATCTAGAAAGTTGGCTTTCATTTTGAACCGCCATTTGAAACCTAGATAGAGAAATTATTTCTCATCTTTGCAAACCTATAGTGTTTATACTAAACAATTGCATGGAACATTAAGTTTAGGGAAAAACACTTTTTTGGATGGTTTGGCAAAGCCATTTTGTAGGCCTCCGGTTGCAGTTTGACAAGGTCAAACTATACCAATTTCAACTTCTCGCTCTAGAAAACTTGTCATTGTTTGAAAATGGTTTTCTAGCTCTCAATCCCGTCGAATCTAATGAATTTTCCTTATATAGGGGAACTAGTAGGAGGTGTCTTGTTTCATGCTTATCCATCGAACATCAGTTATGGATGCGGTTTTCTGGGCCCTCAAACTAACTTTTGTTATTTTTGCATTGGGTCAACTACAACCAAGTAGTGACCTAGAAAACTAGCCGCCAAACGCAAACCATTCACTTTTTCCTAATTCCGTCGATTCTTTATGAACTCTTGGTATATCTGGGGACACGTATAAAGTTAATCGTGGTGTGCGTTCTCTTCAAAAGATAACCTTTAGAAATGGTATCTTAGCCTCCGAGCCCGTTTTGAACATTTTTGTAGCTAGTAAGAAAAGTTAAAAATAGAAAGTTGTGGGACCCTCTTCGGGTTTCCAAACCACCATGGAAACATTTGACACATGTAAATAACTGTTTAAAACCATTTAGTGTATCTGTTGTGTGAAATAGAACTTTTGACAAGATGGTGTTTTCTCTCTCTTCCCTTCTCTTTCTCTCTCCTGGGTTACAAAATGAAGAAAAATGAAATGCAATGAATACATGTTTCTAGACCTTTTTATTTCGATTGCAAATTGTAATTATTGTCATATGTAAATGGGAAACTGAAAAATGATACTTATATCAGGTTAGGGTGGATGCCATGCTAGTGAATTATCACTGATATCATGCTCACGTGGGTTTTACAGGATGGAAGAATGACGATGAAAAAGGCGATGTGTAATTTAATTATTATCATTGTAATTTTTATAGTTCATTGTTAAATGAATAAATGTATAATGTAGTCTCACGTTACAGAGGGTTATAATTGATAATTTGTTGATATGTATGAAATGCTAGTTTCTAGGACATCTAGGAAATGTGCATTTAATCTTAGGTTCAATTTTGATTCATAGTACACATGGTAAAAAAAAGGTGTGATATTTATATAAAGTAAATGAATTTGGAGTAATATCTTGTAGTGCATATTCAATATTCAATAAATGATCAATGAGTCATCTTGTGCTTTCATACTTGGTAAATGTAATAAAGAGATTTAATTGAAACACACTACCCTTGTTCAACATCGGGACATAACTTGTTTTCATGTGCGATACTCCTTACTGTAGAAGACATTGAAAACTGTAGGATGAACTTAATCTTTGCTCTCATGGAATGTCCTAATTTAGGCAAATCAGAGCTCAAGATTGGACTTATCGTCTTAGTCAATAGGTTTAGTGACATTGTCATAAACCTGGTAGACAGGAGTGACACAGTCAAACTTTTCTTGGAGTGTGTAGAACTAACTCCGCCTTCGTAGCCTAGCGGACTACCTTGTCATCCGAAGGTAGATTTACAAATTTAAGTTCTTCATCAAATGAAATCCCTGTTGGATCCAGATGACATAGATGGAGTTTGTGACATAGTTGTTCTATGTCTTACATTCTTGTTAGTGAACTCTTTAGTCCCTCGCAGCTAAATGTCTTACCTTTGGCTTGTGACAATATAGTGCCTTGAACTCTCACAAAGGGTTTATAGAGTAAATACATTTTAACCTTAATCAAATCTATAATAGGGATTAAATCCCTGGGTGAAAATTGGAATTAAGCTTAACCTTAGTTGTTTTGGTGGTTAACATGTGGATAGAAAATTATAAGTAACTCTTTGCAAAAAAAAGTTGTTTTGAAAGATGTTGACTTTAGAGAACCCAAGAAACCAAAATCTTGTTCTGTAATACCTTGTTAGATCCGTTTATGACATTAAGAATTTAAATAATCTTTCGCATGTGGAATCATGAAAGGTAGAAAGATGGGACCCTACCTTGAACACAAATCACTTGTGGTTCATGTGTAGTTTATAATGCTTCTAACCATGTACTTCTTTAAGATGTCAGGAAAGTACTTTCGTAACTCTTTTGTTTTAAAGCGATGGTAAAAATCAGACCATAATGCGATGTAAAAGTAAAGTATAGAAGAGTAAAGATGAGTTTTGAGGTTAGGGATAATGCCACTCTTGGAGTCTTTATAACTCAATTAAATATATTCATGTGTCACAAGGAATATGAGTTTTCCCTTGGTGAGATCAAACTTGGAGAAAAACAAAAGATATTTATATAAAATCTAAATACAATTTCTTGTTGTGAGAATGTTGAATCGGGAAATAAAGATATCGTGATAGAAGAATGTTCATGGGAAAAATGTATCTTGAAATCTAAACCCCCCACCCCTTCCTTAATCAACTAATATTGCCTGCTGGACATCAAGTTAGATTCTCTTGAGTTGTAAGAGTAATAAGGTAGTCATTGAATATATGATTCGAGAAGAATATTCTTCACATAAGAACAAGATAATTAAGCATTTTGTATGCATTTGAACTAAGCCATGTAAGTATGCAAGTTATGGAAACTTTTGTAAAGAATAAGAAACCAACTTAAAAGGGGTGAATGATAATTTAATCATGGTATGAACTTAAGAATATGTAGGTGGACAAACGAGAAGTTTATACTTGCACAATAATGTTCTTGGAATGTAAATCGTAACTAAAATACATTTAAAGAAATGATGTGTTGTGGGTTCGCCATTCCTGAAGTCATGTTTCTTGTGGTTGGGTCATTGCTAGTATTCGTTCATTGGGAAAGTGTGGCATCGACATGCCTATGTCGTTTTCATGGGTCTATGTGAGTCGATGACTTATGTGGTTGTCGTATGTGAGTCGATGACTTATGTGGTTGTCGTATGTGATTTGAGTTTATGTACTTGGAGCCCTTATTGTGTTGTGTGTAGTGAGAAATGTAAGTCAAAAAAAAATTATCCTGGTATTTTTCTGTTGTATTTGGGTGCGTAAAATGTGGGCACTACATATGATATCAAAACGGATGTTCATGCTCTCAAACCTCTGAGATGGATTAGAGTTGTGATGATTCTGCATGATGGTGGTGGACATTGGAAGAGTAATGTGATATGTATTGTAATGTGAACAATGTTATATTTGTTATGGAAAACACCTATGGTGCATGTCACTTAGTGCGTGTTCGTTATCATTTTAATGTGTGTGTGATGAGAGTATTGAATCTCTTCTTCGTGGATTCATTGAGGAATCCATGTGTGATGTACCACCTGTGTTGTTTGTGAATGAAATGTCATTATGGATTTTAGAGGGTTAAAACATTTTGGACTTTGTGTGATACGAGGGTGTATTGTTGTATTGCATGACAAAATTGATGTAAAGTGAATGGAATCTTATCGTGATGTCATCACCGTATTGTGATGAGTTGTGTGCATCATCATGTTGTATCACAATTGACTATATGTGGTAAGGTTAGACATTGTTTTCCTCATATGTATAATTCATGTAAAATGTGATGGTTCATGACGTGATTTAGGGGATATGGTGAGAATGATCCCTAGTGTACAGTGATTGCACTTTGGGTGCAGGATGTGGTAATGTGATGTATCGTAACCCGTGAAAGTAATGATTGTGCTATACTCCCGTATAAATACCATGCGTAAGACGCTATGGTTAATTTGTATGAATCACCATTGTGTTAGTGATGTAGTTATGTGTATGTTGTGAACCTTACACTGGACGACCCTAAGGGGATAAACTGTCAAGAGTGTATGTGTGGAGCAAGGAGGTGTGGACCAGGTTTTCATAATCTTGAGCCGAGGGCGAGTGAGGAAGTGGAGTCTTATATAGACTTAAAACCCACTTCTATCTATTTAGTATACTCAGCTTGCTCAAGATATTACAGGGTGTACACCACCTTGGGCACAACTAATGCAACTAGAGTTCCCTGCTCTTTCCTATTGGATTGTTCGTTGAATAATCCTATGTGATTTTGACTATGTTGATCCTTGTGGGAGTTTGGAGGAATTATTCAGGCAGTGATTATGATAGTTACATTATTTGATTTACTCATTTCTGGTTACATGTATATTTCTATGAGTTGAGGCTTGATGTCCGAGTGCCAACAACTCGATGAGTACCCCTTTGGTGGTGGTATGAGGCCACATAGTGATTGTAATGTGTTATTTTCTCATTACGTATTTTATTCGTAAATTAATCTTTATCTCTTTTAGCTAGAACCAACCGTTTTCTTGATTGACATGTTCTTATATTTTGGGCATTTATTTGATTGTTGCATTAACATTTGGATTTTTCACTAACCATGGCTAATTAGCCATTTGTTTTTCTTAGTTTAAAAAAACTTTCTTATCATATTTAAAAGTTTTGCAACCTAGCCCGATGCTTTTTTATTTTTCCACTTGGCATTTGAATGGATTGTTATACTGGTTCTAGTGTCGTAATGTGTTGGAATAGGGTCATGGGATTAACCATGGAGCAGTTGAACCTATGGACCCGCTTCATTGTATGGGGGTATGCCCCAAGGAGTTACAGATAACTAGCAAGTTGTTGAACCATGAGTTATTATGTCACTTGGGTTGGGGCTGACGGGGCTCTATGTGCCCAAGGCAATAGGGTGACCCAGCCTCATTAAAAGGAGAAAGGAGACGGGCCTCTATGGTTGAGTGACCTGTTATTCTTTATGACACTCTATGGTTGAGTGACTTGTTATTCTTTATGGCACTCTATGGTTGAGTGACTTGATATTCTTTGTGGGGCTCTATGGTTGAGTGACCTGACTTAGTTCTGGCACTATGTTTCTTTCTCTTGAGAGGTATATGGAGATTACTTGGTGATGCTTTGGGGAGGTATATGGAGTTTTATTTTGTTAGTTTTGGAGATATCTGGAGTTGTTTCGTGATTCCTTGTGTTTTGTGGAGTTGGTATAGTGAGTTATGTGTACCCTGTGAGTATTTTTGACACATTGTTATGATTAAGGCTTGACTCTCCCCTTGGTTTGTATGGACTATTGGATATTGTTTTGCACCGTGGTTGTACAGGTCATGAATTTCTTTGAGTCTTGTGATCTTTTTTGTATATGTATCAATATGATGATTATGGTTGTCGGTCATATGTGTGTACTATATCTATGTCTAGGACGTAATTGTCGGAATTTTTTTTTGCTATGTGGTCTACTTGTAGTCATTTCATGGTTTGGTGAAAACCCTTGAGATGTGATACGGTCGTGAAAATATGTAAAAGTATGCTTGTGAAAATTTGGTGTTGTGTATGACCCTGGTAGGGTGTTGTGACTGTAGTTCATGATGGGAACCCACAGGAATGAAATAACTAAAGTTATGCAACAATGAAATGCTAAAGGACTTGAATTAAGAATAATGTTAATGGAAAGAGATTAATGAAATAACGAATAAGAGAGAACTATCAATCTTCACATAACCTTGAAAGCTATGTGCCGACAATGCACCTAAAAAGTTACCTCCAAATAACAACGAAGACATTTTCCCTTCCATAGGTGCACTTTCTACTTGATTTAATCCTTTTCATTACTCCCCAAACTAGTTTGTTGACTACTGGTTGTACTAGATACTAGAAAACCAAGCACAAGGTCTAGGTTGTCAGGTAGATTCAGATGCACACTTGCGGCCCATGTCCTCTCTATTGGCGCACTCCCATATGAGTCTAAGGAGGTTTCCCTATCATGTTTTCGCAAATGGGGTAATTCCGGATACTCTAGCTCCATGCCTTCTCTCCAAATCCTTCACAAGCCATATCTATCCTCAACGCCATTTTTTCTATAATATCATGTTGTTTCTCTATCTCCCTCTCATGCGCCTCATTATACTTAAGCCACCTTTCTTCTCTTTTCCTCTCTACCGCTAGGTCCACCATCCTTCACCAAACCTGCTCCTGCCCCCGTGCATGGTAGGGTTTAGCTAGCCATCAACATTTCTTCCAAGTTCAAAGTTATAATCAATATTTTTATTGCCGGTGGAATGCCTTGCGAGATAGGTTCCCACGGGATAATGTAAAAATGGAACTCAGCTACCTCCGGAAAGAGTAAGTAGAAATTGAGTAATCTAAAATATAGCTATTCAGAACACCATGGAACCAAGTGTCCATAGCGTATGTCCAAATCATATCAGCATCATAGAGGGCTTGAAATTATTCCTACGTCTAGACAAGTGTGTGATACCTCCAATTCCTTTTAGACACATAAGAAAGCAGCCACTCGTACACCTCTATCAAAAAGATAACAAATAATCTCTCTTATAAACATTCATACAAGTTCTATTCCATCCACGCTCATGCGTCAAACTCAGATTCAGTGTTGAACCTCTGAGTGTACTCTTCTTCTAGATCTTTTATCCACTCCTCAATACTTGTTAGAGTCAACCTGTATGTCTTCATTGCAAAATATCCTGGAAATAGTTGAGAAAGAGGTCCTGGAAATGAAACCAATGATGCAGCCTAGAATCCACTATGAATAACCCAATCACACTGGCACATCACTCAGCCTAAGTTGAGTGCTCACCTGAAGCATGCAAAGGTATTAAGCCCCTCTTTAGAGTTGCTTGTGCAGGATGTTAGTGTGATGATGATAATACATATTCAGATCCATAATTAAACATAAACATTCCACAATGCATAATCCAGATCTAGATCTTAGAGAATCATGAACTAAACAATAACCATAATAAGATTAACCATACATGAACCATATTCAGTTATGTTTAACACCATTATCCATCCAATATTATCCATTGCATTAAACACTATAAAACATAGAAGCTTCTTACATTATAAAGTATATCCATAAGTCATGCGTGCATCATATCCATAGCATAACTCTACAATAATTCACATACACTAAACTACATAGTTCAATACATATTTATAGAGGTGGGGACTTGCCCTTCACCACCCATGCACTTCTCAAAATAGGTCACATGTTGATAATAGTCATGCACCTTTACAATAGCATGCATACATGCAAGTGTTCTAATAATAGATGTCTTATAGTTAACTGGAAGAAACAATCCTATTATTAGCTCAAACCATGCATGGTGCTTATCAATTGCTCATTCCCAAAATATCATTGCGTGTAGCGCAAGTCTTCATCCCTATGTGTTCTCTACACGCTATCTCCAAAAATAGCCCTTATCCAACAAAATGGCTAAGTCCTGAGCCAAACTATTATGGCATGTGTTTCCTTTCCTATCTTCCTACGCCTTCAAATGCACCTTGTTCTCGTGCACATCCTTTGTGTATATTCTCCTTAGAGAAACATTATGTCTACTCAAAAATTGGAGTAGCCAAAATGCATATGACACAACAAAAGTAACATTGAAGAGGTCCCTACACAATCTTAGATCTCAAATCAAAGAAAATTGTCCACGACTTATCACCGACACCATAGGTGAGAAAGTAATGAGAAAATAAATGCATATAACTACGCTCGTCAACAAACTGGTTGATAACTAAAAGCAGAATGAGACTACAAAGAAAATCAAAGTGCAGGTGGAAAAATCCAAGAAGGATACGAGGAATGCATAGATCCTCTTACAATAGTACATAAAGATGCTTCAATAAGTCGAGATATAAGCTAAACAAATCACTTTTCAACTTCTAGATTAGAACACTTAGATGAAAAATACAATGGTTGACAAAAAACTAGATATAGACACATGAAAATTAATGCAAACACAAGTACTAATAGAGACTAACAAGAAAAAGGTCGAGAAGGCATTAAAAACATCTTTATAGGCTTGAGACAATATGAGTAATAGACTACGAGAATGGGAGTGCAATACCTTTTTGGATTTCAAACTCAAACAATATGGGATCTATTAGAAATGATACAATAGGAGATCTAAATGCCATCACTCTTCATGGGAAAGCTATGGAAAACACCAAAGAATATGCATTGTATGAATTCATGGATGCATTATCGCATTTGCATATATACTTTGGTAAAGTAAATGAAGCACTCACAAAATGGAATGTGTACAAGGTAGACTTGCAAACATTCCTCCCCACTTTGAAGACAATTAAGAATAACCCATGGTATGTCTTACCACATATTTTACTCCACAAACTCAATGAATCCTAGATGATTCCACCTCCACCTTTCACTCCAATCACTTAACCATCACAAGCCAAATAACCCAAACAAAAATCATATAGAAAAGGAGAAAAATAATTTTGTGGTAGGCAAAAATTTTTGAAGTATAATCGTACAATTTTGTTTGGTCTCTATAAGTAGGTCCTTATAGATTGAAAACCCACAAGTGTGGTCTATGAGGGATTTTTTACAGATTAGAAACCTTAAATGGTGGTTTGTTGGAAATTTTACTTGATTGAAAACCCAAAGGGTGGTTAAGTAGTGTGCATAAGATGAAGAATGGTAAACGACCTTATTTGTGTTGACTATAAGCAAAGTATATTAATGCGCAATGCAATTAGTATTTGACACAACTTAAGAAGAGTGACACAAGCCATTTCTCATATCATTGAAGCAACATTTGTCTCTGGACAAGATAACTATTTAAGTCCGCAAAAGTGTTTGAGTGTAAAAAGGATTAAAAATATGACACAAATGTATTGTGTATGATTTTACATCCTAATGTATATGCATAATGTCAATAAGATAAAGTAGAGAATATAGAGTTCTCTCTTAGGATAGACATAGAATATGAATAGCCTCTTTTGTATCAAAGGAAGAATAAGGGACTAGTAACTCAATGGTAACCTATTTTTGTATAAAACTATGTGCACACAATGCATAGTAGGTTCATCTTTGATCCTAATAGAATTTTATATTGATTCCTTCCATTACGAATTATGCATGTGCTCTGATTTAGTGATAAGCGTTCATATTTATTTTTATATGTGGATTCCCAATCACCATCTCTACTTTCTTGGATTTTTTTCTAGTTTGTAGTTATTGCACAATTATGAATTAAGTCTTTCTATCTATTTTATACTAATAAATGGAAATTATATGATTTATCCTAAACTACAACCTATTACAAGACTTGACTCCATTATTCAATGACCTTTGTTAATAGTAAGCACAAAATTTTGGTTGACCAAGTGAAAATCATAGTCATAATTGGGCTGAACCCACCTACAAACTCCTTTGAAGTGCACACACTCCGGGGACATATCGGATATTACATAAATTTCATCAAGAGGTATGTTGGTATTATGTAACCTATGGAACAACTATTTTTAAAGGATCCACATTTAAATGGACAACAGAGTACCCAAATTTATTCATGCAACTCAAATACAAATTAGTCAATACGCCAATATTGACATTTCCCAATTAGAACAAAAACATCACGTATATGTTGATGCTTTATGTAGCACAATTAGAGCAATACTTGCACATCCAGGAGAAAGGGGAATTAACCATTTAATTCATTTTGCAAGTTGTAAAATATCACTAGTAGAAATAAATTACACGACCAAAAATAAGAATATTTAGCTACGATTTACATTCTAACAGTTTAGCAAATACCTCTTAGTGACACTATTTGAGTACTTTACAAATCATCAAGCATTGTGGTATTTAGTAAACAAAACATTGTTAGGAGGGAGTATATCAAGATGCCTCGTGTTATTTTAAGAATACATGTTCAAAATAAATGTTAAAGAAAGAAGATAACATGTAGGGTTGGATCACCTAAGAAGAATCAATATGGGAGAAGAATCCAAGGAGTTGGATGAAGATGCACCGATGCATACCTATTTAGAGTCATTGCGAATCCTACATCAACTCAAGGAAATTTGGTAATTCCTTCAGTATGGGATTTTACTAGATCATTACTCATAGAAGGAGAAGATTCAGCTTGTGACCAAAGCTTTTCCATACACAATCATTAATGGACTCCTATATAAATTGGGGAAAGATGAAGTATATGTGTAGGGTTTCCTAGAACATGAAAGGGGTGCAATATTATGAGAAGCACATGTGGGTAACGCAAGAGGTCACTTTACAAGAGAATTGACTGTGATTTTTTTTTTTAATAGAGTGGAATTTGGTGGCTGACCTTATTTCAAGATGCACATCATATCAAAAATCACTGCAATGTTTGTCAAAGCATAGGGAAACCAAAAAGTGTTGAAATTCCAAAGAATCTAGTTCTAGCCACACAATTGTTTGAACAATGGGGAATATATTTTATTTGGCCAATACATCCACCATCTAGAAGTTCCAAGACAAGATACATAATCACCACAACTGATTACTTTCCTAAATGGGTTGAAGTTGCAACAACAAAAATTTGTACAACACGAAATATAACCAAGTTTCTATATGAAAATATCATTAGATATGATTTCCCACGAAAACTAGTCGGTGATAAAGGAATGCATTTTCATATTAACACAATTAATATCCTCGCCAAAGAATTGATGATTGTGAATCATAAAGCACGAAATCGCTACTACACAATGTGGAAATAATGTCATATTTTGTCTCATTTTTGCATTGGAAATTGACATTTTTGGGTGTTTTTGGTGTGTTCCTTGCAAGAAATTGGGTCAAAATTTGCAACGCGAAAGTGACTCAAACACAACATGACAAACAATTTTAGTTGTGTTAAATTAGCGCCATTTTATGCCGGATTTATGCCAACTTTGTGTTGTTTCTATCACACATTTTTTTAGCTATTCATGACGCCAAAGTGGGACCACTATCACAATGACAAGTGATGCAAAGTCTCTTTGATTTTTTAAATGCAATATAATTATTTCAAATATGAAATAATTATATTACATATATAATGTTTGAAAATGTAAAACAAATTTGTCGTATGTTAAATTAGTGGTATGCATACTAAAAACTAATATTGAGTGCCATTCAAATAAACACAATTAATAAGATCATACTACTATTCACACAAATTAATGAGGACTAAAATAAATTTAAAAATGTAAACTACATTGTTAGAATAAAATATCATACGTCAATTTTTTTACATATTTTCAAAATGAACTTAACATTACTAAAATAACATATGCCAATTTTCAAACATAAAATCATGTTTTAGGTAAGTTAATGACAAAGATAGCAATGTACTCATGAATATGAGAAAATAGTTAATTTCTCATGTACAATACAATAACATGAATTCGAATTATAATTTATATAAAAACTACTACTACGAACTAGTTAAATCATTAACTACTCATCATCATCATCATCATATAAGAGCTCATTATCATCATCATGATAATCTATGTGTTCATTATTTGTATTGTTTGAATTGTGCTCCATTCCATGCAATGATGGATTGTCATAGTCATAATCATCATCGTCAGTACCCTCTCTAAAGTCAGGGCCATCAACTAAAAGTGAAGGTTTATTCACCTACAATAACATTATTTAATAATTATTATAATATTTCAAATTCAAATTTTGTGAATAAAATATTTGAAATTCAAATTTTGTTACCTACTTGATTTTAATAATTATTTAAGAAATTAATGACATCTTACTAGCACAAACCCATGAGAATGTGCCCATTCATTGAATGCATTGGTGTTCCATCTAAAGGCTTTGAGTTGTGTTCACACTTGTTTAATGGCTTTGAAGTCATACATATGATTGAGATATGAACTAGTTGAGCTTTCTAATTCAGACCAAATTCCACTTGTTAATAATTTTGTAATCCTTGGCTCAAAGGATGGCATGTTAGATGGTCAGGGGGAGTTTGACATGTCTGATTTTTCATGAATTTCATTTCTTGGAATGTTAGGGGTCTCACAGATCCCTCTCGCAAATACTTTTTTCGGTTATTCTACAAATGCATTAGAAACTTGAATATTATTTGTTTACAAGAAATTAAAATTTATGGTTTTTTGCTTCAGAATATGCTAACTTGTATTGCTCCTAATTTTTTCATTTTCATACTTAACATATTGATGGCAAAGGTGGTGCTAGTATTTCCATTGCCCTAAAATTTTTTGCCTTAATCACCTCCTCGGGTAAAGATCTTTCAAATTGGTGCGTGTGGATGATTACGAGATTAATGATATTTATTTTGGTATTCTTAATGTTTATGCTCCTAATGATGACATGGAAAGAACGACGTTATGGAAATGGTTAGGTGATAACTTGCCTCTTTCTTATTGGTTGGTTTGTGGTGACTTTAATATGATTGAACATCCCGATGACAAGCTTGACACCCTCCCTATGCATTGGTGTATCGACAAGCATGTGGCTTGGTATTACTTTAAAATCCGTTAGGGGATTTCTAATCCTTTGCTCGACGATGGCGGAATTTAAGTCTCAAGCTTGGTATACTTGGACCAATATTCAAGAAGGATGTGATCGAATTTTTAAAAAGTTAGATCATGTACTTCTCTCTCAACAATTTTTTTTTTTATTTTGACACGCAAGGCCTCTCCCCTGTCATGGTGTGGTCATATGTTCTTTTATTAGATCATTGTTTGATCTCTTTCAAGATTATCTAGCACGGGGCCCCTTTCAAAGTCCTTCTAAATCAATTCTTTCTTAATATCTCCTTGTTGAGTCACTCAGGGGTGGTCCTCTTATTGCTAAAGTTTGGAACATGGCACCATGTCTACCTTTTTCTGCTAACTGGATTGAGTGGTGGGAAGTGGTGATTTAGTGCACCACTCGATTCCTCTGCCAATTTGGTAAACATGTTTCTCGAGTGCGTAAGTGAGTGGACTCAAATTTTGATAAAGAATGTCGGGTGTGTTTGTTCTACTTGAATCCAATCCTTTTGACACCCCTATTCAGGTTGCATGCTACTAACATTCAATATAGGCTCAAGCTCATGGAATATCACTTAGCCCATGGCGCTCATATCTAGTCAAGGATGCATTGCCTCAAGATGGGAGATAAAGTGTCTAAACACTTTTTCAAATCCCTTCATACCAAACATGCTCATCAACAGATTAAAGCTATTCAAGTTGCTTAGATTCAGCTCACAGATTTTCCCGAGATCACTAATACTTTTTTGGAACACTATCAGTTAGTTTTCCAAGCATAAGAGATCACCAATAAGCAAGTGAATTCTTTGCACCAATGTATTGAGGCGCCACCAAGATCTCTCTAATGATCATGTTTGATGTAATACCCCTCTTTCTTTGGATGAGCTATATGTTGCTCTGTTGTGTCTTGTCGATGATAAATCTCATGGAATAGATGGCTTTCCATGTGAATTTTATAAATCCACTTGGTATTTTTCTAGTCCAGACTTGCTTGAGTCTAAAATGGATCTCTCCAATCCAATTCCTTAGGGAGCTTCATCAATCAAGGAAACATTAAGTTCATCCCTAAAGCAAGTGATCTTGAGCCAATGACTAGTTGACAACATATCACTTTGTTGAATGTTTCTTACAAATTTCTTGCTAAGGCCCTTGCTCTTCGCATTGTTGATCTGTTACCTAAGATTTTTTGACCCAAGCAGATGGGATTTGTCAAAGGTTGTTATATTATGGATAATCTCATTGTGGTCTAGGAAGGAATGGAATGGGCTCAAATATCTCTGTAATGGCCCTTATTTCTTAAAATTGAATTTGAAAAGGCTTACAATTGTATCGAATGGCCTTTTATTTTGGCTATGCTCACAGCCTTAGGTTTTGGATAATTTTTACCTCAGCAGTCAAAAATATGTTTTCCAATGCTTCTACTTGTCTCACTATCAATGGTCAACAGTCCTATATGATTGGATTTTTCCACTCTATCTGATAGGGGTGCCCTATTGCACCTTCTCTTTTTGTATTATCCTTTGATGCTCTTGGATATCTTATTGCTAAATGTGTTGATCAAGGTCATATTCGAGGAATTTTTTTACCGGATCATTCTACTCATCTCATTAATGGGCACTTTGTTAATGATTCCTTTCCTACCCTTACTGAAAATGAGTAGAGTTTTGTTGAAGTGTTTGATTACCTTGACATATTTTGTCTTGCTTTAGGATCCAACATTTAGATGGCTAAAAATTTGGGCTATTGACAAAGATGTTGGCCTATGCTTGATTGGTTAAAAGCTTACCCCTAGAATTAGATTGGCCACAAAGAACCATTTAAATTTTTGGGCATTCCTTTTTCCCTTTATAGTGATTCTTCTACTTTATGGCAATATGTGATTAGCAGAGTTGAGCACAAGGTCTCTTGACGATCTCCAAATCTCTCTTTTAGCCGATAAATTTCAGGTGTGTACCAAGATTCTTGTGGCCACCCATGTTTATTATTTTACTTGTTTGTGCCCATCTTGGGCTTCCTTTTCCAAACTTTCCAAGCTACTCATGGTTTACCTTTAGTGTAAAAATTTTGGTTCAAATGGATTTCATTGAGTCACTTGGGATTTTTATTATCTTCCTCGCGATCAAGGTGGCATGGAAATTATTGATGTTTACTAGAAAAGCATGGCTTTATGTTCTAAATGGGTGGTGTATTGCCTCTCAAGTAATCACCTAGAAAATTACGCTTCATCGTTGCATTGCTTCAAGTTTCCCTTATGGAAAAATATGCTAGAATAATATAGGGTTACACACCTTAATTATCACCAAGGCACTTGATTTAACAAAAATAGATTTTTGTAAAACCCTAATTGTGAAGTCACAATGCAATAATAAGCAATGAAGTGTAGATTTGACCGAAGAAATAAGCTAGATAAAAATAAAACCCTAGGTGTAAGAGAGGGAATAGGAGACTTATCTGATTTCGTGATAAATCCTAAGTATGTTATGTTGGAAGATTGTTGAACAAGAGGAGGAATTTGTCACAATCACGCTCAAAAAATTACAGAACTATCATATATACCTATACTAGGGCACTGGATTGGGTCAAGGGTGCCTAGGCGCTAAACTACTTCTAAGAACCTATGGGTGCAAAAATATTCAGAAACAAATTTTTTTCCGTGTCACACAAGTGTCATTAGCCTTCACTTTTATATACATGTCTTTCACACTATGTTCACGTAACTTGTTTGTAACTTTCGCAAAACAAATGACCTCCTGTAAAACCCCAAAACACATCAAATCCTTAAAAGAAACAAATGTAAATGGGGATTCATACTAACCCCGATGATCACCCGACAGAGTGAAACTATGATCGAGTGTTGCACTATATCTCAGACTCCATGTAGTTATATGTGTGTGTGTAGAATCATGCCCTAGAATCTCTTGTGTAAGATGCACCGAATAACGAGCAATAGCTAAATGTAACAATGTAAGTAGATGTGTGGATGTCAAAATGAAATTCCCCTCCTATGAAGTGTATGCATAAAATGCATTCCCTTGTCCCTTGAATGAGTGCTAGATGGATGCTTTGATGCTCTTAGAATTCCTTTGGATGTAACCTTAGGTGGTGATAGTAGATGCTTAGAGCTTGGTCCCTTATTATGGTCACATAGATTTGTATTTATATGATTCCCTTGTTTGAATTTCATAATTAAAAACTAAAAGGTCGACCCATAAGAAAAAAATATGCCCAAAAGATAAAAGAGGTCCAAAAGGGGCGAGTAAGATAAAGATGTTGGGGGTCGTCAGAGGGGAAAAGGGCACCTAGGTGCTGACATCTTGGTTGGGCACTTTGGTGTCCATAGTCAATAAATATAAACAAGTAAAACATTGACTGGGTTGTAGGGTGTGTAAGACTAGAAAGACAACAAGAAACACAAGAAAGAGGCCAAAGATAATAGTCAATTACTACTTTTTCACTTAGGAATCATATGAATAGTGATATGTGATTATGACCTAGAAATGTACCCAAGTGCGTGATTTAGTGTCTACATTTGTCCCCACTTTATGTTATTAAGTGAATACTCGATAACATAAAGTAGAAAATAGATGTGTTCCGATAACCATGTAGATCAATAACGAAAGCATGCTTTGAGGAGAGAAGAAAAAGTGTGGAGTGATAAAGATGAAGCGTGGAAGCTAAGGAAGAGGAAGTGGCCCTAGGGGTGAAGCGTATGAATTGTGTCATGTTGTACATGTTGTTGTTGTCGCTTGATGAAGGGTTACTTCTTGTTGTGTATTAAGGACAAACCTATAAAAGAAGAGTGAATTAGTAGTCAAATTTGTGTATATGTAAAAACATGATCCAAGTACATAAAAATGTGTTGAAGCATGTAAAGGTATGTAAAAATGTGAAAAAGTAGTAAAAGGAAGATGTACCTTGATCTGTGACAAGTGAAAATGATAGAAAGTGTCCTGATTTCTTGTAGAAGAGTGAGTTTTTGGGAAATCTCATGCCAAGTGTGATTTTTTTGGGCGATCTCATGCCATGACAGAAGAAGTGTTGGGGAGAAAGGTCTAGTTTTATTATCCAACCCTGACTGATTCCTAAAATTATACACCATTACAAATGGTGTGATCCTACTTTGTTCTAGTTTAAACAAGTTCAATCCAATTAGATCCAAGTATAAAGAGAAGAAAAAAGAGATATAATGCATTTTTATTGCAAGAGGATTATGCCTATGCTTTGAGGAAACTACTCTATGAAAATTTGAAAATTGCACTAATATGATAAAATGACTGTAACTTCCCCCTAGTCATAGGCACCTAGGAATACTCAGGAGCGCCCAAACACTCATGTATGTATATGGGTGCCGATGTCTATGTTTTGATAAGGACCCAAGTCATATTTTGGTTCATTTATGTGATTGAAGGCTTTGTTTTTCATGTACTGTGTAGGTTTGAACTGTGGATCGTGTACTTATAAATGGGTAACTGATTCACCCAATGTATGTCCCCCTCATTTTGGGTGCATGAAACATCACTAGGAGGATAAGGCCAAAAGGAAAGGATTGAACACTGATCTGAAACTGATACCCTACAAGGGGATGGAATGTGCTTGGTAGAAACCAAGGCACGCCCAAAAAAATAAGATGGAAAGCATGTGTTAGCGCAAACAAGACAAACATGTATGTTGAAGAGAATGTGTAATCTAGTAAGAAAGAAGACACTATAGACCATGAAAAATGGGTTTAAAACATGGGACATTACTCATAATGTCATAATAAAATCAAGTCCGAAGCAGCCAAAATCATACAAGCAATGAATAAGCAATACATAGGGAAAAGCCCACAAATAATGTCATACAATAACAAATAATGGCAAGCAAAGAGTAATAGAAAACCATGGTGCAAAATAGTTCTGCAAGACAAATTTTGCACATGAAACATCCATTAGTATGTTAAAAAGATAAAAAGTATGTCAAATCGTGTATGATCCGATATAGATAGATCAAGTGTGCTAGTAAGAATAGGAAGTAGTATAAAATGAAACAATAACACCTCGTAGTTTGTGCAAAAATATATGCCCTAGGAGCCTTGGTGGACCGGTAAGAGGCATAGTGCCAAAAATCCATGTTATGTGTAAGGATTTGTAGAAATTATTCATTCACAACTAGAGAATAAGTGAACGCACATGTGTATATGATAAAGATAATGACATGCTAGATATCTAGCTAACATAGTAAGAAAAGTGTAACATGTGAGTATAAGAAAATAGGAGTAAGTGCAACCAAGATATGCAACATGTTGTGAATGAGTGAGATGGAATGGACTACAAGATAAATGTGATAGGAGCATCATGTCCCCCGAGTGGATGTGTGTGAGTATGTATGATATGAGGTTCATTTATAAATGCCCCTCAAGAATCAATAATTAACCCTAGAACAAGAGTTCGTTGTCGAGAAATGGTTTGATAGTGTGTGTTAGAAAGATAGATCAATGAAGCATAGAGTTTAGAATATAGAATGTGATGAGGATCATTTCAGATTTATACCCTTTAACAATGAGTCAGTATGAACCATAGAACTAGAGTGCGTCATAGGGTAGTATGTCATGTGAGAATGTGATGTTAGAAAGACGTGTCATGAATGCGTTGAGTGCATAAATGTGTAGTGTGTGAGGTTCGTGAATGTGGTATACCATCAATAGTCAAGTGTGAACCATAGCATAAGAGTGTGTCATAGGGTAGTGATGATACAAGTGTATCAAGATGTGTAAGATGTGTGTGGAATCCTAGATGCGAAGCACGGAGTGATAAAGTAGAAATGTGAGACACTTTACGATGCTAGAAGGGGGGAGCAAGCATGATGCCCCCAAGTGTATTATGTGAAGAAGCATCAAGTAACGTCATCTAAGATATCATCGTTGTCATGGTCAAAGTCAAATGGAGATGCATTAGATACCTAGTAACCTATAGTATGAGGTTGATCGCGTAAAGATCCAATATGGCACAGATTATGCATGCCCATTACGTATTCCTCGTCATTGAAAGGTGGTAGTGGACATCCATCTGTATACCAACAAGTAATATTTTGTGAATAGCCAAGAAATGAATCATTATAAATTAAAACATGCCCAAAGGGCATGGGGAATGAAATGTTGATATGATTAGGATCCAAAGTGCCGCCAATGTAGTCAAGCCAAGACTACCCTAGTATAAGTGGAGATGTGCAAGAATTGCGTGTAACAAAGACTGATAGATGAAACATGTTGAGGCTATAAGCAGTAATAATGTGAATATATCCATGATATAGATGAGGAGAATGTAATGGAGGGAGGAGATCATCTAGTGTGAATCCTATTTGATCCAAGCCATCATATGTGCAAACAATGTCAGAGAAAGTGGGATCAAATGGAATGTGTGGCCAATAAGAATTATTCATGAAAAGAGTGCATGTGAAAGGAGAAAGTGCAAATGTAGAGGCCTCTTGAGAAGATGACTAAGGTGCTATGACATCCAATGTATGAATAGACCCCTGATAAAGTACCACAACATTAGGAGAAGGAGGGGTGAAACGAAGTGGATGGAATGACATCTAAGGCACAAATAGTTCCTTTGAGTGGAGGCAAGTTGTAAGAATAGTTAGCAGGTTGTTGATCATCAACAAGATGCATGATAATAATAATTTAACAATATTTTAATTTGTCACATTCAATAACCATGGTATATTCAAATCCCTCATGTAAGAATTTAACACATCAATGAACTGTAGAAGGCACTTCCTACATAGCGTGAAGCCATGGCCTACCAAGTAAGCAATTATATTGAACTAGGAAATCAATAATAAAAATACCACAAGAATAGTTTTTGGCCCAACTATGAATGGTTAGGTGATATTTCCTATGCACGGATGTGTAGAAGAATCATATGCATAGGAAGAAATGGATTTTGGGTTAACCAAAGCAGAGGGAAGACCGAGGTCGCGAAGGAGTGATATATTACAGAGATTGAGCTTAGATCCATTATCGATTATAGTTTTCTTGGTACCACAATTATGAATGTGAGTCAGTATATATAGGGGAGGATCATTATCATAAATAGAAATATTGGAAGCTATATCAAATGGAAAAGTAAGTTGTTGAGAAACAAATCAGAAAAACTATATACTTTTTCTAGATGAGTATCAAAAGGAACACGAGTATTAGCCAAGAGAAATAATTTTATTTCTACAACCAGATTAGCAACAGAAATCATGAATGGAGATATCCATGATGAGAAGAGCGTAGGATGATGAAACACGCAGAAGATGAAAGATCTAAGAGTTCTCAAATGACGGGTTCACCAAATGATTTAACAAAAATAGATTTTTATAAAACCCTAATTGTGGAGTCACCAAACAATAAGCAATGAAGTGCGAGATATGACCTAAGCAATAAGATAGATTAAAATAAAACCTATTTGCAAGAGAGGGAATACGAGACTTAACCGATTTTGCAATAAACCTGAAATATGTTGGGATGGAAGACTGTTGAACAGAGGCATATGTCCCAACCGCACTCGAAAATTACGTAACTTTTTGATAAGCTCCTGACTGGGGCACCTAGCCTAGCTCAGGGGCGCCTAAGCGCTAGAGACTACTTCTGGATGCCCGTGACTACAAAAATACTCGAAACAGATTTTTGTTATGTCACACAAGTGTCACTAGCCTTCCCTGTTATTCACTTGTATGTCACACTATGTCCATAGAACTCACATGTAACCTACAAAACAAATGACCTTCTGTAAAAACCAAAAACACATCAAATCCTAAAAAGAAAAAAATACAAATTGGGAGTTGGACTGACCCCTTGAGTCACCCAAAAGAGTGAACTTACGACCGAGTGTTGCACTACATCTTAGACTCCATGTAGTTTTGTATGGTGTGTAGAATCGTTCTCTACAGGGAATATGTTGCGTAAGATGCACCAAATAATGAGCAATAACTAAATGTATAAATGTAATTAGATGTGTGGATGTTAAAATAAATGTCCCCTCCTATGAAGTTATGTAGAAAATGCAGTCCCTTATCCCTTAAATGATTTCTAGATGGATGCTTTGATGCTATTAGAATGCCTTTGGATGCAACCTTAGGTGGTGATAGTAGATGCTTAGAGCTTGGTCCCTTATTATGGTCACATAGATTTTTATTTATATGATTCCCTTGTTTGAATTTCGTAATTAAAAACTGAACAACCAACCCATAAGAAAACAATATTTCCAAAAGATAAAAGAGGCCTAAAAGGGGTGAGTAAGATAAAGAGGTTAGGGGCGACCAGAGGCGATGAGGGAATTTGGACACTGATGTCCTAACTAGGTGTTGGTGTCTAGAGTCAATAAAGATAAATAAGTAAAACATTGACTGGGATGCAAGGTATGTAAGACCAAAATGACAACAAGAAAGATAAGAAAGAGGTCAAAGACATTATTCAATTACTAATTTTCTCACTTCGAATCAAATGAATAGTGGTATATGATTAGGACCTAGAAATGTACCCAAGTGCGTGATTTAGTGTCTATATGCACTGTTAAGATTACATGTACTTTCATCGCAAAAAGCATATGGAAGGCCTTTGAAGTTGTGAAACCATTATTGCGTTGGATTGGAGATGGATTTGACTCGAGATATCTTTTAATTCCTAGAATATCTGGTGGTCTCCCATTATCATGGAAGATAGTATCCCGCTTGTTGAAACTCTAGGCATCAAAGCTCTCTATTTATCTCAAAAGGAATTCACACTATTCAATATTTGGTTTCCCACAGAGACTAGATTTCCTGGCCTAAGCTCAAGATGAAATTCAATCTTGCCAAAATGTACCTTTTATCTATCCACAAAATTCAAGAGTTGATGTCGATGTCATGCTTCATAAATTGGGTCTTAAACCTTTGGATGCTTGGTGGCGGGATTGGCGGTGGAATCATAATATTACCTTTCTTTACTATAATGTTGACACCATTTACCAGCTATTGAGTCTTATTTCACCTGCCATTTCTAAATTCAACGCTTGTTGGGGTCTACAATCTACCCCGACTACTTGGCTTTGTCATTTTTCCCATGCTTGAACCCTTTATTGGAACCTAAAGTAAACCATTTTCTAAGGTGCCTTATTTACCAGGTCTTCATGTTGGCAAAAGTCTTAGTCACATTGGAATTCCCAATCATAAATGCCCCTTTGTCGACAAAAAAAATCATTTAATAATGTGTTTTGGTCTTGTTCCCATGCTCAAGCCATTTGGTCTTGGATTCATATACTATTTCAAACCTACCACCCTAAATTATTTCATTGGCTTATGACATTATTTGGAGATTTCAGTTGTTGGCCTATATTCTCTTTAAACTTTGGAAAGCTTATAATATTACTATATTCCAGAGTGATAAATTTGTCGCTTTATTTTCCACTAATGATAAAGTGGCTATATTTGTTTGGTGTGCACATATAAATGCAATCTCAAGTTGAAAAATTTTCTCTAGAGTTTTCTCACTTGTAGGAATTGCTCGCACACTAGGGGAGTGCTCCTTGCACAATGAGGTTGTTCCCTCTTGACCCTTTGTTGCTGCCACCTCGGCCATTTCTGCCACTTTGGCCACCTACGTAAGGACCGCATCATAAAATCCGCCTACAACTCCACCTCTCCCTGGGGTCACCCTTTAGCTCCATCCTCATCAAGGACAGGATGGATTCCTCCTCCACAGGGGAAGGATGTGGCAAGTTCTCCGTGTTGGGCCTCTTCTCCTCATGGAGTTCAAACATTTGCTAGATCTCCACCCCTTAGTTGGGGAATTATGGTGCTTTTATATATTCAAATTACCGATTAGGATGGTTGGCGATTGATCCTCCTTCACCTAAGCCTTCGAGTGGATCTCTCATCCCTCCTCGTGATGATCCTTCTCATCTTCCCAAGTGGAGACATGTGTTTAATGTTATCTGGTTTTATGTAATTCTCATGTTTGCCCTTGTGGCATTCTCTGTTGGCCCTTTGGGTGTTTTGTGGTGCCCTTGTGGCTTTTTTTAGGATCGTGAGTATTATGGTTGCCCCTACTCTTGTAACTCTCTTATATTTTATTTAATATAATGGGAAATTCCAATAGTAAAATTGTATAATAAATTATTAAAATAAACTTACAAATTTATATGTAGCCTCATCTATGTTCATTCATCCCAAATAAAGAGTCACTACTTCCCCGACCGATTCTCGCTTGGTGGGATTTTTGTAGATACTTTAGAGCCATATATTAATGTCAATACAATATGAAAAACTTTGAATTAATAACTTGACAAAACACAAAATTTTGAATTTTATATCGTTATTTTTCTAAATTACCAAAATCTTGTTCTCAGTGTCCCCTTTAAGCCACTTTTCACATGTATTTTCCACGAAGATACATTCATTTCAAAGTATGTCGATTGCATTAGTCTCTCCTCTTGTGTATTACCCATGTAATTCTATTGTACATTAAATTGGTCATAAATTAATATAAAAATATAAACCATCATTTTAATTTATTTCACTATCAAACTTGTATATGTTACCTCATCCTCCCAAGTGTCTCGTGTTGAAATTTTTTCAATAATGCCCACATCATATTATCACTACCAAACTCTTTTTTAACAGACATAGCCCATCGTTCCCTATGTTTAATTGGTTGTGATTTGTATTCCAAGTGGCAATTTTTAGTAAATAATACTTTTGCTCGCATAATAATTCTTTTTTATTAGAGGTAAAAAGGGTTGAGGGGACCCTACCCCGAACACAGTCACCTCTCCATGAGAGTAGATAAATACATTACCACACCATCAAAAAAATTGATAATATAACAGTTCATAATAATACGAGCTCCCCCAGAGTCGAGTAGTGAAACAACAACAACAAAACAAAGTGGAACTAATAACAGTGAAGAAACTAATAGCCAAAAAGCTACAAAGATAGTAAATAAAACAAAACACCCCTCCCCAGATCATTTATAGGATTTTTCAAGCCCCTCTAGCACCTTAGCCCATTCCTTAGCCAGAGCATCTATGTTACCAGCCAAAGACGCCAAGTCAAAACCATCGGAGTCACCTTTCTTTTCCTGCCTTGACTATCCACAACACTATAGGCATTAGCGAGCTGACCTAGAGTCTGGAGATGTTGCAGAGTAGATTTCACCATGACTACACTCCACTCCATGTAGTTGTGGAGAATAGCACGAACATGGTCCAACTCATTGGTTATGAAACCATAGTTGGATTTTAAAACCTCAATCTCTCTACCATGCCCATTGTTGACCGCTTCCTCAACCTGTGCTTTCATCTTATGCCAGTCATTGAACAAAAACTACACTAAGCTCTTGGTGAGCTGCATATCTCCCTTAAGTTCCTCAATATCCACCACCATTTTAGCCAAATGGTTCTCCCCTTTCACAGGTCCAATGTGTCCCATAGCCTCAAATTGTTGTTCCAATTGCACATTGATAGGAGTCGAAAGATCATGTTTACTAGACTCCCCTTGGTGTTCAAAGGGACACTAGGAGCCTACTTAGATTTCATTTCCCTAAGATTCTGGGCCGCCACAATCTCAACCTCATCTTTATCCTCTTTTGAGTCACCTTCCTGAGAGTCAGAATCTTCACTCGAGTCTTCTTCCTCTGAGTCCGAGTCAACTCCATCCGCATAAGCTTCCATAGCTTTAGTTAGGGATCCAGTCTTGTCAATATCTAGGGCAGCTCTTTTAACAAGGGCAAGAATAAAGCCTTGATGGAGTGGGACAAAGACCCTTCTGGTTTTGAACTAAGAGATAGAGGCACACAGGGAACGATAAAGAAAGTAGGGGAAGCTAAAATCCTGCCACATCTAAAATGATTAAGCATAGGCAGGTGGTAGGCATAAATACATTTGTGGCAGCCCTCAAGAGTGATAAATTGGATAAGGGTGAGAGCCACCTCATCATATGGATTAGGTAAAGATACAAAGATAACCAACAAAATGGGAAGTGAGATTTTCATTACCTTTGAGAAATAGGTTCAGCTCTTCGGAGGCTTCTTTTTTAGGTTTATAGACCTCCCTCCCAACAAATGGGAATACCCATCACTTTGGTGACCGAATCCACAATAATCTCCATACTAATCCCCTTCATTTCAACCACTGCACCTTTTTAATAGTCTTTCAGGAACTAGTGAAATCTTTTTATGATTTTCAAAATGTCCTTCAATTTTTTTAGGAAGGGCATAAAACCCTTGCTATCAAATAGAGCCATGGCTTCATTGTTACCCCTTCGAGATCAGCAGGTTCAGTTCTAACCAGATCACCACCCATTTGGCCGCATAAAAAACCATTCACGAAAAGTCCCAAATTCCAAGTAGCCAGAGGATTACACGTAGGCCCAAAAATGAAATTTCTCCAGGCATGAGAATCATAAAAGCTTTCTAGACATACGAGCAAATCCCTCCCTAATCTTCGCATTATTTAGAAATAAATGCACACTATTCCTATGGAAAATGACCATGATGAATTTGACACACCATGAGATGACATTATTTTGTGACATGTCCATTTATGTCATTATGTAAGTGTGCTTGTACCTTGGGATCAAGAGCTTCCACTCCGTTGATAAGTTTCAACTCATCACAATTAACCCCCATATTAGCAAAATAATCCACCACAAAGTTACCCTCTCTATAAACATGCTTGAAGGTAATAAATCCAAATAAATTTGACATTTCCTTAATACTCTTAGTATATTTATGGATGGAAATAGAGATGGAACCTTTCCCATTCATGTTGTTAATTATGTTCAGAGAGTCTCCTTCCACCTCCAAATTGGAAAAATTATGTTGGAGAGTTATAGACAACCCCAAAAAAAGCCCGCCGCTTCGCAACATGGTTTCTTTGAGTGCCCAGGTTGTGATGGTACCCAAGAATAAAATTTCCTTCAAAATCCCGAAACCCCACCACACCAACTCTACTGGGTTTCCTTTGATGTACCATCAAAGTTCAACTTAAAAGACTCCTTGCTAGGTTTCACCCATCCTTTGAGTCTAGGGTTTAGAGAAGGGGTAATAGTAGATGTGTATCCCAAACCCAACTTTAAGGAAAATATAGATTCATTCTGAATGATAGACTTATTTTTTAGGGTTTAGATTAGAGAAATTAGCTAGAATGGTTTTAACACAATAGGCTCCAACTTTCTTGGAAGACTCTTTCTTACATTTGAATATTCTTCTATTTCTCTCCTTCCATATCTCCCAAGCTAAATTCATAATAGAAAAGGTCCAAAAATATTTTAACCCTTGGCTCTTAAAATTATTAGACCATTGGGTCCACAGCAGTTTTATGAAATCAGGGAAAACCCAATTGAATTCAAAAATATTGATAATGGACTTCCTAACCAAGACTAGAAATGGACAGTTGAGAAAAAGGTGTGAGGAGTCTTCACACTCATATTCACACAACACACATTTGTTTACCATATGGAAATTTCTCTTGTTTAGGTTCTTTGTGATTAGCTTAGAATCTTATCATGGATAACCAACCACCAAAACATATTAATCTTGGGGATTAAATATTTGACCCAACCACTTCCCCAATTGAAGTTTTTCATTACCCCCACCTCAAAAAAGAAGGAGTTGTAGGAACTTTTGACTGAGAAGACGCCATTGTCCTCGTTAGACCAAAATAATATCCTCTTCTAAGCTATCTTTATTAACAATAACGCCTCTTAATTTTATGTTAATAGAATAAATCTTGATGATGTTAGAATCATCTAGATTAATGGTTTTCCATTGTCCTAGGGGTTCATCAAAGTTAAAAAAATCTTTGACGTTGGTCCCATATTTGGTCAAGAGGAGGTCCCCTAACCATTTTTCCTCCCAAAATTTGATCGTTCGCCCATTTCCAACCATCCATTTGCTACCCTCAGAGACTACGTGTTTAGCCCAATTTATAGATTTCCAGAAATAAGAAGAACCATTAGAATCCTAGATGCAGAAGCACCATTCATTGGCGGATAGATTTTCCCAATATTTACCTTTGATAATAGAATTCCAAGAGACTCTCTTCCTTGACTAGCCTCCAGCTCATTTTCGACAACATTTCTTTATTCATTTTGGTCCAATCTCTGATACCAAGACCTCCAAGTTTTTGGGGGTGCAAACCTTTTCCCAAGCAATTAGAGGAATTCTATCTTTGGGTTCTGAGCCACTCCATAGAAATATTTTTTGAATAATCTCCATCTTACTAGAAATTGAGGAGGGTAACCTGTAGATAGACATCATATAAATAGGTAAATTCTAAATCGAGCATTTGAGGAGGACAGCCTTGCCAGCTTGAGATAATAGAGAACCTTCCTAACCTTCAAGTTTCTTCAAAACCTATCAATTAAGAAATTCCAATCAGCATTCTTAGGTTTTTCCACCCCAATTAGCATGCCAAAGATACCTACTTGGGAGGGTTTTAGACACACAACTAAGAATCCCAACAATTTTATTACATCTTCTTTCTGGGGTGTTGATAAAGAAAACTGAGCTTTTCCCATAATTGATCAGTTGATCGATGCCTCCTCATAATCACCCATTAATTTTTTGAATTCCATAGCCTCTGGGATAGAAGCTTCACCAACCAACATAGTTTCATCAACAAAATTTTGGTGACTAACCCTTTACGCTTACCAACAAGAGAAATACCTCTGATCCTACCATCCAAGGCAGCCTTATTTAGAGCTCTACTAAGGGTGTCAACCATAATAGTGAAAAGAAAGGGAGAAATAGGATCACCTTGTCGTTATCCTCACGTGTTGTTAAAAAAACCACAAGGATCCCATTAATCGGGGTGATCGAGAACTTAGCTATGGAAATAAATGAAAGAATCAACATCTTAAAATCTTCACCAAAGCCAAACCTAGTAAAAACCTTTAGAAGGAAGGACCAAGAGACTCTATCATAGGATTTTTCCATATCAAGTTTAATAAACATGGCTTCCTTCTTATTTTACTTAACTGAATGAAGGGTCTCTTGAATAGTGACTATACCATCCTGGATCTGTCTTCCCATAACAAATCCTCCCTGCTGCTTAGAGATGATCAAAGGCAAGACAAGCTGAATTCTTAAAGCTAGGATTTTGGAGCACATTTTGTAAACACAATTACATAGGCTTATAGGTCTAAAATTTTTGAAATCCATAGGATCATGATTCTTAGGGATCAAGGCTAGAAAATTTCTATTTAACTCTTGAAACATATTTTTATTCTTAAATAATTCTTGAATAGCATTGCAAGTATCATCCTTCACAATCTCCCAAAAAGTTTGGAAAAAGAGAGTTGAAACCCATCCGGTCCCGTGTCTTTGTCAGGATTTAGGGATTTCATCATAAATTCAATTTCTTCCAACGAAGGGATTTTGGTGAGCATATAATTTTCCTCTTCATTAATCAATCGGGAATACAATCCAGAAACTGCTCTTTCTTAATGTTGTTAGAAGCTATGGAAGAAACCAAAAGCCTCTGAAAAAATAACTAGCAGCTTGTTGAATTTCCTTAGTGTCATTAAGCAGAGACACACCCTCTGCACTCTTGATACAGAGAATTCTATTAGAGATCCTTCTTTTTAGAGTTGAGATATGAAAGAACTTTGTGTTCTTTTCACCTTCTTTGAGCCATTGGACCCTTGATTTCTATTTCCAAAAAAATTCCACCTTCAGGAGAATGTTATGATACTTAGCTAATAATTCCTTCTCTATTTTTTGATTGAGCAAGATTACTCTTAGTATAGGATTCCATATTTCCTTAGAGGGATGAAATCTCATTAGCCAGAGACTTCTTTTTCTCAAAAATGTTACCAAAACTTATTTTATTCCATCCATTCAAAAAAAAATTCACATGAGCTAGCTTTTTAGAAATCATGAATAAAGATGTTCCTTTGATTTTCACACTCCACCACCCTTGACTAAATCAAAAATATCCTCTTCTTGCAGCCGCATCTTCTCAAATCTGAAGGGGGTCCTCCTCCTCTCTTTATCCTTGATCTGGAAGAGGATAGGATTGTGATTAGACATGATACAAGGAAGGGAGAACATACCAACTTCTTTCTTCAATCATCCCCATGAAATCAGATCTCTGCCAAGTTTAACTTGAATCAACTCGATCAACTTTTCTTCTATTTACTAAGTAAATCTACTACCACACAACTCAAAATCCATAAGGTTATTAAGAGAGATGAAATCTTGAAGGTCTTCCATACTTTTAGTAAAATCATATTTCCCCCTTCTTTTCCCCGAGACATAACGGGGTGTTAAAATCACCCATTCCATCCCTTTAATAACATATTGGAATTTATAAATATTGGCTAGGAGATTTTTTCTTTCACCTTTAATATTTGGGGTGTAAATATTAGATAAGATCCGAACTCCGTGGACTTCTTATCTTGAAAAAGAAAATCCATATGGTTATTTCTACTAAGAAGCTTCGTTCCTTTGATTTTTTCCCCATTCCATATAATTGTCATTCCACCAGCAGATACAATCAAACTAACAACAAAACCTCTAAAAAACTTTTTCAATACCTTCCACTAGCCTCCAAGAATGGACCCTCCTCCATCTTGGTTTCTTGCAGAGCCAAAATGTCAAAATTGTGAGTCACCTCCAAATCCTTTATCAAGCTCCATTTAACAGGGTTGTTCAAACCCCGACATTCCATGATATAATATGCATTTAACCACTTGGTTCTTTGTTCTTCTAAAGCTCCTAAGATCAAGTTTAGATTGGGTTCCATAATCTATTTCCTTTTTACTCTGTTTCTTCCTTGTAACCTATTTGGAGGGACGCCCAAAGCCATTTTTTTCTCTTTTGGTGTCACCTTAGATTATTTCCCTTTGAAAAGAGTAACAGAGAAGTCTCATTTTCAACTTGAATGGGGTCCCCCTTTTCAGATTCATTTAGCTCAAAGATCATATCTGTTTGAGTAGAGACAACTTCCTGTATAATATTATGAATGTTGTTAAAAACTTGTTGGTTTTCATCTCCTAGTGTCAAAAAAACATTTTCAATTTCCAACATATTTTCAAACAGATTAGAAAACGTTTCTATAGATTTATTGATGCTTCTTCCATCCATTTCTTTTGATTGGATATTCTCCTTGGCAACTTCTTTAAGCAGATTATCCATTTTTTTTAGGATAAAACTTTTTTAGCTTGAATGTGGAGCTTAGCCTTTTGGAACCAGGGTTCCGAAAAAGCTTTCTCCGGGTCTTCTTATTCCTTACTTCTATGAATCCCTCTTCATCTAAAATATTGAGCATCTGGGATTTGTTCACATTAGATCCATCTCCATTGTTTTCTGTTATTTGAATACCTTTATTAGGGTTAACATTCTTGGGAGTGTTAGTAACCATATGAGTAATTTCCTTACCTTTTTCCAGTTCCTTGGTATGCTTCTCCCGGTACACCTTTGAGACAATCAGCTTGCACTATTTCTTTACATGCCCCATCCCTAAAATTTCTCACATCTTTGAGGGCAGTTTTCAAACTCTATTTTTTGTTCCCAACTTCCCAATCTTGACCGCAGAGAGATTGATTTAGGTAGAGATGAACCCATCAAGGAGTAGATACAAAATATCACATAAACCACTCTTGATTTAGTAAGCTTCGCATTATCCACAGCATCAAAGGTACCAAGAGTGTTTGCAAATCCTTTAATAATATCCACATCCCATAGTTCCAAAGGTAAACCTGGGAGTCTTACCTAGACAAGAAACTGATTAATATTCTCTCTATCAGGGTTGAACATGGGAGTCCATTTCCTCACCTAGTTTCCCAAGGAACCATAGGCCATCATTGAGGATCCTTTGAGGTTCTTCAGAGTTGTTGAAGCTAAACAGGAAGAATCCATTTAGTAGGGCTATGACATCCATATGCCCCTTGGGTTTCCATTTCAAGACAGACCAAGATCTAATGGAATCAATATTAGGCCTTCCCCTACCCGGTTTACCTATCAAGGCATTCTCCATTTTTATCAAATTTCGATCTATTATGGTATCAAGGATCTAAGAACTTACTGTTTAAGGCGAGGAGTGATTCCTAAGTTTTTTCCTTATCAAATTTCAAAATATTCACATATGATTTAGGGGACCCATTTTCTACATGACTCTCATCCACAGATAAAGTCTCACACGTACCTTTCTCCCTCAAATACCGATCCAAAGAATTTGTCTTCTCTCCTAAAGGGATCTACCCGCTATCGGTTTCTCCCCCATAGTTGTTCAAACCCTCGTCCTATTCGCCTTTCCCGCTCACATGTTTGTCTTTCCCGCCCATTCTTGCAAGAAAATAATAAAATTTAAATAATTTAAATTTTGAAATATTTGATAACATGCAAATAAATAATTTAATTAAAATAAAATGTAAACTAATATACGCTTTGTACACGAGCATTTGGTTATTTTCATGTGATGGTTTGCATACAATTTCACATGAAAACTTCCCCATACTTGATACTTGTGCTTGTTCAATGTTAGACAAGATTTTGGACCTCCTCGAATTAGGTGTAGATTTTGTATCCCACTCATTGTTGTAGGAAACAACTCCTCAACACTTGTGGGGGTGATCTCCTATTGTTGAAATCGACGAGCACCAAATTTATGAGATTGCATGGAATTCATTGGCATAAAATATGATCATATGTGATTATACAATAAATTAAAAAATCAAATTAAATTTTAAAAATAATTTATGAACATGACTACAAATAATATATAAATAAATAACATTTTACCTTCTTATCTCCCCTGAAGCAAGGGTATCGTGATGGGTCACCTTGGAAATGTCACCACTTATGCATCATTGATCATGATATGTATGATGGTGTGATAACATTGACACTAAAGAGGATATACAATTATACGTTAAATAAAAAATTTCAATAAATTAAAAATATCAAATAAATTTTAAAAGTAATTTTAGAATTTAACTACAAATAATATAGAAAAATAACAATTTACCGCCTTGTCTCCATTGAAAAGGTGAAACATGATAGGTCGCCTCGTAAATTTCACCACTTCTAGATCATTGATCATGAGATGTAGTGGGTTGCGAATACATGAGCACTAAAGAGGATGATATGCAATGATATGATAAATATAAAAATATAATAAATTAAAAAACCTAATATATTATTAGATACATTTTTAATCATGACTATAAATAGTATTAAATAAAATTAAATAAAATATTACCTCCTTAGTTTCATTGTATCATGTGAAACAAGAACATCAGTCTCAAGAATCTTAGCACTTGAGTACCATCGACTTATATCAAGAATATGGTACACATATAAATTTCGATGTCCATGATATAAATATTGAGACATGTTACGAATGTCATATAGAGGGGAAGAGTACTCTTTTATATCACATACGACAACAATACACACATTGCTTCCACCACACCCCACATTGTGCAACACACTTTTTAAAAATGACTAATGATCACATGGTTTCTTGTTTTTATGTGCCTAATATAAAAAAAACAAATAAAGACAATTCATTAAATAAAAACAAAACTACAACATTTATTGTACTAAAAAATACCACGGTTTGTGTTTATTTTTGTAAGGATTTGTTATTTTTTACTATGTTTTTTTTTCGTAGGTTATTTTTCCAAGATTTGGTATTTATCATTAGGGTTTGTTGTCTTTTTTTGTAGAGTAAGTTTTTGCTAGTATTCTAAAAAAATTCTTTGTTATAGGGTTTCATACTTTTTCTAGGGTTTTTGCTTATTTTCATATTATTTTTAGTTAGGGTTAGCTAGTTTTGGGCAAGACTTTATTATTTTGGGGCTAAGGTTTGTTGATTTTTTATTAAACTTTATTACCTTTTTTACTACATTTTATATAATGGTTTGTTGTATTTTGGACTTGGATTTACTTGTATTTTACACTAGGGTTTGTTGTTTTTATTTTTTAATCTATGATTTTATTTATTTTGTAAAATTTGATATTTTCCTATAAAATAAATCTATGAACTATGCAAAAGAATGCAGTAAAAACTATGTACATACCTCTCTTATTTTGTCCCTGTAATATTCCTCCTCTTCCACTTCCTCATTACACATGTGTTATCTTCTCATGTCTCTATCATGTTCTTCCTCCTCTTCAAAGGTTTTGTGTAGTTGTTTTTGCCTCACCCCTCTTCCTTTATGTTCTTCTTCTTCCACACACATTTTTTTCCTTTGTCTTTTCTTCCTCTTCCTATTTTACCTCCTCTACATTTAACTATTGACATTTTTCTACATAATTACCTTTTTGGGATGTTCACTACTATATATAATGTTAAAAATGTTGCAAATGGGGTCGATTTTGCATTTATTTGTGAATGAGTTTTTTTAAATGTTTGAAGGGATTTTCGACACAAATACGATGTGCTAATAGTGGCACAAATGTGACGTAATTAGCATCACATTTACACCACATTTGCGACACGTTAATTTTAATCACATCGCCTCAAATTGCCTATTTAATCCCAAGTGAATGTCATTTTCACTACACCTCTCATTTTCACTCTTGCGAAGTTGGAGAAGAAACTCAAATAACCTAGTTTTTTTCACAGAGTTAAAAGAAAGGTAAAATAATTTTTTGTAATTTAAATTTTTATTTATTTGTTTTGTAAATAATTGATATAAAGTTCAAATAGGTTATTAATTTTGTTTCAATGTCAATAAAACACATTATAATAAATTTATTCCATATGACCACCTATCCTTAAGCAATTTTGTTGATAAACTTAATTAACTTCGAGGAACTTGTCATAAAGTTTGAATTTCATCGAACTTTATTCTCACATAACATGAACTCAAAATTTATCCATTATTTTTAGGTGGGTAGTTTTTAAAACAATTTTGCATTATCTTACCTTAAGGTAAAAAAATTAGATAATTATTCATCATTTTAAATCTATTAAAATTATGATTAAAACATTAGGTTGCAAAAAAAAATAAACATGGGTTCCTTTTTCACGTTAGTTTGAAATAGTTGTTGCAAGGTGAAATATGGTTGTTTGCACTACTTTTGTATGTGATACAGTGTCCAAGAAAACAATGATCACCCCATGTCATGATTAAAAGTAATTATAGGGTATTTTAAAACTCCCTAGAGAATTAGAATGAGCACAAGGTCAATCAAAGTGAAAACTCCCCTAACTCTCAATTGTAAAACTCAAAAATAATTTTAGATATAACAAAGATGTTAAGAAAGACATGTTCTAGGGATGGTTGTTAATACACACTTGCATAATTAACCAAAAACATTGTGGAACTCTATAGGAACCCAAAAATGTTTACATTACACAACACTTAGGGATACAATCAGTTGTAGTGGGGCAACTAATAAATACCAACTAGTTATTTTCCTTCCATATCACCACTCATCTAACCACCTAGAAAACACATCCACACAACCACCTAAAGTTTAATTATCTTTTAGATTATAATGTTTAGATCTTCCTCGAGATAGCCAAGAAGTGTGTTCTTGTTGACATGGGTCAATCCTTAATATTTGTAACATCTCTTTTTTACATTAATTAGGCCTTTCTACTACAAATATTACTCCTTAACTATTCATATTCATGGATTTGATAATACTCCATGTCAGGTACATGGGAAAATTACCTTACTAATTATCATGGGTAAATGTACTATTAATATAATCCATCACATTATGCCTAATAATATTAGTTACAAAATACTCTCTAGTCATCCTTGGATACATGTTATGCATGTTGTTCCTTCTACCCTTCATGCTTATATCAAATTATATCACCAAGGATGTGTGTACACTATTGTAGTTAACCCCACCCCTTTTAAAAGTTATGTCAACAATGGTATTGACAATCTATTTTCTTCCCCTGTACAATTTATCCCTACTCCAAGGTTAATCAAATGCACTAAAAATATCCTACTTATCATAAATATGGAATGGGTTTTCACTTATGATTACACAAATGTTTAATTAGACAAGGAATTGGTTTCTTTGGCCATGGAATCCATGAGCCTATATTGCCTAGTACACACCCCTCGACAAGGTCTTGGTTATACTACATGATCTTTGTGTAAATTGACATTAACTACAATATTTCTCCCATTATCACCAATTCATTCTCAAGATATTAGTAAACCTAATCTTATTGGAAAGAGTGTATCCCTTCATAACCCCATTTTGGATGAATTCATTAATGAAGAATCACTGCTCAAATATTTGGGCACATATGGGAATCTCCTCCATTATTTCATAAGAATGGGTTTCATCACACTTCACATGCTCACACATCACATGTTCACACATATTTTGGGGAGGATCACAATTATGATATCTTAGTGGATACTTCCAACATTATTCGTACACATCCTTATATCAAGGATCACTCCATTTGTAATGAATAAACTACTTATTTTGACTTTTGGACCGATACATATCTTTGACTCGTTATCCTTGCTAATTCCCTTAGTGGCCAAGAGAGGGGGTTATTCAAATTTTTGGTATTATTTCCTTGATATTTTCACTTGTACTTACAATGATATGCCTAACATTGACCCATATATTGATATGCATAACATTTTCTTACATGAGCATGAAAATCCCATACAACAAAAAATACGTAAAATGCTTGACCTCGTGTTAATTTAAAGGCTAAAAATGAAATACAAAATCTCCTTGAACTTATTTTTATCCCGACATATATTATAGTTAATTGTATTCTAATATTATCCCAATCGGCTAAACCTAATGGCAATATTGAATGATGTACTAACTTTTGCAACTTAAATAAACTTTATCCCAAAGATAGTTTTCATTTTCCTCACATCAATATGAATGTGGATTCTACTACTAGATATGATATGTTTTCTTTTATAGATGGTTTCATGGGATATAATCAAATTCAAATGAACCCCACTAATCAAGAAAAACATATTTACTACTCCATGTGGTGCTTTTTGTTACACATCTATGCCATTTAGATTAAAAATAGTGCTACATATCATCGTGCTATGGTACATATATTCCATGATTATATTCATAAAATTATCAAAGATTATGTTGATGATTTATTATCCAAATCCATTCATCATCAAGACCACACAGGTAATTTACGATAAATATTTGAAAAATTATAACAATACGATCTATGCTTGAATAAAAAAAAGTGTGTCTTTGGGGTAACTTATGGTAATTTGCTTAGGTTTATTATTTATCAATGTGGCATCAAGGTTGACCCCAAAAATATTTACGCACCTCCCCATGAAATTTAAACCAACTAAGGTCCTTCCAAGGTAATTTTCATCTTATTCATCATTTCTTAGCTTAGTTGCTAGATAAGGCACAAACCTTTACATGGTTACTCAAGAAAGGTACCTATTGTGAATGGGATGTCGCTTGTCAAAAGGAATTTTATGATATCAAAAATATTTTCCTAACCCCTTATTCTCATAACACCCATCCCCATAAACATCTTCTCCTATACATATCCACTACTTGACCATGCACTTGGAGATTTTATCGCACAATTTGATGATGATAATTAGTAACATGTAGCTTGTTATATCGATTACAATTTGGTTCTCTGTTAACATAATTATAACAATACTAAAAATCTATTCTTGGCCTTGGATTGCTTATGAAAAAATACAACATTATATGTTAAATACAGAGGTTTTTGTTATCACTAAGGTAGATCCATTTCGTGTTAGGTTGTGGAGCCTATTTTCATGTGTGAAAGTGTTGAAGACTATACACTAAGAGTATTGTACACTTTCCAAAGTTGTCTCACTGGGGTTTAGGGTGCAGCCCCTGAGAAAAAAAAATTGGCCTTGAAAAAACGTGCCCTATATATCAAGAAAAGTGATTTTCTTATATGGGCGGGATTTTGACCCATAGGTTTATGGGACGGTTTTGGCCCATGGTTTTTTAATACCAGCGGTTTTGTAAAACTACTTAGCGATTTGTCTACTTATGTGGTTTTTGCATATGGTAGGTATTATGTAACATTACGATGTGTCTAAATTGGGGAGTGAATTCTATAGAGTTTGTTGAACATAGCTCCAAACAAATCGAGTATTGTATTGAGAGAGCGGTGGTTTGTAATAAAATTTGAGCAAGTGATTCTTGGTGGACGTAGCCCAAATTGGGTGAACCATGTTAAATATTGTCTCTTTGTGTTGTGTTATTTTATTCTGCACTTTTATTTGAGATCTATAATATTTTCTGCATATTAGTTTCTATTGTTGTGATTCTGTGAGGGATTGTTCCGCATATTTTATCCCTTATTTCCTAACAATTGGTATGAGATCCCGATTTGGTTTGCTAAAGTGTTAAATCACAGGAAAATTTTTTACTTGAGTGGGAGCTATGGTAGATGATGGAAGATCAAGGATTGATAAATTCAACAGTGCAGAATTTTAGTCTTTGGAAGATGCAAATGGAAGATTACCTTTATCAGAAGGATACTTATATTTTGTTGTCTGAGAAGGTGAACAAACCCTTGAGCATGATAGATGAAAAATGGGATTTCTTTGGATAGGAAGGCACTTAGGACAATCTGGTTATGTCTTGCATATTCGGTATTATTTAATGTTTCAAAGGAAAAGACTACAAAAGAACTAATGGATGCATTAGGAAAGTTGTATGAAAAACCCTTTGCCTCTAATAAGATATTTTTAATGAAAAATTTGTTTAATATGAATATGTTTGAGAATGGTTCGGTAGCAGATCATTTAAATGATTTTAATACGGTTTTAAATATGCTAGCTTCAATTAAAATAGAATTTGATGAAGAAGTTAGGGCTTTATTAATTCTATCCTTTTTACCCGAGAGTCGAATAGCTTGGTAATGGTGGTAAGTAACTCGGTTCCAACTAACTCAAAGTTGAAGTTAAACGATGTTGTAGGGGTGATTCTAAGCGAGTAAATGCGAAGAAAAATCTCTAGGGAATCTTCTACTTTAGGGAATGTTTTAACAATGGAAACTAGAGGGAGACAAAAGAATAGAGGAAGCTATGGAAAATCAAAAGATCGGGCAAGGTCAAAATCCAAAAGCAAGATAGTATGTTGGCACTGTGGAAAGTTTGGGCATGCAAAGAAGGATTGTTGGGAGCTTCGGGATAAGAAGAAACAACAGGAAGAAAACAAGGAGGAAAATGTGGCAATGGGTAATGTATGTCAGGATGCTTTGATTCTTTCTTTGCACAATATTGTTGAATCTTGGGTTTTAGATTCGGGGCTTCTTTCCATGCTACTCCACATAGGCATTATTTTGTTGATTATGTTCAAGGATTTTTGGGCATGTTTTTCTTGGTGATGATGAGCCTTTCAGTATAGTTGGAAAAGGTTCTATTTGGGTTAAGATGTAGAATGGGAATACATGGCTATTGAAGGATGTCATACATGTGCCTACTTTAAAATGAAATTTGATATCGGTGGGCAGTTGGGAAGTGATGGTTGTATTGTGATATTTACAACGAGACTCTTGGAAGGTTACCAAGGGTGCTCTTGTGGTGGCAAGAGGTAAGAAGGTTAGAACCTTGTATTTAACCACTTATGGCACTAATGTTTATAATCTTGTGACTTCAGAAGTAGATACAACATTGCGGCACTATAGGCTTGGTCATATGAGCAATAAGGGCATGGTTATCATAAAGAAGGATTTTCCTAGATATACAAAACATGTTTGGAGTTTTGTGAGGACTGCATATATGGGAAACAAAGTGAGTAAGGTTTCTCAAGGTTATACCTACAAAGAAAGAGAGAAAATTAGAGCTGGTGCATTCTGATGTATAGGGGCCGCTTAGGTATCATCTCTTGGGGTTCAAGTTATTATGTTAATTTTATTGATGATGCAACAAGGAAATTTGGATTTATTGTATTAGAAACAAATATGATGTATTTGACACTTTTGTTAAATGGAAAGCCTTGGTTGAGAATGAAACAGGTCTTAAGGTAAAATGTCTCAGGTTAGATAATGGAGGGGAGTATTGCAGTAATGAATTTGATGATTATTGTTCTAAGAATGGAATCTACAAGAAAAAGACGGTTCCATGAACTCTGCAGTAGAATGGGGTGTCAGAAAGGATGAATAGAACAATAATAGAACATGCTAGGAGTATGAGGTTATATGTAGGACTCGACTCTTTCTTTTTGTGTAGAAGCAGTGAGCACAACTGTGTACTTGATAAACATATGACCCTCAAGTGCCTTGGATGGAGGCATACCTGAGGAGGCTTGGTATGGTAAGAAAATTGATTATTCATTTCTTAGAGTCTTTGGATGTGAGTTGTTTTTCCACATAGACAAGGATGATAGGACCAAGCTAGAGGATAAATCGTAAAAATATAATTTCATTGGTTATGGTGGTGATGACTTTGGATATAAATGTTGGAGTATTAAGGATAAGAAAATCATTCGATCTAAGGATGTAATCTTTAATGAGAAAGTCATGTATAAGCAGCGATTCTGCGGGAAAATAGGGAAAATCCAAGAAAGAATATGCGGTAGGTAGATGATATTGTAGATGGGAAAGTGGCACATGAATCGGTTCAAGAACCTCCTCAACAGAACCCTAAACTGCTATATTGGTGAGATCTTCTAGGGTAAGAAGAGAACCCGAACATTTTTCTCCTTATCTTTAATATGTATTACTCACTAACAATGGAGGGATAGAGAGCTTTGGTGATGAAGCAATGTAGGTAGATATCGGGAATAAGTGGGAGCAAGCTATGGATGAGGAACATCGGGCTCTCGTGGATAATCGAACATGGGATTTGGTGAAGCTACCCGAAGGAAAAAGAGCATTACAAAACAAGTGGGTGTTTAGATTCAAAGAGGAAGAAGGAGGAAATAAAATATACAAGGCCCGGTTGGTGGTCAAGGGGTTTGCATAGAAAAAAGGTATAGATTTTGATGAGATTTTTTCTCCTGTAGTAAAAATGAATTCTATTAGAACTGTTCTTGGAATAGTTGCAGCAAAAGACTTGCACTTAGAGAAGCTTGATGTAAAGACTGCATTTCTCCATGGTTATTTGGAGGAGGATCTATATATGCAGCAACCAAAGGGCTATGAGGTCAAAGGTAAAGAGGAGATGGTGTGCAAACTGAAGAAGAACTTGTATGGCTTAAAACAAGCTCCACGTCAATGGTATAAGAAATTTGATAGATTCATGATGGAGCAAGGTTATATTATATTCCATTCTAAACATTGCGTGTATATAAAGAAATTTGAGGATGGAATTTATATTATCTTGTGTTTATATGTGGATGACATGTTTGTTGCAGGTAAAAACATGTAGGAAATAAAAGTACTCAAGAAGCAACTAAGTGAATCCTTTGCTATGAAAGATTTGGGGGTAGCCAAACAAATCCTTGGTATGAGGATATCTTGGGATAGGAAGGAAAATAAGTTAAATTTATCTCAAGAAGATTACATTAAGAAGGTCTTGGAGAGGTTTAATATGTAGGATGCTAAATTGGTGGGACTCCTTTGGCATGCCATTTCAAGTTATCAAAGGAGTAGTGTCCTAAGATAGAGCGGGAGAGAAATCAGATGTCCAAGGTACCTTACTCATCAGTAGTTGGTAGCTTGATGGATGCCATGGTGTGCACCAGGCCTAATATTTCCCATGTAGTGGGAGCAGTGAGTATATTTATGAGTGATCCAGGTAGAGATCATTGGCAGTAGTAAAGTGGATCCTTTGGTATTTGAGAGGGACCATGGGGATAGTTTTGTGCTATAGTGGATCAGACACCACTTTTTGTGGTTATGTAGATTCAAATATGGCTGGAGATGTAGATAGCGGGAGGAGCATGATAGGTTATGTTTACACTATAGGTGGGACAATAGTGAGCTAGATTTCATGACTACAGAAGTTGGTGGCTTTGTCAACCATAAAGGCTAAGTATGTTGTTGCCACAGAGGAAAGAAAATAAATGATTTGGTTACAACAATTTCTTAAGGAGTTGGGGCATAAACAAGAGGAAGGAAATCTTCAAAGTGATAGTTAGAGTGTTATACACCTAGCTAAGAACTCTAATTTCCACTCTATGACAAAGCATATACAGTTAAGGTACCATTTCATCAGGACAACTTTGGAGGAAGAGAAGTTGAAGGCGGAGAAGATTCATACCATTCATAATCCTAACCAATGTGGTCACAAGGACAAATAGAAGTTGTATTCAGCTTTGGTTAGTCTTCACGGAAACTAGTGAAGGGTTAAGAAGCTTGCTCAGAAGAAAACTAGTCTCCAAGTGGGAGATTGTTAGGTTGTGGAGCTTCTTTTCATGTGTGAAAGTGTTGAAGACTATACACTAAGATTATTATACACTTTCCACAGTTGTCTCACTGGGGTTCAAGGCACACTCCCGAGAAAAAAAATTGGCCTTGAAAAAATGTGCCCTATATCTTTGGGAACGTGCCCTATATACCGAGAAACGTGCATTTCTCATTTGGGTGGGATTTTGACCCATAGATTAATGGGATGGTTTTGGCCCATGGTTTTTTGATACCCACGGTTTTGTAAAACTACTTAAGTATTTTTCTACTTATGTGGTTTTGTGCATATGGTGGGTATTATGTAACATTGCAGATGTGTCAAATTCGGGTGTGAATTCTATAGAGTTTGTTGAGCATAGCTCCAAACAGATCTGGGTATTGTATTGAGAGAGTGGTGGCTTGTAATAAAATCTGAGAAAGTGATTCTTGGTGGACATAGCCCAAATTGGGTGAACCATGTTAAATATTGTCTCTTTGTGTTGTGTTATTTTATTCTACACTTTTATTTGAGATCTGTAATATTTTTGCATATTAGTTTCTATTGTTATGATTTTGTGAGGGATTGTTCCACGTATTTTATCCCTTATTTGCCGACAATTCGATATTTACTCTCATGCACCCACCTATTTTGGCATATAGCTCGATGGTATCATAGTCACCTCTAAGAAATTTTTGGAATAACGAATGCACCTTGAATCTTGAACAAAGAAATACCAACAAATGAATATGTCGTTGTGTGAGAGAAATTGAAGAGTTGAAAACAATTCAAAATAGTTTGAATCATCAAACAATGCTACATTCCTCGTTCTAATTCAGAAATATAGTATGTGTACTATATAGGAGGAAGAAAGTGTAACTTCCACCTAGAATCATGGAGATAACTACCATTAGACTAGTGGAGAATAATCCTAGAACAGAATGTAACTTCTAATTAGCTAATAAAGGTGGTAGTTAACTCTTGAAGACTAAAGAACACCTAAGCAAGATAAATCTACATGTGTAGGAGTAATCCAAATAAATAAATAAATGGAATAATTAATATATACACCAGCACCCCCTTAAGTGTAGCTTAGGTGGGGAAAAGAAATAAGTCCTAACAATAAGGCATGTTGAGTTACCCAAGTACAATGCAACTCTCATAAAGTGGAGAAAATGAGAAAATTCCCCTAAAAGAGAGAAAAGAAGAGAAGGTAGGAGTAGAAATCCCCTCTCAAAGCTACAACTACTTATAGCCACCATGTATCTTGCAAAATAAGGCCCATGCATGCCTCCAAAAATAAGAGAGAGAAGGTAAATACAAAATATTGCATGGAGAATGATGTAGTAAGTCCCTCTGCAAAAAATAATGTCTCTTTCTTTGATGTAGTAGGTCCCTCTCGCAAAAATAATGTCTCTTTCTTTTAAAAGAAAGAAACCTTGAGCGATAAAACTACCGAATTCCCACTTAAGTAAAATGCATGTAGGAATCAAGATGTAGAATTCTGAAAATACTCAAATGTCTCCAAACAAGTATTCAAATGTGTCTAAGTATGCTCAAGAAATATAGGTATAACTATAGAGGATGACAATGCGAAGCATGAAATGAAGGAGAGAGAGCAAGAGGGTTTATAAGTACCCTCATTACATCTAGAGATGAAGATGTAACTCTATTAGAGATTTCATAGAGAAGATAATTGTCCTCAATGGTTTTGTTTAGATCCAAAATGTGGGACTCTACAGACAAAGAAGCAATGTTTGGTAGAAATGTGTCACAATGAGATGAATCCAGAAGATATATGTGATCATGCTACAAAGGATCAAAGGAGGGTCTTAAATGCATAGAAGGAGTAGGTGGATATGCCTCATCTATAATCTTCATAAGTGATAGTGGAGGTGCCAAATCCTTTATTATCATTTCCTCTCGATCAATGAAATGAATAGGAGTAGAAACTATAGGGTGAGTACTATGTGCATCAAACAAACAATCTATAAGCGTGTCCTCTTTAGAGGGATAAATAATTGTAATAGGAGAAGAGGATACCAAAAATCCTCATGCAAATCACTATAAATATCATCACAAATAAAGGGATAAAAAGGAAGGGGAATTTCAAGAACAATGGGTAGTGGAACAATAGTGGGCTCCCCAAAGAATGATGCAACTATATCCCAAGCTTCCTATGTTGACATAACATGTGGAATGTGAGACTGTGGGTAGTCTAAGACATAGAGGTGACTACATCAAAGGGACCCAACTTGCATTAACTCAAACCACGCAATATCTTCCTCCTTAATGGCATTGGGAACATGCGTTGTACCTATCGATCACGAGGGTATATTTTTTATCTTTTATTTTTTATCAAGTTATTTCCACCTCACACATGGTGAGTCATCTCACTTAGGTGATTCATAGGTCTTTTAGGGAGTTATATGACATATGACAGATTTTGTCATAGAATATGTCATACTTGTCATATGTGTCATTTTCATATGGGAGTTACATGTTATTTTAACATTGTAACTCATCACTCTATCATTGGAGTATCGCAAGTCCAAACATGGGAGTTACACAACACTTCCCATATGTATTTCTCCTTTTTGATCTATGAGTATGAGTAGACCATTTTTCATGCACAAGTTCCTTGAGTTCATTTTTGTTTGCTAATTAATTAGAGAAATTATGTGTTATCATTCAAGTACAACTCCGTCAATGTGTACACACTTCTAAGAGATCTTCGTGCCTTATTTCATGGTATCAGAGCTCTATCTCCGTAAATGTTCCACTTGTTTCACTTAGTTTTGATTGCTCTTAATTTTTTGTTTATTATTTTCTCTTAGTGTAAATTTTTTTATCCATTTTGGTATTTGTGCAAGATTTGAATTATCTAGTTAACGATTGGTTTTTAGAAGTTTTTTTGGTTATGTGGTTCTTGGTGTGTGTGTAGTTTAGGTGTTTTTCAGCTAAATATGATAGAGCCTTTGAATTTGGTTGCGAGTTCTAGTTTGGTAGGCATCCTGCCTTTAACTCATCTCAACTCAACACTTTGCTCCTACAACTCACCTTGTGTGTCCTTTCTCTGCATAGCTCACTAACCCTCTCATCTCACTCACCGAGTTTCTCTCCAACCAGCTCAACCTCTACCCGAGATCCTCTTAGCTTGCCCACCGAGTTGTCTCTCCATCAATCCATGTTTTTCGACACCCCATATCTCACCATCGAGTCTTGTTTAGCTTGCCTAGCCAAGATCTTTTCCTCTCACCAAACTCACTCGAGCTACCTCGGATACTCACCCTATACAAACCCTACCACCTAGCGCATAGCTAATCGAGATCCTGTTATTCTCAATCTCACCATGCTCTGCTCCGTAAGCCCCTCACTATGCTCCCTCCTCATTCAACCTTTTTGAGTTCACCTTCCCAAGATCCTTGTGTGCGCCTTATCTTTTTGGCCCCTCGGCTTTGTTGAGATCCCCATCATGCCACCTTGCACCTCACACCTCACGCGAGCTCCTCCTCGATACCTCAGCCCCTATGAACCTTGGTTGACCTGAGGTCCAAAAGTTGTTTGCACGTGATATGAGCATAAGGTGAGTTGTTTTGTTAAGCATTTGGTCTCAAACATTTAGTTTCATTATTTCATTATGTTTTGGATCAGATGGCATGTTATAGAAGATCCTTTTTCATTAATGTCAAAGGGGGAAAAATCAAAAAAGAGAATGTTGTCATTGTGTTTCTAAGAATGGTTTCCATCAATGAAAAAGGGGGAGATTGTTGAAAGTATTGTCATTGATGTCAAAGGTCATGGAGTGTCCATTATGAGTTGTAAATGATTTAAAAATGGAGATTATGCTTTGTTGATGCCAAAGGATGATATAGAGAGTGATGATGTCAAATGAGTTAGTGTAGGTGAGTATGCAAATGTAAGCATTAACAGAGAATGGAGAATACAACCATTATCTAGCCACAGTGTAGCCAAAACCCAGCTAGAGTGCGGCTAGTGAGCAGCACATATGCAACAAATTGAAATGGAAGGCCAAAGGACACTACTCAATGAAGGATATTTGAAGAGCCGACTCATAAGAAGTGAAGAGTCACATAATCAGTTATAAATGTAGAGATGGGAATAAGAAGAGATAAGAGCAAGTGAAGTAAGAAGAGAAGAGGAACAACATTATTATATTTATTCATAAAACATAACAAAAACAAGAATAAGTTGATGGTGTGATTATTCCATGTTCTTAGACATATTTATGGCTGACCTGCGCATGAATTTAAGCATGTATGACTAAGTTATTTGATATATTCATGAGTCATGTATATATAAAGGCAATTTAGGCCATGTTAGAGAGAGTAGAAAATAGAGACCTATAGAGGCTTGTAAGGGTTGTATGGGGTAAAGACCTTAAATAATGCATGCATGTTGAAAATTTGAATATGATCAGTTTGAAGAAGGCGGTTTTCCATGACCTAGTGAAGGTGAAGAAGAGATAAGAAAATGAGCAAATGAGGCAGTTTTGAGTGTCTTCAAGAAGATATGAGCTTGTGTATGAAGAGAAACTGGTGTTTGAGGATCAAAGAGTGTTCAAGAGGCATGATTTTATGTTGATACTTGAGAGAAAGATATAATAACAATAAGAAGAGAGAAGAAGAGCAAAGAATTCCATCATTTGTTGAGATAACAAAAAGGAGAGGTGGAAAACATTTGTAAGTGGTTGAGTTGGTGTTTGGTATTCCTTGTGAAGTTTGTGGTTCACTAAAACCCTAGGTGGTTAGTGCCTCTTGTAGACACCAATTTTTGGTGTAACTCTTCTCCTTTATCCAGCATTTATTTTCCTTCATGCAATTTTCTCCCTCGCTTTTCTTTTTCTTAAAATTGACTAAATTCCATCTGTTTACTCACCCTTAATTAATTAATTATCAAATGGGCTCCATGTGGACCCATTTAATAATTAGACTTTGTCATTATTTTACATATCTCAAATTTATTCAATTCATGGGTAATAATATACCCATCTAACACTCCACTCTTAATTTCAAAAATGGAATCTATTATCTCACCTACCCATTCAAATCATGTTCCCCACTCCACCTAATAAATTCAAACCATGGGCCCCATGTGATCACATCATGTCTCTTAACCCGGGTTAATTTATCAAACCTCGGTTACTCGTTAACCCCAATCTAACCTCACCTCCAAGTTATAAATAAAGACCAAAACTAGAAGGAAAAATGGAAGAAGAGTATAAAATCTCTTTTCTTGAAGTTTTTAGGAGAGGAGAAGAAAGTGCTTGATGAAGTTCTCGAGATTGAGGTCAAGGTAAACCTTTTCCAATGTTATAAGTTAGAGGTGAGGAGTGTGGGAGAAATATTTACCATTGTTCTTCATCTTCCCATCTTGATGCCCATTTCATCTCCATATTAAAGCACAAGCTAAGTCCCCTTGTCATTTCAGTTATTTATAATCTAGTGTTCATCATTTATTGCTATCTTTCTAGACACGGGATTTGACATCCTCCAAGGGATTTAACATCCTCTTGGAACCAGATATTATCCTGGGAAACCACCACATATTGTTATCTAATCACATCTTTTCAGTTTTACAAATCTATCTTCTTTTATCACATACCTATCTTCTTTGTGCCCATAGATCCATATCCACATATGAGGTCCTAATCCCTCCATTATTCAAAGTTCTTTGGTGGATTCCAGATTGGCATTCACCGGAATGAGAATGAGGTTTCTGTCAGACAACACCTCCTTCCAAGTTGGTGCTTCACTAAAACCCTAGGGGGTTAGTGCCTCCTTGCTGAAGTTGGTGCTTACTAAAATCAAGTTGGAGCCTCCTTGAAATTTGGTGCTTGTTAAAGTCTGTTTGGTGCTAGATAAATTAGGGTTTGGTGTTCCTTTTGGATTTGGTGCTTCACTAAATCTTGATTATTGTCTATTAATGAAATGATCAGTGAGTTTTCTTCCCCTTGAGGGTTTCCCACCTATATGTTGTGTTCATGTGTTCTCTCTTGTTTCATATTCAAATGGATGGTTGTTATATTATTTGACGGTTTGATAAGATAGTTAAAATTCTTCATATAATGGTTAATGAATATTGAATGCTTAAACACAATTGAAGTAAAATTTTTGAAGAAATTGATTCACCTCCCTCTCATTGATTATGCTTCTAACAAGGGACAAATAAAAATTTTTGTAGACACATTTTGATCCATTTCTATCCATCCCCTCATGTTTTTTTGAAAAGGGATGGAGTCATACCTCTCATGAAGAACACCGATTAGATCACTTAAGAATTTTTCATTGGGTAATTTCATGTTTGGAGTCCAGTTAAGGGACTCACAAGTTAAGAAAAAGACTTGAGCTAACCGAGAAAACTCTAAAGTGAAACATGGAGACTTTGAAGCAATACTAATCAACTTCGAGCTCATTTTGACTTTTCTTCAATTTTTACGACATGATTATTGACTACACAATTGTTGGGAATTCGGGATTGTGGAATAGTGCTATGATTTAATAACAAACAAAATCATGCACACAGGATCTAAACAATTCCCCAAAATCTACAACAGTGGAAGTATAAACTAGAATAATCCAAATCAAGACAAAGTACATACACATAACACAACATGTACTTTGCGGTTCACCCAATGTGGGCTACGTCCACCAAATATAGAGATCTCATATGTATAATACAACAAGATTACAAACCAAATCTTTAATACAAGAGTATAATGCATCTCTCAAGAGTATCTCCACTCCTCTATATCTCTAAATAGATCTTCATGAGTGCATTATAACCATGCCTCTAAACACCACCAGTAGATCTCACATAACTAGGAACTACTGCATCTCTGAACTGCTACCAAGTTCTCTGTGGATCTGCAAACAAGACCTCTCACATGGGTCTACCATATGTGCAACTATGACTATGCACCAAGAAGTAAGTCTGTCTCTCCATCACTGCATAACTTGTGTAAACATGGAGACAACCTCCTCTACAAGATCTAGATCTACATGGATCAACAATACAATATGATCTCATGGATCTACAATACAAGATCTCACAACAACTTGTATATCTAACAATATAAGACTAGATCTACATAGATCTATAATACAAGATCTCACCAACATGTGGATCTACAAGAAGAAACTCTATGTTCTTTGCATACTATGCAATCCATTACAATGAGACAATAACTATACAAAGAAAATACAGTAGAAGATGTTACCCTCTTCTCACCATTTAGATGTACCTGTTATTTCCTTTTGTCCAGCTCCTCTCCATGGAGACTCTATCTTCATGTAACCTATTCTTTCTTTCTCTTCTTCTTCTTCGTCTTCATCCTCTCAATCTAGGAGAATCAAGGATCTAATTCAATCCTTCTCTTAATTCTACTTCTAAACCCTAGATTTCATGCTTATATAGGCGTATATAAACTTAGGGCACTTAGCCATGCAATTACAATCAATAGATCTACTTTAATGCTAAAAATAGATATAATTCCCGAGAGTTAAATAAAACACTCCCACACAGGTAACCGATGTCGAGTTTTCCCTAATCAACAAATGGTTCATCTACTGACCGATGGTGGTTCATATGTTGACCAATGGTAGTTCTTATGTTGACCGATGGTGGTTCTTATGTTGACCGGCGATGGTTACAACCCGACCAAAGACCGCCATTTCGCGTAACCAATAACATGTAAAAGAAAGTTATTTGTGAAGCAATTCAACTCCACAATCCTAAAAACAATCATAGCCAAAGATGATAAATTGTAATTTATAACTTCATAATCATCGACCCAAATATACTCCTTTAAATCTACAAAAGATTTTATAGGTTGGAACAAAAAGATTTGTTTATCATTTATTCCATTTTCTATTGTCATATCTCCAGACCTGCATTCTATAAGGCTGCTATAGTGGCTAACCGTGGTCTCCCTAGGATAATTAAATATCCATGTATCCTACTCTTTGGTTGAAGAATCATAAATTCCACATGATACTTTCTTGATTCCACGGTCACCATGACATCCTCTATGATTCCTTCTAGTTTAGTAATGGATTGATTGGCCATTTTTAGAATGGTAGCAGTGGGTTGAATCCCATATAATGGTAATTCTTTCAAAGTATCAGTTGTCATAACATTAATAACAGCTCCAAGATCAACCAACACATTTTTATTTCCATTTTTCCAATTGTTATAGTAATGACAGGACTACCAAGGTCACCATACTTAGGTAGCAATAATTTTCTTGATAATAGGTCAGAAATTTTTCCATCTACCTATATAGTTTTGGGTATTGTTTCTTTCTTCCTAGAGTCTTAATGCAAAGGATTTTAATTAATCTATTTAGTTCTCGGTATATCTTTGATTGCTTGTAACAATGGAATTTTAATGTTTAATTTATTTATCACTCATGTCATATCGATTCTTTGTTTATGATCTCTTTAAGTCTTTCTGGGAAAGGAATTGATGGAGGAACTGTGGACTATTCTTGATGTCCTTTTGTTTTCTCTTCATGTTCTTTTTCTTTCCCTTTTATAGTTGTTTTTTCATTTGGTATTTCAGTGATGACAACTAGTGGGTTATCTACAACTTTCCCTGATCTTAATTGAATATCCTTATAATCTATGACATTTACTCCCATGGGTTCTTGTTCAGCTCCAAAGACAGGGGTTTTTGCCTATTCTTTGGCTTTGTCATTGGTTATGCGGAATTTGAGGTTAAACGACAGATTCTATTTATTGAGGTTGAGCAACATGGGGAGGCATTAGTTCTTGTTGTCGATGTTTTGGTTGTTGAGGTGGAATCATTATTTGTTACGAATAATTGGTAAACTAGTTGGTATATTGTGTCTAATGTGGATTAGTCAATGGTTGAGGATAGGGTTACGAAATCCATGGTTGGGGTGCCCAATATTGAGGTTGTTAGAGCATCCATAGTTGCGATGTCCATTCTAATGAAGCCTAAGGCATTGGTGCTCTAGTTTGTGGATACATGTTTGCAGCCCATGGAATCATTAATGGATTGGGACTATTTCTTAGCATGAAATGGGATTGCGTTTGTGGAGGATAATTACCTTGTTTTTGTATAAAATTGAGGTCTTCAAATGGTGTCTGCTTTAAATGATTCTTGAGGACTTGTAGGAAATGATAGTTTTTATTATCATGATATATGTCACATATCCCAAAAAAATTAGTTTTTTCAAGAGGGTAGTCTATAAAAGCATGCATTTGTCTACACCTTAGACAATACATTGTTAGTGGCTTAGTGTTGGCTTTCACCTATGCTTGAGGTAGTGCTTAAGTGTACCAAGATGTCTGCTTTGAAATTGGAGAGTTCTTCCATTAATTATTTTACATCGCAGTTGGTATTTTTAGCTCTCTTTTTCCTAAGGTCCCCTAGTTCTAATGTAGTTTTTACAAACCTACTTAATCTGGTGGAAAGTTAAATGATTCACATCTCCTCCTCCCATAAGATTCAGATATTCTCTTGATTCTTCATCCAATCCTTTTAGGAAGATGGTTTTAGTTAGATCCTCACTTAAAGGGTGTCCACATTTTCTATGAAGAAAGAGGAATCTATCCAGGTAATCTTCCAAATTTTCATCTTCATTTTTTTACCTAGAATAATTCTTACTTTTGTCTCTCCCTTTGTAATAATCCTAATATTTTTCTATGAAATGTTCCTCCATCTCTGCCCAAGAGTGGATGGAATTTGGTGGTAAACTCATAAACCATCTCATAGTTGAATCTTTCAATGTGGAAGGAAACAATTTTAATTTTTATTATCAGTCATATAGTCATAGGTTTGGAATATTACTTTGAACTCAAATAAGAATTGATATGGATCTTCAGTTGTCATACCTTGGAATGTGGGTAACACATATGGGGATATGTTTTTCATGGGGGTCTCTTCTTATTCATCAATGACAATGGGATAGTTAAATATTCTTTGAGGGATAATGAATTCCCCATTGCGAGGGTTTTTTTGATCTCTTGGTTCATCTACCATTCTTTCCCAATTGACTTTGTAAAGAATGTTTTTCCACTTAGGTGAAAAATTTGGTGTGGGTGGAAGGCTACTAGTTTGTGATTGATAACTCATATTAACTAGATCCTCTTATCTATATTTTCTTATGTATGATGGCCCTATTTTAAGAGAATATTATGAAGGTTGTGGTAGGGTAAAGGTTGTGTCCTCTTTGGTAGGTGAATAGAAATATTCTTCCAAATTTTTTGGTTGATCAAAGGATATTTCAGGAGAATGGAAGATCTGTGGTTGAGGATCTTTTGGGAGAAATCTACCTTTTGAGTCTCTAGGTCTACTCATATATTGGTTATAAGCAAGGTAGATTCTCATGAGAAATTGTTAGTTTAATGATTCTTATTAACACTAGAATGTTCCCCAGTAACGGTGCCAAAAATGATGAGCATCATTGTTAACTCCTCATTTAATCAACTTAATTGTTGATGTCATTCTAACCAGGGCAATGTCCAAGGCTATATGCAATAAGATTCCTTTGAGCATATAATAATTGCTTGGTGGGTCTATCTATTTGAGGGGTTAAGTCCTAAATGCTAGAAAAGAAATCTAATCTATGATAGGGAATTACACACACAATTTAGAATAAAATCAAACTTGCTTGCTGGAATTGGAACACACAACACTTAATTTGGAAACTCTCAATATTGAATCAAAGACACACTTGTAGGATTGGAAATTGTAGAATTAAAGTAAAAATAATTTAAATGATTTTGAAATGAAATCACACACTTGCTGGAAATTTAAATTTGTTAAAAAAGAAAATTACTTGTGATAGAAATTATAGTAGATTTGCTAAAAACTAACAAACAACAAAAGATAAAATAATGAATAATATAGACTGAATTATACTAAACACAAGTAAGCACATACATACATACATACATACATACATACATACATACATACATACATACATACATACATACATACATGCATACATACATACATACATACATATATATATATATATAAACATAAAAATAACTAATACAAAATACCAAAGGTTCTGAATCTTGGGGCGAGTGGGCCCTTGCTCTCCCTTAGATCAGAACCACACCTTGCATGCTAAATCACCAAAGCATTAACTTTATTCAATTCAAAAGTTCTGGATCATACAATAGGATTGATTACAAAATACTGATTATTGGTATCCCCTATGATAATCAGTGAGTGCAAATTATATTATCTTGCTCCCTCAATTGATGTCTACAAAACAACTAGATGAATCCTAGAATCTATCTTATTTAGATAACTGGTAAAGAGGTTCCATAATATCTCCATATTTCAAGGTGAAATGATGGAGAGAATTGGGGAACCGATTGACTCCATAGGATTTGGTTACAATCAAGACATATATAAAAATAAACTATATGATCCGTCTATAATTGGTGTTCTCTAATTCTAGTATGTACTATTCTTGGATAAGCATGGATGTGCGGTCCAGGTTGGCATGGATCTTCATATCCCAGTGCATGTTGACGCCATTTGGTGGAATTATGAAATCAGAGTTAGACTCCAAATCCAAAGTATCAAAATCCAATTCTAAAGGATTAGTCTTTGAAGCCGAGGAGGATCAAACTCCAAAGCCACACAAACAGACTCTAAAGCCTAGCTAACTAGTTCTACAAAGGCATAGAACACTACATCATTGACAAAATCGTACTTTTCCTCGATCTAGAGATATTTTTATACACAAAACTGAATTCTTTCCATGTTATTTGGTTAGAAAATAGTGGTGGAACAAATACATACATACTAATCCAATAAAATGCATATATTCTCTACTTTAGATTAGGAAAATTTATAGAATACATTCATATTCAGACGAGGGGAAAGATAAACAATGTCATTATTAGGCCATTGAATGAACTCATCATTGGAGGATAGAATTTAGTTGTAGGTAGGTGTGAAGGTGGTCAAAGACTTGATAAGGGGGTGGTGAGGAATTCTAATGAAATTAGGTGCAAAATCTCTCTCTCTCTCTCTCTCTCTCTCTCTCTCTCTCTCTCTCTCTCTCTCTCTAACAAACCCGCCCATTCTTAATACACCTCTTAAGGCATATAATTAGGGATATCATGAATAAGAGTGAAAAATAAGGTGTATATAAATCTAAGTAGGGGAAATGAAACATAAAATGACAAATAGATAGGATAATCTAATAAAACAAAATTTGTGTTTGTATATGGAAGAAAAATACATCAAATGTAAATAGATAATGAAACAAATTAACACAAGATTTCTTACAATAATAAGACATTAATGATATCTAATAAAGTCTAAGATAAATCAAATAAGATCAAATACATGGTACAAAATTGATAAGATATAAAGGACATCCATTGTAAAAAGATAATAAATCTAATAAATAAAAGTTGTGGCCAAAGAAAAAATAAACATCTAATACAATCTAAGAAAGATCAAAGAAAACAAAATATGTGATTAAAAAATTCACCAAAATGAGTAAACCCATATTAATGTTTACATATATTGTTTAGGTGGATATAACATGACTATTAAAATTCACAACTAGGGTGAATGAAGATGATGTGTATGCAGAGGGGATATTATTTAGGAAATCTCAGCTAATTCCTCAAGGTATTATAATCTTAAACTCACAAATATTTGGTCAAATTCAACACTACGTGGGTAATTGTTTAAAGTATGATAAAATGAAATGTCAAAATAGTAGGGGCATGGTCAACTATCGAAATATCCATCAAGATAATGTAGGAGTAATCAAGGAAAAAGGAAGCAAGATTACACAATGGTGATACAAGATACTTAATAGAGAATGTGATACTCTAGTTAATAGAATATGATAAATGGGGTAAGTGCATGGAAATGGGGGCCAAAAGGGGGTAAAAAGGGACACATTTTTCCTGAAATCAACAAAACCTGAACTTCATCTAATAATTCGGCATGCATATGCTCAAATTTTACAAAGTGATAAGAATAAGTACCATAGAGCTTGGAATCTAGTTTTTAAACTACTAACTTTTTTTTTAAATGGTGGAGATTAAGAGGGTCAAATGTGGTGCACAAAAAAGTATGTCTATTTTTGTGTCAAAAGATAAGAACCTATTGTGTGTGCACCCCCATTTTTTTATTTTTATAAATTATTTTTCAAATCCCTTCAATAAAAAGTTAGCTAATTCCATATACGAGGTCCCACTAATTTTTCATAATTTTTGGATGAATATATATTTTTATTAATTTTCAAAATGCACACATCCCAAAAATGAAATATTTGTGTGTACACCCTCATAACTTTGAGAGAGAACAGTCATTTTTTTTTTTTTAGTGCGTGTAGAATGGAGTTTAGAAGAGGATTTTTTTTTTTGGAATTTAGATGAAAAAATCATAAGTTGTGTACAAAAACGTATGCATACGTTTTGAAAAGAAAAGAGGGCACTAGTAAAAGAAATTAAGGATGAAATCCTTAAACTAATTGGATTTTAGAAAGAAGTATATCTTTGCCAACGTAAAATTGAGCTTGACATCGTAGTACAAGTTTTTTGAAATATTATATAATAATGCATAAGATAGTGGGGTATATACGTGAGAGTTTGATGTTTTTGGTTAAACACAAATTTATTCATGGATTACACAGTCCAAGCCTTAGGGTGGGATATCTAAGGCAAATCCAAGCCTATGGATTGGGATTCCCAAACCCATAGAAGATGAAACGCAAGCATGCTATAACGCAAAACGCATAAGTAATTCTTTTATTAATCTTTATACTTTATTATTTATTATACTTTAAATTTATTTTAGTAAATATAAGAAGTTAGGGTCACTTTGCACCTTATGGAACTAGTCTCACAACTCCATCTGTCATAGTTTAGAAGATAGTTTTCATATTCTAATTTGGTCAGTACATAGGTATTTTTTAGGATTTCAACATTCAACCTTCAAGCTTTTAGGGTTTAAATTATACAATCGATATCTATTTTGTGAAAGAATATAGTCATTGTTTAGGTTTTGGGGCCTTTTAGATTGGTTATTGACATTTGTAGGAGTGTTAAATGTGTCAAAATTAGAATTTACAAACCTCACAACTCCCAAAGGTAGTGAAAATTGATCAAATATATGGACTCATGAATTTTCCCATGAGCATGGAGTTGAATCCCTAATTTTGTATTAGAATATGGTAAAATCATACTATGGATGAGTACCTACTTTACAAGCTTAGGGAATGCATCTTTCACTTCCTAGTCAATGGTATGTCCTTCCTCTGGCCATCCTGCCTCAGTACCACTCTCAACCTAGATCAAAATAAATTATTAATAAGGTTTTTTTAGGTTTGGTTCAATGTGCAGGGATAATTAGATACATTGATTGATGATTTTAGTGTGACTTGATGGAAGATAACTTCCTCTGGAGGCCTAAAAATTCCATTCTGAGCTAATCAAACACCCTTTGGGAGAGTTCAAGAAATATATTAAGCATCTGGAGGTGATTTCAGAGAATCTTGGAAGTGTTAGAGGCAATTTAGGAATATTTAGGAATATTGTTTAAGGCTTAGGGTTTAGGGTTTAGGGCTCAGGGTTTAGGGTTTAGGTCTTATGGTTTAGGGCTCGGTGTTTAGAGTTTAGGATTTATGGTTTAGGGTTCTATTGGGCCCCTAAAATATTGATTAAGTACACCAAGGCGCATGGGCGCACAAGGCCTAGTTTGAAGGATGGGCACGCAAGAAGAAGGCACACAAGGTAGGGTTTTAGAAGGGTCATGTTGCGCACCCGTAGGAAAAGGTCTCGGGACTTAGCCATATTTGGCATATCGGGTAGGACATGTGAAAAGCATGACCCGACTACACATGCGGAGTGGATAAGGTGCTAGCCTAGCAACAGTTGGCCTAGGAAGGAATATGCCATGCGATGGAAGCTTCTAAAAGACCATCATGGAAAAAGTGGAGAGCTCAGGCTTGGAGGAGCATGCTCCCATGGAGGACCACATTCAGACACTTAGCAATAGATCGAGGCCGCGAGAAAAATGAGTTGGCACTTTGGGTCCCTATATATACAAGCGCCCATGAGAAGAAAAAGGGATGATTAGATATAAAAATAATAGAGATAAAGAGAGATTAATAGAGAGTGGAGCTCTATAGAAATGCTGCAAGGAACTCTGTTTGGGTTGGGTAGATAAAACATAGGAGAAGGATGTATCAAGGGCTTGGGTTATAAAATTTCTTTTGAGAGCTAAATGATATGGATCCAGTTATGATGCATGACTTCGGTCTGCCTTTCTGCGATGCTTTGTAATGAATCTAATGAATGTAATGAGGTTACCAATTTATATGAATATGATCAGTAATGATTCTAGTACATTTACATATCTTCATGGTTCGGTTTATGCATGTTTATGGAATGAGTCGAATCTTTACGCATTTCCCTTCTGTTTGATTCGAGTTCTTAATCTATTAAGTACTTCTCTGTGCTGGAATGACTGCACTTATCTAAGAGCCGTTTTGAGCTCTATGATGCTTGCATGTCTCATTTCCACTCACTTTCTTGAAGTTTCGATCATTGATGATGTTTTCCCACTCAACTCACATTAAATAGAGACTCGGCGCCCTTGCATGCCTCGGTGGCGCCCGGTGCCCACCGGGTGATAGGCGGAGCACATGGGATTCCCTTATTCTTTGGTGGGTGTAAAAATGAATACATCTTGGTTCTATTGTCGGGACCTCTTTTCAAATTTATAGGGGGAAATGGCATACATCATGATCTGTAATGATTGATGACAGTGTTTAACCTTGGAAAGTGTTGAAGCATGGTTTAAAATCACGGAGGATGAATTTACTCGAGAGATTCATCACCTGGACCTAAGTTTAATGCACGTGGATGGGTAGAAGAGAACCTCTACCATGATTTGTATGAAAATTTTCTATGTTGCTTCCCAGTAGAACTATATGAATGGCTCTCGGCATATACGTCTAGATCAAGATGGTATTATAGATCATGTGCATGGACCCAAGAAGAATACCGGGGGGCTCAAGATGCAGATCCGATGTGAACTTGTGTTATGGATCATTGGTGGAAAGGAGTACTAGCTAGCTACACTCTGGAGTACGTTATTTCTACATATTCTTGTCCGGAAGTTCTGAGTTTGAGTTTCTACGGAGCCCAGAGGATCATTTCTATCTCATTATCCCTCTAACAATGAAGATATTGATTATTACCTTGGGTTTAGAGGCATTTCGATGGTCGGCTAAACCATTCGAGCAATCAAGCGAGGAAGCTAGGGTGGAGGAAGATGGTAGATATTGCAAAGGAGAAAGAAAGGGAGGAGAGACGACTCAAGTATTGTAAAGCACATGAAAGGGAGATTGCTAAACAACTTGAGGTTGCATGTGTGATGGATATATGGAGGCAGACATTGCGGGAAGGATTTGAGGTTCACACAGAGGATGTGGAACCTAAGCAATCTGTGTTACCCCATCTTGGAAAGCGCATAAGAGAGACCCCTTTGGCTTCTAATGAGAGTTCTTCAGTACGGAGAGAGAAGAGTTATTGGTGTGCATCTGAACCCACCTAGTGACCAAACCCTAGTGCTTGGTTTTCCAGATCAAGGGGAGAATATTGTTAGCCTAGTTGGTATCGGTGGAAGTGACCGATCTACACCCAAGAGATATAATTTCTCGTTTGGGACTTCTATGGCTGCACATACCATTCCAATGTTAGGAGGAATTTTCAGGCAAGGTATAGATATGTAATCTTTCGGTCTCACATCTGGGAGTGGCGCGGGGTACACTATTGGTAGTGGGGCATTATCACAGACCGTTGGCATGTAGTTCAGTGGAACTGTGGGGAACCTTGGCATGACCACTATATGACCACGATGGATCCGGTAGATCTAGTGGGTCATGAGGAACAGACTTGGTGGACTGGTGGATCTAGGGGGTCAGGAGGAACAGGACCTAGTGGATCTAGTGGATCTAGTGGATCAAGAGGCACGGGACACAGGTGTATCTGTGGATCCAATGCGGTGGAGGAAACACCAGAGGAAACCAAGGCTCTAGCTCAAGAGGACATGGGCCCCAGCCACCTCCTCAAGTCTTCTTTGAGATGTCTTTACATTTGTCAAATTACAAAGGTATTGAAGATGTTGCAGAACATGTTCACAAGTGTGAGCTGCTATGGCATGCAAAAGGAATCACTAGCCTAGAGAGGAAGGCAAGCCATTTTGCAATGACGTTGCAAGGGCGCGCGCATAGCTGGTATAGGAAATATGACCCTCATTAAATGGTGGTGGATTATACTACTTTAAAGAATGCCTTCTTGGTAGAATTCCACATTCCTGAGTTTGAACAGAAGAGCATCGAGCCCTGAAGGAGATTCAACAAGGAATGGTGGAGAGTGCACAGAGTATGACACATGGTTTAAGACTCTCCTGTCAAAATTATCATATGAAATTCACCCTTCACAACATGCTCAATGGTTTGTTAGAGGGTTGATAACACCTTTTAGAAGAGCTTTATCTCATAAGAATTTCTGACTCCCACGCGAGGCGTTCAAAGCTACCTACACACTTTGAAGGCTGTTGGAAGTGTTGATACTAGTGTTAGCCCGTTCCTAGAAGCTCAAATCGCTACTATGGCTAAGCATCTGGAGAAGTTATCTACAAACTCATCCCATGAGACTCGTAGTGGTATATGGTGTATAGATTGTGAAGTAGAGGGGCATGTCAAGAATAGTTTCCCTTGGAGGACAAGACGCACCGTAGCAAAGATGGGTTGTGATATTTTTCATAGGGACCATGATGCGAGTAGGTGTCCCTTATTACAGGTGCACCATGTGGAAGAATGTGTCTTGCTACTATAATATTTACACCTCTACAACCCATGATACTAAGGATTGTAGGATTATTGATCAGATCCATGAGGCCATTGATCTTAGTGTACACCAAACTAGCCTTGTAAGTAGTTCTAAGGGTGATGAGCATTGTTATGAGTAGCGTGTAGATGAGGCACGAGCGAAGGGGATTTCACAGAGGATTATGTGGTCATGGTAACCACGGAGGAGGAAGAAGTGAGTTTCCACGTGGAACCTATTTTAATTGTGGGTCTACAGACCACTACAAGTGCGAGTGCCCGAGACTTATTCTAGTGCTCATTTTGCGGGAAGAAGCACAAGTATGAGGAGTGCCTCAGGTTGTTAAAACACATGAATCAAAGCAACACCGGAAAGACAAGGTACTACAATGGTAAGCATTAAGAAGGCTAACACACAATGGATGCCACAGGTGACACATGATGCAGGCTTAGAACCTGTTATGGTAACAACAAGAGTAGAGGCCACACACACAAAGGAAATGCAAAGGTAGAAGAACTTGGTTTCAAGGGAAGAAGTGGTACATGGGAAGTACCCAGACACCTGGGCATCAAAATGAGGTATATCAAGAGACCATGGGTGTCATTCGAAGTTTACAAGGAGAAATCTAGTGTCTAAAGGAGTTGTCCAAGAGTGAGGAGCAAGGAAGGAAGGTTGAGGCACCAAATGATGACATGGATGAGGTCAAGGAAGTATGTAAAATGTTTAGGAAAGAGAATATTATTCCCTTGCTAGGAGCATGGTTGAGAGAGAAGGTACCACGCACCGAAGGAGAGCGCGAGAGGCAGGTCTTGCATGCAAACCTTCCCCCTCATAGCCTTGACTATGATAAGGAGATCACATTAGATGTAGTCATGGATGGATGGCTCCTTAGTAATATCCTCATTGACACAAGCGTGGAGGTCAATGTTCTCACCTTGGATGCATGGCATCAGATGGGAAGACTTGCATTATAGCCATCTTCAAATGTGTTGTATATGGCAAACAAAATGAAGGCAATTCCCATCGGTGTCTTAAAGGATGCAGCCATCACCATTCAGGGAGCTAAGTTTACTAGGGACTTTGAAGTCTTGGCACTCACCGAGGCAGATAATTTCCCAGCACTACTTGGGCACCCATGGTGCTATAAGAACAATGTGGATCTTCGGTTCAACAAGGGATACATAAGCTTTGAAAATAAGGAGGAACGGGTCATCATACCCCTGGTTGATGGAAAATCAACACCCTATACTAAACCTTTGGGAGAAGAGGTCTTGGATAGAATATATGTGCGATCAATCAGGGATCCAGAGACAATTCATCCCACAAAAGGATTTATCCAGTTTGAGGATACTCAATCCATAAGTGATGCCACTAGTACAACGTGTGATAATTGGGCGCATGGAACCTGTGAGTTAATCATATGGAAATTGAAAGGATTGGTGATAAAGGTGACAAAGGCACATATAGTCCAATGCCTAGGAGGAAAGGAACTACCTAAGTATTCAAGAGGATCCTTCCCTGAGATCTTTTTATAGGAGATGAAATCTTAGTGGAAGGAGGAAAATGAATGAACAGGGATGCTAAGTTATGTCCTGCTCAGCACAGTGGCACACTGGTGGGCAACACATCAGGAGAACCTCTTGGAATGGCATGAGGTGAGAATTTCCCTCTTTGTCTGGTTCTCTAGAAGCAATGCACCCACCACCATCAAAGATTATCATGGTAAGGAACCCACCTCTTTCCATATCCAGGATTGTGAGAGGGTCTAGAGAGAAGGCATAGAGGCTTTACCACCATCCCTATGGGTACACAAACTATATTCTACATTGCAAGGTTATGCACACGCATGGTACATTCATTTTGAGACATGTCGCTAGACAAGAAATTGGTAAGAGTTAGCGGCTGATATCATTTAAACATTCGAGTATCGGAGTACAAAACCCTTGGTGGATAAGGCATTGCAGGTTATCAAGCACCTTACCATTGGGGATAGTGCCATGGTAGAAGATAGGCTATTGGACTTGCTAGGTGAACCTCTGGAGGCACACTTTGAGGAAGAAGAAACAGAAGAAATACAGTTTGAGCGCACATGTATGGAAAAAGAAAAAGGGAAGATGGTGTATGTTATTGATGGGGAAGAAGTGGAAAACTTAGATGTTGACCATTCTGTAGGGACGCACGAGGTGGTAGATAGTGCTGATGAATGGGCATGCGCCTATCATGAACCTTTAAAGAAAAATAAGGTTAACATCGGCTCAAAAGAAGAGCCTAAAGAGGCTATCATCGGAGACTATTGGTCGGAGAAGGAAGTCTCCAAGATCATTGATCTTTTACGTGAGTTTGAGGATTTATTCCCACACAGTGTCATGAACTCAAAGGCATTCACCATTCATTGGGAGAAATGAGAATTAAGTTGAAGGAGGGTGCACGCCCGGTCCGGAAGAGACCATATTAAATGAATCCCAACCTATGCGTGAAGGTCAAGGAAGAAATAGACAAGATGATAACGTCGAGGCATTATTGAAGCTATTGAAGAGTCAGAGTGGATAAGTCCAATGGTAATTAGCATCAAGAAGGACGAAGGATAAGGATCTATGTTGATTACATGGACCTGAATGCAGTGTGTATCATTGATCCTTTCCCAACCCCTTTTACTAAAGAAATCTTAGAGGGAGTGGCAAGGCACGAGGTCTATTCTTTCACAAATGGATTCTCGGGCTATCACCAGGTAAGGATCGTGAAGGAGGACCAAAGGAAGACAACTTTCACCACTGAGTGGGGAATTTTTCCTATACAGTCATGCCTTTTGGGTTGAAGAATGTGCCTACTATGTTCTCGTGCATTGTGGTACAAGCTTTCCAGGATTTTATCCATAAATTCCTTCAAGTCTACCTAGATGATTGGACAATATATGGGTTAGTGAAGGACCATTGTGACAACTTAAGGCTGATGTTTGAAAGGTGTCGGCAGTTGAGGATATCCCTCAACATTAAGAAATGTGTCTTTTTTACCCCGTTTGGAACATTATTGGGACACATCATATGTAAGGAAGGCCTACTAGTAGATCCCGCAAAAGTTGCAATAATTGTGGGATTGAGGGATCCTACTAGTCAAAGTACAGTATGCAGAATTCTTGGGCATACGGGGTAATATAGGAAGTTCATCAAGGGATATGCCAAGATCGTCATGCCTTTAGAAGAGTAACTTAGACATAAGAGTTCCTTTCATTGGGGAGAGGTGAAACAGTCATTCAACACCTTAAAGGATAGAATTGTCACCACGCCCATCCTACGTTTCCCTTCTTGGGATAAGCCTTTCCATGTTCATGTGGATGCCTCAGGGACCGCCATTGGAGTAGTACTTTCATAACCTAGTGAAGGGATTTTTGATCATCCTTTATGCTTTGCAAGCAATAAATTGACACTAGCAGAATGCAATTACACTATGATTAAGTGCGAGGCATTTTCAATGATCTACGCACTTCATAAATTCAGACAATATTTGTTGGAAACCCCTTTTATATTTTACACTGACCATATGGCATTGAAATACTTGGTGAACAAGCCCATTCTACAAGGGCGCATATGTCGGTGGGTACTATTGTTCCAAGAATTCAAGTTCGCAGTGGTTGTTAAACTAGGTAAAAGTAATTCCAAACTTGATCATTTGTCTAGGATTGATTCGGGGAGGACGCACAGAGCATTGAAGAGACTATGTCAGATACACAACTATTTAGGTTGTGGTGCGCGCCCTTGGATTTGGAGGACATTGTGGTATTCCTTAAAATAGGTGTGGCACCAAATGGAATGAAGGCCTTAGAGAAGAAGAAGTTGGCCATATGTGCCGCACCCTACATGCTAATTAGTGGAGATTTGTACAAAATGGGTCATGATGAGGTTCTGCATCATTGCGTGTTAGAACATGAGCGCATTGCAATTATGGAAGAGGTGCATGGTGGGATTGCAAGAGGACACTATGCGGGAAATGCAACCGCGTGGAAGATTATACTCATAGGGATTTGGTGGGAGACCATTTATCAAGATTGCATTTTGTTTTACTGAGGCCTATGACCATTTCTAGTGCCTTGGCAAACCTAGAAAAATGGATGAAATTCCCTTACGACCAATAGTCGGACGGAACCATTTGAGAAGTGGGCTATTGGGGTAAGTGCACCAAGTTGGTGGACAAAAAGGGGTCATAAGTGGACGTCATATTGTAAAAAACAAAAGTGAAATCTCAACTTGTAGGGATTATTAGCAATACGCGCACTCAAAATTAGAAAAATTTATATAAATATGAATCATAGCATCCGAAATCTAGTTTCTAAAATACTATTTTTTTTTAAAAACGGACAAGTTTAGCTATATTAAACACTTAAAATTATATGACTTGGTTTTTGTTTTTGAAAAAACCTATAAGATTGTAGTCCGTTTGCCCGCGATTTGGATGACCAAATCTTGTTTTTTTTTTTTAGTGAAAATTTAGATGTAGTTGTCTATCTTGGGATGGATTTTATTTTGTATTTTTTGAGCAATATTTTTTTAGTGATTTTTTCCATGAAAGTGGTCTAAAAGCTATAGAAAATGGAACACTTTTGTTTTCCCGCCATAACTATATCAAAAAATATCGAAATCAAATTTTTTTAACATGTATAGAATTTCTCCACACTTGGGATGGTATAAGTTTTATCACATTTTGATAAGCGAAACAAAAGTTGTAGTCTTAAATGTAGACATGAACATTCGCGGGAAAAATGTCTTAAGGACCTATTGTTAGTAAAAAATTATAAAATGATATTTATCTTATTCTATTCACTTTAAAATCAATATTTCTACTGAAGCTAACAGTCTCCCCTACGCGATGGCACCATTTTTGTGAAATGTTTTCAGTTTTTTAGCATGGTTCAAGTCTATGGAAGAGAAAATTTGAAGTTTTTTTACCCTTTACACTTCATAATGACCTTTCATAGCTTTGGTTGGGGCAAAAAAAAGATTTCCTAAGCCTTAGGGTTGGATTTGATGATCTGAAATAAGCGCGATCGCGGTTTATAAACCGTGATCGTGGGTTTTTAAACAAGAACCACGATTGCGCTTTATAAACCACGATCACGGTTTATAAAGCATGATCACGGTTTATAAATCATATTTATACACATCCCAATGTTCTAATTACCATGTGATTTTTACTATTTGACTTTACCGTATAAATTACTGCGAAATTATGTCATTTTCTGCATGTTTTTCTTATCACTAGAAGTAAAACATCATGGGAGACAAGAAACGAAGTCAAAAAAGGAAGTCATTAAGTAAAAAAATACCAAACGAATTAGAGGCAAACAGATTTCAAAATCTGAGCGAATGCGGAATCTTCGTGAATCAAGAAGAGGTTCATCTTCAACCCCTACTATTGTAAGTAATGAGGAACCAGGTAATATTTCTACTGTCAATGTTGAAGTTGAATTAAATACTCGTGATGAAGATGTTTTTACTGTCAATGTTGAAGAATAATTAAATACTCGTGATGTAGCAAATGTTGAAATTAAAGGAGACAATGAAAATGTGAATAAAGAAATTTAGGTTGAAACGTAAATAAGTAAAATTTGATAAAAACACCTCCTAGGATTTTCCATAATAAACCTAATTATTTTATTGAAATTGATGAAAACATTTTGAAACCAATGTGTGACAAAATTTCTGAACAGAAAATCAGAAGAAAAGCCACTGAAATTTGGGATAATCATTTTAAAATTTTAAATGATTCCTAAAGATGTCGATTGTTGGTTAGTTTGATGAAATTGAATAAAATAAGACCTACATCAAAACCTTAGGATTGATGACATCTAATATATGTGGTCAAACCTCTACAATTGCTGAAAACCTTCATGATGCATATCATATTTTGTTGGTGTCAAAAGACGCTAGGGATAGTAATATTGTGCATCATGTACTTACTACTCGTGTTGTAAGTAAATCAATAAAAAAACAATGTTTGATTACGCAAACAAGTCGAATGTTACAAGTTAATTAAAAAACTCTAATGAAAGTAATTGAAAGGTGTAATATCCTTCAATCACTCAATAACACCAATTTTTGGGCATTTTTATGCTAGAGTACCACATAAGGAAAAATATAATACTGATGCTATAAGAGAAGTTGTTATTCAATTTTAGCATGATAACACTAGAGTTTCACCTAATACAAGAGATGTTGTAAACGGAGAGTTAGTTCTATTAATCGCTAACCACATCCAAAGCATTTCTTAGATATGAATCAAACTCAATTTTTTTAAAGTAAGTTTGAACAAGAGCATCTAGAAATTAAAATTAGTTAACATTTTTTTGAATTGTTAAAACCATTCTATGTGAAAATCAATCACATTTGCACCACTTGTTGTTGTAGGCAACATTTTGAATTCGCTATGTATTATGCTAAATTTTTATGTATTCATTTTATTTTACATCTTGAAACTATGTTATCGAATGTGGTGTTCAAGTTCCACCAATATCTTACAAGGATTTCATTCCTACGATATTTTTGAAAAGAAGTTAGACATTTTGTTTATAGTCGGGATTGTTTAGATGGAAATCGTGGTACATGTGGTAGATTACCTAAATTAGAAAGTTGCATCCATGAGAAAATTGAAGGTGCAATAGGAAATAATTTAGTTGAGTTTGATAAATATAAATCAGTTGCATACCAGTTAAAAGATGGAAAAGAGTCTAAACGGTGTGAGCTAGTTATAGAACATATGCCTGTTTTTCAATTTATGAAAAAATTTAAGGATGAAATTGTTTATGAGTATGCTAGGCATACACACAGAGCTCGATGGTTGGATGAACAGTTCAAGATATGCAAAGACACATTTCCTATTGGTACTATTGTTTCAGTGGTAGATTTTGCAGAGAATTACACATTGCAACCACAAATGGAGGTTCAATCACAATATTACAACTCAGTACAAGTTTCCATTTTTGTGCATATAGCATTTATACATTCTCCTGACAGTACAGAGAATGATCGAAAATTTTAAGAGAGTACCATTTTTATATCAGTGATGATCGTACTCATTCTACTGAATTTGTGCAAGGGTGTTTCCGATTATTTTAAAGAAACTTTTCTGATAGAGACATCCACTTCAAACAACATTATATATGGTCAGATAATTGCACATCTCAGTTTAAGAATGCACGAATGTTTTATTGGATGAGCAGGATGCACGTTAAGATGGGTGTGTAACATATTTAGAGTTTCACTGAGGCTGGACATGGAAAAGGAGAGCATGACGGTGCATGGGCACGTGTGAAAAGAGATCTTGCAAGAGAAGAGTTGAAGTACAAAGATGGTGCTAAATTGAAAGATGCAAAGAGCATAGTGGAATGGTGTATTGACAACATGGCCCAAGGTTCTTAAGATATTTCCACGGTTCGCATATATTTTTGGTTGATAAAGGAACAAAAAATTGCTAACTACGAGGATTTTATGACACTCATTGGGTCTAATGATATGCACTCATTTTGTAGCTTAGCTATTTCGTGGGCCACATGGACAAGAAATTTGACATGTTTTTGTGCATCTTGTATCAAATTTGTCACAGTTGAGTGTGATTCACAAGAATGGCTCGATGGATGGATTTATAGGCCTCTAACTCCATTCGCTAGTTATTAACCTCCACAAGCATTATGACTTGTTTCTGCGAGATGAAGTTGTAACATCCAAGGACTTTGTGAAATTCTAATTTTGGTGTGACAAGGTATTTATGGTTATTTATAATTTTTGTATTGAGTTATATCCATTGAAATTTTAATATGTACAATTTAAATTTGAGTTGAAACCTTTTTTTGTAGGACATGTGTTTGCAGTTATTGCGATAAAAGAAAATGAAGAAGGAACAAACTATTTCTTATGTCATTGCATTGAGGAAAGAAAGAAGTTGACTTCTCTCTGTTATAGATGGCGAAGATATTGAGTACCCTACATGGTCAGTGGTAGTTACTGGAACTTGGCTTCGGCGATATCCATTAAAAACTCCTCTGTTTGGGTGTTTGAAGACTTTGAGACACACAGAAAAATACTCTTATATCCGCATCTAGTTCTAGTGACAAATATTCAGTTGTATAGATATTGAGGAAGGCCTAATAATAAGATTCTTTGGAAGGTTTGAGAGTCAGATCATGAAGCAATCTTGTCCATTATTCAGAGTAGATCCGATCTTAATGGTTCATTGCAATGAATTTACAATGCTCATGTCTGGTATATATAATTTCTTTGGTATATATAAATTTGTTAGATAAATTTAAGTTCATATATTTTATTAAATTTATGTATTTTGTATATATCTAGTATGGTTTTGATTTGAAACTTAAATTTCTTTGACTAAGACTTTTATATGCAGGTTAGTGGTGCCAAAAAAGCTTCCACCTTCACGTGGTTGGCACTATTAGTAGAGAATTATAAATTCTCAAAGCTAAGAGAAGCTTTCATTGTTTTACAAGAAAAGAGAAGTAATTAACAATGATTTATGTACCTATGGAGGGGGTTCTTGGCTCCGGAGGAGGTAGCCCAAAAGAACTTGGAGCTTAGAGAACCAAAATGACACCTCCCCAAGTGTTTACAAGACCATCCCTACGCGTGTGTACAGTCGGTTGGTGCCACGACCCACACCTTTATATAAAATATATTTTTGACAACCTTTGAACCTTACACGGCTCAAACTACACTATTTTTGGAGTCACAGAGACGTCTCTAGGTGCCACGGAGTCTACGTAGTCACCCATCGAAGTTGAACAATTTTTTGGTCTCAGGGCTATTGAGGGACTCCGCCCGAACGAGGTATCCCGGAAGCAACGACATTATCGTGCACCAAAACAACACCTCCTCTATCTTTCACCTGGCCACTCGGGTGTGTCTGTGCAGTCGGTTTAGTGCCACGACCCACCATTTACAAAATATAATGTTTGACAGCCTTACACTGTCTCAAACTACACTATTTTGTGCATTTGTAAACAATATGGAAGCGAGAGCACCGATTGGAGAAGGAAAAAACCAAGAAAGGATATTGTAGAGTGTCCCTATGCCGAGGTGTAGGATCAGACGAGACATCTCTAGGTGCCACGGAGTCTGCGTAGTCACCCGTCAAAGTTGAACGATTTTTTGGTCTCAAGGCTCTTGAGGGACTCCACCTGAACGAGGTAGCCCAGAAGCAACGACATTGTTGCACACCAAAATGATGCCTCCTCTAGTGTTCACCTAGCCACCTGACATGTCTGCGTAGTCGGTTTGGTGCCACGACCCACTTTGTTTACAAAATATACCATTTGACAGCCTTACACTATCTCAAACTACACTATTCGTGCATTTACAAACAATAAGACAACAAGAGCACCGATTGGAGAAGGAAAAAATTGAGACAGAATATTGTAGAGTGTCCCTACACCAAGGTGTAAGATTAGATGAGACATCTCTAGGTGCCATAGAGTCTGCGTAGTCACCCGTTAAAGTTGAACAATTTTTTGGTCTCAAGGCTCTTAAGGGACTCCGCCCGAACGAGGTAGCTCGGAAGCAAAGATGTTGTTGCGCACCAAAAGACACCTCCTCTAGCATTCACCGCCACTTAGATGTGTCCACACGATTGGTTTGATGCCACACCCACCATTTACAAAATATATCATTTGACATCCTTACACTGTCTCAAACTACACTATTCGGTGTGTTTGCAAACAATAGGGCAACGAGAGCACCGTTTGGAGAAGGAAAAAAATCAAGACAGTCTATTATAGAGTGTCCTTATGCTGAGGTGTAGGATTAGATGAGATGTCTCTAGGTGCCACGAGTCTACGTAGTCACCCGTCGAAGTTGAACAATTTTTTGGTCTCAGGGCTCTTGAGGGACTCCACCCGAACGAGGTAGCCTAGAAGTAACGACATTATCGCACACCAAAACGATGCCTCCTCTAGCATTCACCTAGCCACCTAGATGTTTCTACATAGTTAGTTTGGTGCCACGACCCACTGTTTACAAAATATATTGTTTGATAGCCTTACATTGTCTCAAACTACACTATTCGGTGCATTTACAAACAATAGGGCAGTGAGAGCACTAATTGGAGAAGGAAAAAACCTGAGATAGGCTATTATAGAGTGTCCCTATGCTAAGGTGTAGGATCAGACGAGACGTCTCTAGGTGCCACGGAGTCTACGTAGTCACCTGTCAAAGTTGAATGATTTTTGGTCTCAGGGCTCTTGAGGGACTCCACCCAAACAAGGTAGCCGGAAGACAAGACATTGTTGCGCACTAAAAACGAAACCTCCTCTAGCATTCACCTAGCCACTTAGATTTATCTGCGTAGTCGGTTTGGTGCCACGACCCACCGTTTACAAAATATACCATTTGACAACCTTACACTGTCTCAAACTACACTATTCGGCGCATTTGCAAACAATAGAGCAGTGAGAGCACCAATTAGAGAAGGAAAAAACTGAGACAGGATATTGTAGAGTGTCCCTATGTTGAGGTGTAGGATTAGACGAGATGTCTCTAGGTGCCATGGAGTCTGCGTAGTCACCCATCGAAGTTGAACAATTTTTTGGTCTCAGGGCTCTTGAGGGACTCTGCCCGAACGAGGTAGCCCAAGCAAACGCAGCTTGTTGTTGTGCACCAAAAATATGTCTCCTCTAGTGTTCACCTAGCCACCTAGACATGTCTCATGTAGTCGGTTTGGTGCCACGACCCACCGTTTACAAAATATACCATTTGACAGCCTTACACTATCTCAAACTACACTATTCGGTGCGTTTACAAACAATAAGGCAGCGAGAGCACCGTTTGGAGAAGGAAAAAAACCAAGACAGTCTATTATAGAGTGTCCCTATGTCGAGGTGTAGGATTAGACGAGACGTCTCTAGGTGCCACGAGTCTACGTAGTCACTCGTCAAAGTTGAACGCTTTTTTTGGTCTCAAGGGTCTTGAGGGACTCCGCCCGAACGAGGTAGCCCGGAAGCAACGACATTGTTGTGCACCGAAACGACACCTCCTCTAGCAATCACCTATCCACCTGGACATGTCTACGTAGTCGGTTTGGTACCATGACCCACTGTTTACAAAATATACCGTTTGACATCCTTACACTTTGTCTCAAACTACACTATTCGGCGCGTTTGCAAACAATAGGGCAGCGAGAGCACCGTTTGGAGAAGGAAAAAAACTGAGACAAGCTATTGTAGAGTGTCCCTACACCAGGTGTAGGATCATACGAGACATCTCTAGGTGCCACAGAGTTTATGTAGTCACCCGTCGAAGTTGAACGATTTTTTGGTCTCAGGGCTCTTGAGGGACTCCACCTAAACGAGGTATCCCGGAAGCAACAACATTGTCACGCACCAAAATGATGCCTCCTCTAGTGTTCACTGGCCACCTGAACGTGTCTGCATAGTCGGTTTGGTGCCACGACCCACTATTTTCAACTTTTTCAACAATTACAACTTTTTTAACTTTTTCAACAATTACAACTTTTTCAACAATAGTTACTCTCTTATTCCAAGTATAGTTAGGATTCCTCATCCTACAAATAGACTAGGAAAACAACATTAGGATTTTCTTTACTAAAAATAGAGATCGGTTGAATTCGTCACTGCCCCCCTAGACCCCCTATGACATGAGTGGGGGGAAGCCCCCACACCCCTTTGGAAAGTGAGCTAAAAATGTTGTCGTAAAGGGATCTAAAATTTAACTTTGTTGTCACATATCTTATAATATCCACCTTGATAACCAATCCACTTTATATATTACACGACCAACTCATCGCATTTTCTGCAAATGAATAGAAGATAACCAAATTATACTTAACTAAAATATGCTTTGTCTTATTGTGATAAGCTAGATTCTTGGATAATTAAATAGCACTTTGATTGTCACACAATACCTTCATCTTCTATTGATATCTTCAAAACTCATCCAATAAAATTTTTACCCAAATTACCTCCTGACAACTATGATAGGCAGCTACATATTCTACCTCAGTAGTTGAAAAAATTGTAATATTTTGAAGCTTTGAAATCCAACTGATAGGTCCAGTTACAAGTGTAATAGCATAACTAGAAGTCGATCTTTGTTTTTCCAAATCACTTACAAAATATGAATCAAAATATCCACAAATTGAATCACCAATATTGTTATAGGTGATGCAATAATTTATTTTTCCTCACAAGTAGTGAAACTCCCACTTCACTGCTGAACAATGTTCTCTACCTAGATTTTCCTAAAATCTACTGACAACTCCAACAACATGTGAAATTTCAGTCCTTGACATGTACATGTCATAACATACATAAAACTTATTATTGCACTAGAATATGGTACATGAGATATATGCTTATTTTCTTCTTATTGTTGCACCATAGTTTTTTAATTTTAAATCAAACATACATATAGAATTAATATACATAGAATATACATACATAGAAGGATATCATGTGCAATGAATTCGAATCAAACATAGAAGTAATATCGTTATGAAAACCAACACATGGATATATAATGTATCAAACTAAGTGTGTTGAACGCACGTCTCTAAAAATATAAGTTCATAACATGTGTACATCTCAAACCAAGTGTGTCATACATATAAGACCACATGCGGCCACATAAGGCTATATACAATGTCCTATGAAGAATCATGAACTAGGACCAGCTGGCCCATATATATATATATATATATATATATATATATATATATATATATGTATATATGTACATCCATGTCCTATGAATCTAATCATGAAACATCTTCCCTCTCTTCACCTGCTAGAAGTAGCATGTCCACGACCCGAGGATGTAGTGGAGGGAGATGCCATTATGGATTTCATTTGTATGGTCCTAGGCGTCTCTAAGCAGGCACTGTAAACTAACCTACACATTCGTAAACATCAAGATTTTAACACCCATATTTTTAAAATAAATTCAAAATTTAGAAACTTAGAATTTAGTTTAAATGCATGTAAATCTTACTTGATGTCATGATCCCTATCAATTTTCGTTGACGCATGGTAGGGACAATGGTAGACTCATGAGAGGTAAGCTACATACAAATAATTAAATTTCAAATTAAATATTTCATGTACAAAATTTGATATTGTAGATTTAAGTAATAAGAAATAATTCCTAAATAAATTTAACAAATTTAAAAAATTGTACCTCAATTAGTGGATCTGCAGATGCTATGGCTAGTATCTACAGCAGCCTCCACAGTCTACATAAATGGAGGAGTCTCTCTGGCAGTCATAAGCTATACAAAAAACATGTACAAATCAATATTAATCTACATGACTACCACATAACAGAGCCAAAGCATAATCCACGTGAACTTCCACAATTAGAACTGGAAAGTGTAAAGAGAAACTAACTTGCGTAAAAGTCACGTGAGGCATGCCAATAGCCTCAGTTCCCAGAGCAGATGATGACCCACTAGGCTCTTGCACGTATAAAAGACAAACATATATTAATATGTACATGTACAGGTGAAACATTATAATAATAAAAGTGCACAATCAAATGAAATTTGAAATTTAAGTACAACTTGAAACTTATGTTTGTAACATGCTAGGCTGCAGTAGCTAGCATGTCGACATCGGATGTTTCCTTCACCGACTCTTGCTATTTAAAATAAAATAAAAAATTATTTTTTAAATGTATGTACATAACATATAATGAAATACATATATATTAAAATCTCAAACATGAATTAAACTATTGTATATATATTAAATATTTATTTGACATTTACCTATGAAAGACCAGGATCTTTGCACCAATTCCAAAAACATCTGCCATCATCTCATCTAGAGAAAAGAAATCATGTGATCCAAAGAAATGATGTCTCGTCACATGATGCATACGGCACCACATGATCCACAGTGGTGTGGTGCGCTAGAACTAACGCCTCCACCAACATCACCAGATGCAATCTACTCACTATGCTTTGGGTCGGTGTGTCGGTGAGTTCCTTCAATGCATGTAGTGTGTCAATCTTTACAACCTCCTTCACTTGTAGGAGGGATAACTAAAGGAAGTGGGGGTTTTGGGGCATGGGGATCCTTGGTTGACCTCTGCGCATGCACCAGTCTACTCTATGCAGAGCCACCACCTCGCCCATAAAAATTAGAAAAGTCAAAATAGTTTGGGACCTCATTAAGCATGAACTCACAATATAATTTCTTCAAAAAATAGAGGGGAACCTCATTGTTGTTGCATGGTGGATAATCAAAAACCATCCACCATCGGTCCCAAAAAAAATTCTTGATTCGGTCATTGTGGCACCAATGGATTGAGAACCGTTTGCAAGTAACTGCAGGGGGCATTGGTTCTTGGGTCAGTAAATAATGCACAAATGCGGTCTTTTCCAAAAATTTGTCTTTTACGGCCACATGGGATAATTTATTTGCATACCACTACCTACAATCACCTCTAAAGGTATTCCATCTATCTATTTGGTTAGTTCTGAAAGTCAACTTCACCAATCAATGTTTGTGAATGTGTTGGCTAAAGTCATGTAGGACGGATTTGTGGCATGATTTTGTCTTATATTTTGAATAAGGTTCTCAATGGCAATTTTATTTTGTCAGATTTTTCCAACGATATCAGCTTGTGTTCCTGTTGGTTCCGTGGGGACAGAAGGAGCCACAGGAGGTGGATCTATGTTTGGAGGAGGGTTTTGAGGATTGTTTTGAGGGTTTGCAAGATTACGAGCTCACCGAGCAACTGACAAAACAAAAAATTGTATACATAAACAAAACATTGGAAAACCCATGAAAATCACAAAAATAACCTAAAATGCAAACAAATTGATCAAAATCAAGGGCTTACCTCTTTGTCTTGGCGGCATGGTTGAAACTATCACAATCCATAAGTTTGAAGAGTAATTTTTAGGGGGTATTCAAAGTGTGAGTGCCAAAGGTCTAGGAGAAATCGCAGTTGGAAAGAAAATTGAGGGAAAATGAGGAGTCGTGAGTCTATTTTTTTTTCTCGAGAGGACCGCGATCGCAGATTTTAAAGCTGTGCTCACGGTTTGCAAACCACAAGCACGGTTTTAGGTTTAGAAATCACCAAGCCTATAAAAATAGTTGCGCCAGCACATTTTATAAACCTCACTCGCGGTGCCTGGATTTCAAGTTTTTATGTCCACTTAATTGTCCACCATCTTGGTGCACTCACCCATTGACTTTTTGGACCAATCTCACTAGCGGCGCCAAGTACTAGTTCATGGTATATCCTCACTTGCAGACCGATTATTTGACAAGGTTGGCAAAAGGCAAAGCACCTACAAAGGACTTTACAATGGCTAGTCTTCTTTAGATTTTAATGGGAAAACATAATCAACAGGTATGGATGCCCATTGAGTTTGAAAAGTGATAGAGGTATGCACTTCCTCAACGAAACGGTGAAGATTTTGTTATCACAAAACTAATCCCTATCACCCTCAAGAAAATGGAACTGCTGAGGCATTTAACAAAATACTTAGCCACACATTGACTAAGATCTGTGATGTTGGTAGACATGATTGGGATGACAAAGTATCATCCATTCTTTGGGCGTATAGGACAACCTACAAGAGGTTGAATAAGGCCACACCATTTCAATTGGTGTTTAGTGTGGAGGCTATCCTACCAGTTGAATTCATGTTACCCTCTCTGTGTATAGCACACATAGGAGGATTGGCCGATGAACAAGCACTGGAAGAGAGAATTGACAAGTTAATGCAATTGGATGAGAGATGATCATTAACCAAGTGGAGCTAGAAGACAAAGAAAGCAAAAAAGGCATGGCATGATCGTCACATTAAGAACAAGAAGTTTGAGGTTGGGTATATGGTCTTACTATATGATTCAAAGTTTTTGCACCATCCTGGGAAGTTGAAATTCCATTGGTTGGGTCCCTACATCATCTCGTACATCCTTGATTTGGGCGCGTGCCAGTTACAAGCGCTGGATGGGATGATATTTCCAGACACTTCAATGGGAGTAGGTTGAAGCCCTACTATAAATAAGTCTTCTTGGTGTTTGTAAATAAGGTAGTATTGCCAGTTAGTTTAGGATTTCCCTTAATGCATTTTCCTTTTCTTATGTTTCCCTTTCTTGTTGTTATTTTGTGTTGCACCTTGGGCGCCGATAATCTCATTAATTTTTGAAGGTTGTAATTACACAGAGGACCGCACATCATTTTAGTGTGGGGTGGAGTAAGGTGGAAGAAATTGAAGTGTGAAGCGTAGGGAAGGATTGCATTGAAATCCTGGTTGAATGGCCCTGTCAAGGAAGTGCATGAGAGGAAAGGTGAAAAAGGATGTTTGGTGCCAGGTTAAGGCTACATTGTAGATCCATGTACAAAATTGGAAGAAGAGAAAATGCAACACGAGGTAGGAAAGATCAAAAATCATGATAGAAGAAGTTCCTTTAGCGCTGGTTACGTGCGCGCAAGAGTCTCCTGCCAAGATGGATTGGTTACACACCGAAGGTTGGAGAATTTTTCGTGCGGGGTTAGGTGTGTGAGTTAAGGTGCTAAAGACGAGTTTGTTTGAAAAATCCACATTAAGTGTTAAAGTACGATGGTAGGTGAAGTGGCATGTAATTCTAAAAGTGGGAAAACTATGAATATAAGGTTGGGCACTTCATTTTTACTTTGAGATTATAAATGAGGAAGAGCTAGAAGAGAAGGCCAAGGATTTAAAGTAGGAGTTAATTAGCATGCAACTAAAGCATGAACTTAGGGAAGAAAAGGAAAGGGTGTGCAGAGTACATAAGAAAGTAGAATCCATCATAGATGCCATTGTTTTGAAGCATCCGGACCTAGCACCGCCCACACAAAATTATGGATCTTCCCTTGAGTTCCTTGAAGACTTAACACACATCCTCACCATGGAGAGGCAACCTCTAGCTTTAGAATCCATGGAAGAAGTAGCAGCGCACCTGGAGAAGGAGGATAAATTAAAGGTAGTAGCAATCATGGCTGAATACGAAAATTCCTTGCTAATGTAAATATTTCTACCTATAACATTGAGCTGCGTATATGACAATTGCATAGACAGAGATAAAGTGGCAGGTATTCTGGTCGCCAACTATGAAGCAAAGCTTAAAGAGTTCCAAGAAAAGAACAAAGGGAACAGAGAAGAATGGGATAGAATCCTAGCCGAGGTTGAAAAGAATTTGAAAGCTATTGAGGCCCTAAGGGGTACAATAAAGAACCAACTAAAGGAGCTATACCCACATATTACTAGAAGGATGCACATGCTTGAGGACGTGGGCAAGGAATTGGAAAAAATTGTTGACATCATGAATGCTCAAGGAGATGGACTAAGTTTTGGGGAGGTAAGCTCCTAGTCGGTAACCTCTCGCTAAAGAGTGCAAAATGAAGTCGATTCTAGAACAAGTTGGAGGTTGACTTGTAGAAAGATTTTCCTAGCTTGTTCTGCGTAATAATGCCATCACGTCCCCATTCTTTATTTTTTCCAAATTCTTCATCCCCTTATTCTTTTCCTAATACGTTAAGTCTATTGTGTTTATTTATTCATTGGAGAAGCTTTACATGCGGCGAGAGAATAGGTAAAGTGTGGGGTGATGTTGGGCCCCTAAAATATTGACTAAGTACACCAAGGCGCATGGGCATTCAATGCCTAGGTTGAAGGATGGGCACGCAAGAAGAAGGTGTGTAAGGTAGGGTTTTAGAAGGGTCATGTTGTGTGCCCGCAGGACAATGTCTTGAGACTTAGCTGTATTTGGTGTATTGGTAAGGACACATAAAAAGCATGACCCGACTACACATGCAGAGTGGTTAAGGTGTCAGCCTGGTGATAGGTTGGCCTAGGAAGGAATATGCCCTGCGATGAAGCTTCTAGAAAACCATCATGGCAAAAAGTGGAGAGCTCAGGCCTGAAGGAGCATGCTCCCATGGAGAACCACATTCAGACACTTGGAAATGGATATGAGGTCGTAAAAGGATGAGTTGGCACTTCGGGGTGCCTATATATACAAGCACCCGTAGAAGAAAAAAGGATGATCATATATAGAGAGAATAGAGATATAGAGATTAATAGAGAGTGGAGCTTTGCGAAATGTTGCGAAGGAACTTTGTTTGGGTTAGGTAGATAAAACATAGGAGAAGGATGCATCAATGGCTTGGGTTATTAAATTTCTTTTGAGAACTAAATGATATGGATCCAGTTATGATGCATGACTTTGGTCGCCTTTTCTGTGATGCTATGTAGGGAATCTAATGAATGCAATAGAGGTTACCAGTTTATATGAATATGATCATTAATGATTCTAGCGCATTTACATATCTTTATGAATTTGTTTTATGCATGTTTATGGAATGAGACCGAATCCTTGTGCATTTCCCTTTTGTTTGATTCAGGTTCTTAATGCTAAGTACTTCTCTATCTGGAATCACTACACCGATCTAGAAGCCGTTTTGAGCTCTATGATGATTGCATGTCTCATTTCCACTCACTTCCTTGAAGTTTGGTTCATGTATGATGTTTTCCCATTCAACTCACATAAAAGAGACTTGGTGCCCTCGCATGCCTTGGGTGAGCACCCAACACCCACCTTGGGTGATAGGTTGGTGCGCATGGGACTCCCTTGTTCTTTGGTGGGTGCAAAAATGAAAACGAGGTTCATGGTGGTAAAAATAGGATTTAGGGCTCAAGGCTCATGGCTAAGGGTTTAGGGTAAGGCCCAAGGGTTTAGAGTTGAGGGTTTATGGTTTAGGGTTTAGGTTTTAAGGTTTAGGGTCTACGGTTTAGGGTTTATGGTTTACGGTTTATAGTTTAGGACTCGGGGTTTATGGTTTAGGGCTCGGGGTTTAGGGATTAGGGTTTAGGGTTTAGGTTTTAGGTTTTAGATCTCGGGTTTTAAGGTTTAGGGTTTAGGGTTTAGGTATTATGGTTTAAGGTTTAAGGGTCATGGTTTAGGGTTTAGGGTTTAGGGTTTAGGGTTTAGGGGTTAGTGTTTAAGGATCAGGGTTTAAGGCTCAAGGTTTAGGGTTCAGGGGTTAGGGTTTAGGGCTCAAGGTTTAAGGCTCATGGTTTATGCCTTAGGGTTTAGGAGCTTAGGGTTTAAGTTTTAAGGTTTAGGGTTTATGGTTCGGGGTTTAGGTTTTAGGGTTTAGGGTTTACATTTTGTAGTTTAGGATTTAGGGTTTAAGGTTTAGGTTTTAAGGCTCAAGGTTTAGGGTTTAGGGCTCAGGGTTTAGGGTATAGGGCTCAAGGTTTATAGTTTAGGGTTTAGGGTTTACTATTCAAGGTTGACGGTTTAGGGTTTAGGGCTCGGGATTTAGGGTTTAGGGTTGATGGTTTAGGTTTGAGGGTTCATGGTTTAGGGCTCAAGGTTTAGGGCTTAGGGTTTTGGGTTTAACGTTTATGGTTTGGGGTTTAGGGCTTACGGAACACGGTTTAGGATTTAGGGTTTAGCGCTAATGGTTTAGGGTTTAGGTTTTAAGGCTCGGGGTTTAGGGTTTAGGGTTTAAGGCTCATGGTTTAGGGTTTAGGTCTCTAGGTTTAGGGCTCGGGGTTTAGGTATTAGGGTTTATGATTTAGGGTTTAGGGGTTAGGGGTTAGGGTTTAGGGTTCAAGGTGGTAAATATAGGGTTTAGGTTTTGAGTTTCGGGGTTTAGGAATTAGGGTTTAGGTTTTAGGGCTTAGGGCTTAAGGCTTAGGGCATAGGGTTTAGAGCACGCCGGTGGGACCAGGACCAAGTTTTGTCATCATTTTGTTACTTTACTTGTTTTGCGCAGGTTTCGTAAGGATCATAGTTATCTGGATTCATCATTCTTGTCAAGTTAGATATATTTTACAAATATTTTGTTTTTCGACTCACTTGTTTGTAGGATTTAAATTTGTCTCTGCTAGTGTAGTGTCCTTTGTACATATAGTCATTTTTGTCATCGTCAAGGTAAGTTTGTTTTGTTATTTTGAAAGGGTGTATACTTGGTATAAAATTTTCATGTTATTGCTATTTAAAAAATAAATAAATAAACCAATTCTTTATTGTGCATTCTACCCTTGCACGGAAACGAATCCAGAAATTAACCTTATTGCTTGGCTGCATTTTCAAGTTTGATTGTGTAATTTATTATTCTCCTAGTTGTCGTCATGTGATATATATTTTGTGAATGTTTCATTTTCCCACTCACTTTCTTGCAGGGATTTAGTATTATCTTTGTCTGTTTGGCATGTTACTTACATTTGGTAGTCTTTCTCTGTCATGAGGTAAGGGGTTTTGTGTTTCGGTTTTACTTTGTCTTCTGGTTCGTATTATTACGTTCCTAGATTTTATTTCATATCCTGTAAAAACACACACAAAAATTATGAAATAACATTGAATTAAGTTATAATAAAAAGAAATATAAAAAATTCTTTTTAAATCCTAACTATCCTAAATTACCCATCCCCTTACCTATCACCCCATTTAACTCTCTACCTAACTCCCATCTCTCTTCCCTCACCATCAAGCTACTATCCCCACACATCAAGCTCTCCAGGTGCACCCTAACCGAGCTACCATCTTCATCTCCCTGACCTTATCTCCTTTCAAATCTCCTTCACCGCCACTCCCCATCTGACGCCGAGCTCATATCCCGACTCCCAAGTATTTCCCTCCGGTTCCCGTGAGCTCCCATTTAACTTTTCTTCTTCCCAAGCTCCCATATCCTCCACCATGGCTGAGCCATAATCCCGCACCCATCATTCTTCCTTCCTACTCGTTCCCAACTCCCACATCCCCAGCTTCCATCTTACCTCTCCGCTGCTCCATCTCTCTTCCACTCAGCTCGTCCCACACAACTCCAATTCATTCTCCACGTTCTAAACTCCCAACTCCAAACTCATCCCCTCACCAAAACACTTGACTCACCCACTACGTTTGAGCCACCCTCACCACTCCCACACCGAACTATCCCCGTCCACTTGAGCTCCCTCCTAAGCTTCTTATCTCCCACACAAACCACTTCTCTCACCTCACTCCATGTAGACCAAATAAAAACAACCAAACAAGACTACTCTTTCCTACATCGAATAGATTATGTGCAAGTTTGTAAGCTTAATCAAATAAATTAGACATAAGACTGGAGGTCGTGGACTTGAAGGTCTCCGTATTTTCTGTGACATCCCTCCAATCACTGATAACATTTATCTGGGCATCTAATGTTGAAATGAAATAAAGTTTTCATAGCGCAAGAAGCACTCATTCATCCATACTCGCCCACCTATGTCATTCCTACAGTACTCATGGAGAGTCTTATTTGCTTCTCGAGAACATGTTGAACACTTTTCTACAAACATATTCCCAAAACAAAGACATGTAGCACCATAACCAATCATTTATTACTCATTTATATGCTATGTGATTCTTATTATGTCATCGTCCATGTGAAAATCCATGTCCATGTACGTCAAATCGACTTGTCACCTCGGATTTGGCATATCATTGACTTTCACGTTCACTTTTCGGTCACTGACCTATCTCTGCCCTCCTTTATTCAACTTAGGTCCACTATTTTCTCCCATCTCCATTACAAATTTCAAATAAAATTTATTTCATCCTCCCCAAAGTCTTCATTATTAACATAAAAATCCACTCTCACCACCTACTTTTCATCGTCACCTCTTTAAAAACCTCATTTAGTCATTTTATATGGTTATTCTTATTTATAGTTCATATAAAGAAATGAAACAAAAAAAAAATGCACACGTTAATGTCTTGTCATTTATAGGTTATCTTATTTATCATAAAGTAATTCATTGAATAATTTTGTATCACCCCATTATTAATAATTTATGTCATGTATTCTCATAATTTTATTCCATAATCTATTTCATCACTTATTTAAATTGTTTATTTTATATTTTATTTTTGATAAGTTTTATTTTCCCTAATCGAATGCGAATGTTGGATTCCAACTTTTATTAATCCATTAGATTAATTACTTTTAGTTTTATTTTTTTATGACAGTACTTTTTGTACACCAAATATTTACGACAATTATATCAGTTTAATCACATCAACTAATTACATTTCTTTTCTTCTGCAGGTGAAATCTATGATACTACGATCACTAAATTACGCCATCAAAGATCACTTGTTGAAACATAAAACACATCACAAAATCCCTTTCACTGATCCCATCCGCGATTGTGAATATTGCAATTTTAGGGTACCCAGACATTCCTGGTTGCTGACCATCATTTTCAAATACGACATTATCAAGTACAATCAAATAACAAGGAAAAGTGGTCTCTAGGTTTTACTCGTTTGTCTCTATTTTCTATTTTCTGCATTGTCATTTCCCTTCTTTGAGCAATTATCTGCATCGAAATTCACATTTCAAATTTGGTCTAAAACAAACCTCGTGCATCCTGCTTACTCACATAGCCTAAATAGGGGTTTAACCTTTTGCATCCCACATTATCACACCCTAAAACTTCATGAACACAATCAACACATCAAAACATTCCTTTCACCCGGTTCACTGATTGGGATTTGATCACCCAACAGAAACCATTTCAGACATTTCCCTAGCCAAAACTACTTGAAACCAGCCTTAAACGATTGTTCCTTAGGCACCTTGTTATCCATTTTTCTTTTCACATCTCGTAATTAAACATGATGATAAAAAATATGTTGCTTGATTTTTTTATCAACAAATTACATAAACAGATGTTTCTCTATTTCACACCTATTATCACTCTCTCTCAAATCAAAATAAAACAATGATGTCCTCTACCCAATAAAATTACTTCTCATAACGATCTCTCCCAACAAGATTCTAAACTCAAACCCATGTCATCAATCACCCAATCCCTGTCTCCATGGCCTCACTTCACCGAGAACCATGTCTTTCAAGATCATCCCTATCTTTAAACTAATCCTCATATCCCTCACCAAGCCAATCTTCCTAAATTAACCGCATCACCATCTCTCGCTCCTCTAGAGACACTCAGGCCTCCTCCTCACCCCATATATGATTTAGTATTTCAAAAATCCCCCACAATCTCTCAATCCTCCCAATCTCCTAAATTGGTGGATCGCCTTCCACCCACATCCCATTTTGACAATTCTATTTCATCCGCTACTAATATGCCTGTCTAGCCATCTCAACCTCTTCACACTTATATTCCTACCCATCATATGCTCCAACCGTCTCAACCTCTTAACACACATATCCCCGCTTATCATTTACCACAACAACCTACCCAACTTCAACAAACACATCATGTCCCTATTGTTCAAAGTCAGCCTATGCAACAATCTCAACCCATGACACATGTTAATCCTTACCAAATAGTTCCCCACACACCTGCACACCTGTAAGTTTATCAACCACCTTATCAAACAATTCCCCAAACACCCACACATCCACAAACATATCATTCGCCTTATCAAACTACTTTTCAAACCACACAACCAATCCAATCTCAACCTAACATCATGTCAAATGATCCTATTCACACTTTGATGAATCGATTGGCCAATTTAGAAACTGTTACCTTAGCACCCAAGGATACATTATCCTATGAACAAATCTGTAATGAACCAATTCATCCATCGGTTCTAATAAAACCCTACTCTCCTCATTGGAAACTTTTCGAATTTACTAAGTTCAACAAATGTAAAGAATATCCCCAACAGCATTTATGTGCATTTAAACATGCATGTTGTCCTATTGCACATGATCACGATCTAATCCTTCACACTTTCCCCATGTCCTTGTCTGGTCCCAAGTTAGACTGGTACAATATTATCCTGCAATATTCCAAATTCTCCTTCACTCAACTCACGTAGTTATTCTTAGAACACTTTTCAATTAACATCACATGCAAAACCACTATCACTGACCTATACACCATCTGAAAGTTTAAATACGATCCCATCGCCAACTTTGTCACACTATGGCATGGTGTTGCAAACCAATTATCCTTCACTTTTCTGCAAACCGAACTCATCGAACTCTTCTCACGTTCATGTGAAAAACATATATCATCTACTTTGCAAATCCAATCATTCTGAACCTTTGATGAAGCTTTCACAATGGCTCGCAAACTTGAAACCCATGCCATTGAGCAGGGTCATCTTAAACTCATATCAGCCAAACCTAAAGTTGAATCTACTAAACCATTCACATAAAAAAACAAATTTAAGGGTGCGTGTAACATTGTGGTCATTAAACCCTCATCTGCATCTATATCCAACACATGGCCTCAACAATGAGTCCCTCAACCAACAGTCAACTATACCCCCTTGGGAGAATCATACAGTTCTGTATTTGATAAGTTGGTGGCCATAAACTCCATCTAACTTCCTCCCATAAGACCCGTGGATAGTTCGCAAGCCAAGCCTATTTGGTATCATGAATCCCACTATTGTAAATATCATTGAGTCAAAGGTCACAACATTGAGAAATGTTGTTCCTTCATAGATTGTGTCCAAAACTCATAAATCAAGGGGATTTTTGAATCAATGGCTCCACTACTCAAACTTTACCTAATCAACCACCAACGAATCAAGCCACGCCATTTACATCTCAATTATCAAATGCTTATATGATTGACACCGTCAATCAATATCTCATCTTATCACCGACTCTACATGTTCCTACCTTAGACATTATGCCCACTCATTATGCAAAACCTGTTGCACCCACAACTATCACACCTATGTCAACTTTTACTACTTGTCCTGAACCTACACCTTCTTCTACCTTTACCACATCTGCATCAAATTTGACTATAACATCTACTTTATCCACTTCAATCATACCCTAATCTACCACATTAGATTCATCCTTAGTACTTATTTCGCCCCACTCATATCCACACATATCCCTACATCTCTCACACCTATTCCTTCACCCACATCTTCATTAAATACACCTATTACTACACCTACATTACTCACAACCATCCCAACTAAACTTAGTTCTACTACATGCACCTTTACAGCCCCACCTTCAACATCAACCCCATTAGCAAAAATATCATTCTTACCCCTCGAAACATTTATGAAATAACCAATCCCATCTACTTCTACACCTGAAAATGCTCCTGCATTTGTTGCATTACCTATAATGTTTACTCCATCGATTATCACATCACCCACATCTCTAAATAGTCCAAATATTCTTACATCCCTATCTATCCCACCTACCCCTATATCTATCATATCAAAAAATCTACCTATATCTACCTTGACATCCTTTCCTATGGCCACATCACCCGGTATACCCCAATGCTCTTTACCTAATTTGTCTATCACAACAAAAAAATCTTCTCGATCTGCAACCTTATCAAAGATACTCTTTACCTAAGTTTTTTAAATTTACTTCTATTTATTAAAAGCCTTTTTTTTAAATCCTTTTAAAAAACGTAAGCTTTTTTAAAAATAGAAACTTTTCTTTTAATGATCTTAATAATTTAAATTTGATTTCTTTTAAAAAGGAAAGTATTTGTTTAGGAATTAATATTTATTCGATCTTAATTCTTTTTTTTCGTAATTAATTAGATTTAATTAAATCTATTTGTATTAATTAAGATTTCTCCTTTATGATTAGGTAACAAATTTAAAATTGTCCTTCCTTCACGTTAATTTATCATTTTTTTATAAAAAAATGTCCTAATTGCTTTCAAATTAACTAAATAGGACATTTCCAAATGGTAGAAAAAAAAACACGTTATTTTTATTTTTTTACTAATCATGTGCTCAAGTGTACAGAGACAATCTGAGCACTTCTTGTCTTCCGCGTGCCTTTCCAAAGATTCTCAAGATCATCGAACTCATCCCGTGTTCCTCTAAACATTCTATTTTACCCTTCTTATTGCTTGCAACTAGTGAGTGCATCCGCCATAGTTTGCAAAGGGGGTATCATTTGTGATGTGAGACATTTTTTCTCACAACCAGGATCTGATTTCACCTCCTTCCTAGTTTTTAGCAATTGTGCTTGTGTATGGTGTCACTTTGTTGCGCTTCCCCAAAACACAATTGCGATCTCCTCTCTTGCGCATTATTATGTTGATTGCAAGGTGAGTTACCAAGTGTTTCCAGACGCATGCTTAGACCTGATTGTATTCAACGCACTAAACTATAAAGTGCTAAAAGCGGGGATTATTATATTCTCCGGGTGGTTGTGTTTTTTTATGCATTTATTCTCTCTTTTAACTATGGATGCACTTTCAATTCCTTTGCTTACGCCGTTCAACTTTTTCGAATGGAGATCGAAAATAATTATGAAACTAAGGGTAAAGGGTTATTCTACATCACCATGGGAACTGAGACTGAACCAGACGACGACCCTAAAAAATCTAAGTGGTTAAACTGCATAGTGATGAAGCTTTATGTCTTCTTTGCATGTCCATTTCTCTCGACTTGCTCTTCCACATTAAGTCATCTGAAACACCTAAGTCTACGTGGACAACGTTAGATGAAATGTTTGGACAACACGATGACATGAGAGCACATGAGTTGGAAAATGAACTACTAGCGTTAAATCCTAGTGATTTTGAAAACCTACAAGCATTCTTCTCAAAGTTGGTCCATACTAGATCGTTGTTCAAAGGAATGTCAAGTAGAGAAGAAATATTCTCAACTGGTCTTGTCGATTCTCTAAGTTAGGTCCTGAATATTCTGTCTTTGTGTTAACTTTTTATGCTACAAAAGTTGCCTTAGGAAAGGATTGGAATATGCCCTCCTTTGATTGTTTTTCATCCCAACTCATTCAAGAACAGGACAAACTCATTCGAATAGGGTCTCTCAACTCCAACTCACATGCCCTTATACCAAGTACTAGTAAGGAAAAGAAGACTGAAAAGAAGAAAGAAAAAAGGATCAACCTAAGAAGGAAACCAAGACCAAAACTAAAATTGACACGAACACTTCGACTTCTAAGCCTAGAGCACAAAAAGACATGTATTTGTGTTCCTATTGCAAGAAGCTTGGTCATAAAGAGCATACGTGTATGAGAAAACAAATTGATCACCTTACTCAATTACTTGAGAAAAATAAAATAGGTGTTCTTGAGTCTATCAAACAAAATGCTCCGAAGGCGAGTCTTCCACTACAAAAGGTTCTAAATATGATAAGAAGAAAGGAAAGGCCCTTGTAGCTAGAGTTTCTCCTTCATTGATGTGGATTATAGATTCCGGTGCCTCGCACCACATGGGTTCTTTGCATGTTGAGTTCTCCAACATCGAGCCTTATGGAATGTCCCAAATCACGATGGGTAATGACATGACAATGTTGGTTTCCGGTAGTGGATCATTGGATATGGATGGGGGAACATTCAACCAAGTGTTGAGCATTCCTGATCTCTCTACCAATCTCCTATTGGTTTACCAAATTACTCACCTTGGTGAAGGAATGCACGTGGAATTTGGTCCTAACTCGGTGATTATTCATGAGCTTAACGATGACACTACAGTGGTTGAGGGAAAGGCGGATCACTGTTCATGGTTGTATACCTTTTCACACTTTACTTCTGATTCTATGCCCACTGCCTTGCTCACTCATGTAAATGAGGTTAGTAAGCTATGGCATGAGTGTTTCGGACATCTAAATTATTGCTACCTTGAATAATTGAGCCAAAATGAAATGGTCAATGGGTTACCCCGTGTCAAGTTTTCTAAGGGTCTTTGTGAGGGTTGTACCCTTAGAAAGCATCCTGAAAAGAACTTTGACAAAGGAAAAGCCTGGAGAGCTACTCATCCTTTGGATCTTGTTCATAGCGATATTTCTGGTCCATTTCTGTCTCCTTCGTTTACTAGAGCTCTTTATGTGCTGACCTTCATTGATGACTATTCGCGATATACTTGGGTATATTTTCTTAAGCTTAAGTCTGAAGTCTTTGAACATTTTCAAAACTTTAAGGCTCTTTGCTTTGAGAAATAGACGGAATGGTCTATCAAGGTTCTTCAAACCGATAATGGAGGTGAATATATAAATAATAGGTTCATGGATTTATGTACTTCTGAAGGGATCTCCTTGTAGCATACAGTTGCATACAACCCTTCACAGAATGGAGTAAAAAAAGAAAGAACCATAATATTAAAGAAATGGCCACTTTTATGATTCACTCAAGTCTCTTCCTCCGTAGTATTGGGAAGACAAGATGAAATTGTGCTAATTAAATTCAGAACCATGTTTCACACAAGGTAGTAAAAGGGATGACACCCTTTGAAGCCTTGTTTGGACACAAGCCTGATGTTGAGCACTTTCAAGTCTTCGGATCCAAGGCTATGGCTCGGATTCCCAAAATAAATGTAAGGATTTGGAACCACAATCCAAACCTTGTATCTTTGTAGGGTATCATGATGGCGTGAAGGGATATCGATTGATGAATCCTACTTCTCATGAGTTGTATATTGAGAGAAGTGTTAAGTTCGATGAGTCTTCTTCGACTTCTACTTCTCCACCTATTGAGGTTATTTAGCTCGTTGATTCATATTTTGACTCATCAGATGATGATACTATTGAGCGTGCTCCTCTTCCTGATCCTCTCGACCATCAGACCTCCGAGTCTTCTGATTCTAATAGTAGTGATAATGAGGACTATGTCCCTTCTCACTCAAGTGAATAATCTTCTGACTCTGAGCCTAATCCTCCTGGTCCGCTTTGGGCTAGGAAAACTCTGCAAAGTGCTGGAGATTTAGTTGGAGATACTTCAAATATGAGACGTACTCACTCAAATTTTGTTGGACCCCACTCTTTCTTCACCTCTACCTCTCGATCCACATTCTTTCTAGGAGGCTTACGGTATTTCTAAGTGGGATTCTGCCAAGGATGAGTATTCCTCTCTCATGAAGAACGATACTTGGGATCTCACCCTCTTAGAAAGGAAGAAAAATCATTCGGTGTAAGTGGGTGTTCAAACAAAGTATGGAGTAGATGGAGATGTCAAAAAGTTTAAAGCATGGTTAGTAGCTAAGGGTTTCTCCCGGATGGTCAGGGGTTGATTATACTTGAAACCTTTACTCCGATTGCAAAGATGACTTCTATTCAATTAACCCTCTCCAAAATAGTGAATGCCATCGAAATAATAGGTGCCACGAACATAATGAAGGATCCACTTAGTTGCTTTCCAATGCAACTCATGTGGCTCATGCATGAATCTGGACATGATCCCAACATCATATGATAAATCCAGTCGAGTGTGAGTCAAGTAAATCAAGCTCCCCACCAAATGTTGATAAAGGGTACCATCAACCAAGGGAGTAGAGCAATCAAAAACCAATTTAACCCCAGAAAGAAAAGGAGTAATAGAGACTTGTAATCGAGCATTTGAAAATGAGCAAGCAAGTCAAGAGCATACTTAGGTTGCAAAATCAAAATTCCCAAGTCAGATTGTGAAATCTGGATCCCAAGAAAGTAATGAAGAAGACCTAAGTCAATCATGGAAAACCTGTTTTCCAAGGCATTCTTCACGAATCAATGATAGAGGAAGAGTTGCGGTGATCAACAAGTCATCAACACAAAGAACAAGAATGAGTATGGAGTCATCTTGCTTTGTAGAATATAAACATTTAGATCAGAGTAACACCTAGTAAACCCTGATGTAAGTAAAAAGGAGTCCATCTTGGCATACCAAGCCCGAGGGGCTTCTTTAAGGCCATAAAGAGACTTCTTTAACTTACAAATAAGGGAGGGATCATGGCCATAACCCAGAGGTTGTTCCATGTAGATCTCTTCCTCTAGGTCACCATGAAGGAAGGCACTCTTAACGTCTATTTGATGGACTTTTCATCTGCTTTCTGTAGCAATTGACTTGATTAGGTTCATAGATTTTGATTGGGCTGGTGACTTAGATCATCAAAAATATACCTCTGGTTACAATTTCTCTCTTGGTTCGGGTCCTATTAGTTGGTCTAGCAAGAAGTAGAATGTAATTGTGTTATCTTCTATAGAGGTATAATAAAGAGGAGCAGTTAACGATGCCACAAAGTAGCTATTTGGCTATAGGGTATTCTAACAGAGTTTGGCATCCACTTTCGGTGGATCACCATTATCTATTGTGATAACACCAACACTATCTCAATTTGCATAAATCCAATTCAAGCATCGATGAGACGAAACATATTGAGATCCATATGCACTTCATACGAGAGCTTATTCATGATGGTATCATTGAAATTTAATACATTTAGACAACTGATCAGATTGCAGATATATTCACCAAACCCTTCACTGAGGTGAAGTTTCTTCACTTGCGGTCTCTTCTTGGGGTGAGGTCTTATGTAGCTACTCATCTTCTTTGAGCTATATAGTCTTCTTCTTCTTCTAGGAAGATGTTGTTTGTACATGGGCACCTTATTAGGCCTTTAGTTGTCGAGCCCCATTGACACATCTTTCTTAGTTGTTTAGGAGTGTCTTCTTTTTTTTTGTCTGACTCATCATAGCCGCTACCCCAGCTTCGATGAAAGGGGGTGTTGGTGTGAGTTATCCTATGTGTCCTCCACTCACATTTGGAGGGTCATCTCACATGGGTTAGGTTTAGGGTTAGGTTTAGGGTTTTCTAATGAGTCATGCACTAGGGTTACTCAGCACCCTATATGTATCCCTTCATTTGACATTTATGAGTATGCCAAGACACTCTGTTGTCTTTCTCTACATGTGCAAGCTTTGTTCATTATGCAAGTTATTCAGTTGTTGATCAATTCTTCCTTGTGATTATGTTGGAGCCATTACGATTCAACTAGAGTGCAACTTCATCGTGGTGCACAATTTCTGATACAATTCATCAACTCTTTCATGGTATCAGAGTTGAGATCGGGTAAATGTGCACTCATTTTTTTAGTTGTGATTACTCTTGTTTTTCATTTTTTAAACTCCTCGTGCAAGTTTTCGATCATTATATTCTAGTTTTTCCTTGCTAACATATTTAACTTCTTGCTCTTGGAAATTTTTCATGTTTGTTGTGTTCTTCGTGCATGTGCAGGTATTCCTGAAGCTTTCAGGGGTTTTGTAGCTACATTTAGCTAACTGCAACTAAATTTGGAGATCAGTTAAAATAGAGGTTTATTTTCTAGTTTTTTAATTTTTTATTAAACTCGAAATTTCTATATCTCTGGTTTTTTTGTCTCTCCTTTGGTTGCTTGGTTTTGCAAAGATATAGTTCATATTTTTGTGGTTTGGCATTTTTACTCCACCCCGATCTTTCTAAACTTCCCGCATCCTATCCTAGCTCTACCTAAGTTGTCTCGATCATTGGTTCTCTCCTTTGGCCATGTGCCCCGCTCTATGCTCACCCCAGAGCTCCTGCTGCATCTTCCCCTCAGCCCTTGGCTCCCACCTCGGGCTCCTATCATGACCTCCGCACCGCCCGCCCACTTCCGTGTGCCCTACATGCTCTTCCCCACTCCCTCTGTGCTTTGAATACTCACCTCATGCCTCATTGTCCCCCACTTCGACCGAACCTACTCCCCGTGTGCCGACCGAGCCCACCGAGTCATTCAAACAACAAGTAATTATGTTTCACGTTTTTTTGTAAGCTTTTTTTCAATTAATTTCTTTTTTAAACACAAAATTTTTTTACGCTTTTAAATTTACTTAAGTTTCATACGGTAAGCTTTTTTTAAAAGAGGTAAGTTTTTAAAATTTACTTCTATTTATTAGAAGCCTTTTTAAAAATCCTTTTAAAAAAACGTAAGCTTTTTTAAAGAGAGAAACTTTTCTTTTTAATAGATCTTGATAATTTAAATTTGATTTCTTTTAAAAAGGGAAAGTATTTGTTTCTAGGATTTAATTTTTATTAGATCTTAATTCTTTTTTTTCGTAATTAATTAGATTTAATTAAATCTATTTGTATTAATTATGATTTCTCCTTTGCGATTAGGTAAAAAATTTAAAATTGTCCTTCCTTCACGTTAATTTATCATTTTTTTAAAAGTCCTAATTGCTTTCAAATTAGCTAAATAGGACGTTTCCAAATGGTAAAAAAATTAACGCATTATTGTCGATTTTTTTACTAATCATGTGCTCAAGTGTGTAGAGACAATCGAGAACTTCATATCTTCTGCGTGCCTTTCCGGCATTCTGAAGATCATTAGAACTCATCCTGAGTTCATCTAAACATTGTATTTTACCCTTCTTATTGCTTGCAACTAGTGAGCGCATCCACCACAGTTTGCAGTAAGGGGGTATCATTTGCGACGTGAGACATTTTTTCTCACAACCAGGATCTGATTTCACCTCCTTCCTAGTTTTTAGCAATTATGCTTGTGTACGGTGTCACTTTGTTGCACTTCCCGAAACATGATTGTGGTCTCCTCTCTTGCGCGTTATTACGTTGATTGCAAGGTGAGTTACCAAGTGTTTCCAGACACATGCTTAGACCCGATTGTATTCAACACACTAAACTATAAAGTGCTGAAAATAGGGGGTTATTATATTCTCCTGGGTGGTTGTGTTTTTTTTATGCATTTATTCTCTCTTTTAACTATGGATGCACTTTCAATTTCATTGCTTACATCGTTCAACTTTTTTGAATGGAGATCGAAAATAATTATGAAACTAAGGCGTAAAGGGTTATCCCGCATCAACATGGGAACTGAGACTGAACCAGATGACGACCCTAAAAAATCTAAGTGGTTAAACCACAGTGATGAAGCTTTAGGTCTTCTTTGCATGTCCATTTCTCCCAACTTGCTCTTCCACATTAAGTCGTCTGAAACACCTAAGTCTACATGGATAATATTAGATGAAATTTTTGGAAAACATGATGACATGAGAGCACATGAGTTGGAAAACAAACTACTAGGGTTAAATCCTAGTGATTTTGAAAACCTACAAGCATTCTTCTCAAAGTTGGTCCACACTAGATCGTTGTTAAAGGAATGTCAAGTAGAGAAGAAAGATTCTCAACTGATCTTCTTGATTCTCTCTAAGTTAGGTCATGAATATTTTGTCTTTGTGTCAACTTTTTATGCTACAAAAGCTTGCTTTGGGAAAGGATTGGAATATGCCCTCCTTTGACTATTTTTCATCCCAACTCATTCAAGAACAGACAAACTCATTCGAATAGGGTCTCTCAACTCCAACTCACATGCCCTTATACCAAGTACTAGTAAGGAAAAGAAGACTGAAAAGAAGAAAGAAAAAAAGGATTAACCTAAGAAGGAAACCAAGACCAAAACTAAAATTGACACGAACACTTCGACTTCTAAGCCTAGAGCACAAAAAGACATGTATTTGTGTTCTTATTGCAAGAAGCTTGGTCATAAATATCATACGTGTATGAGAAAACAAATTGATCACCTTACTCAATTACTTGAGAAAAATAAAATAGGTGTTCCTGAGTCTATCAAACAAAATGCTCTGAAGGCCGAGTCTTCCACTACGAAGGTTCTAAATATGATAAGAAGAAAGGAAAGGCCCTTGTAGCTAGAGTTTCTCCTTCATTGATGTGGATTATAGATTCTCGGTGCCTTGCACCACATGGGGTCTTCGCATGTTGAGTTCTCCAACATCGAGACTTATGGAATGTCCCAAATCATGATGGGTAATGACATGACAATGTTGGTTTCTGGTAGTGGATCGGTAGAGATGGATGGGGGAACATTCAACCAAGTGTTGAGTGTTCCTGATCTCTCTACCAATCTCCTATCGGTTTACCAAATTACTCACCTTGGTGAAGGAATGCGAGTGGAATTTGGTCCTAACTCGGTGATTATTCATGAGCTTAACGATGACACTACAGTGGCTGAGGGAAAGGTAGATCACCTGTTCATGATTGTATACCTTTTCCCACTTTACTTATGATTCTACGCCTTTGCCTTGCTCACTCATGTAAATGAGGTTAGTAAGCTATAGCATAAGCATTTCAGACATCTAAATTATCACTACCTTGAATAATTGAGCCAAAATGAAATGGTCAATGGGTTACCCCATGTCAAGTTTTCTAAGGGTCTTTGTGAGGTTTGTACCCTTGGAAAGCATCCTGAAAAGAACTTTGACAAAGGAAAATCCTGGAGAGCTACTCGTCCTTTGGATCTTGTTCACAGTGATATTTCTGGTCCATTTTCGTCTCCTTCATTTACTAGATCTCTTTATGTGCTGACCTTCATTGATGACTATTCGCGATATACTTGGGTATATTTTCTTAAGCTTAAGTCTGAAGTCTTTGAATATTTTCAAAACTTTAAGGCTCTTGCTGAGAAATAGGTAGAATGGTCTATCAAGGTTCTTCGAACCGACAATGGAGGTGAATATGTAAATAATAGGTTCATGGATTTATGTACTTCTGAAGGGATCTCCTTGCAACATACAATTGCATACATCCCTTCGTAAAATGGAGTAAAAAAGAAAGAATTGTAATCTTAAAGATATGGCCACTTGTATGATTCACTCAAAGTCTCTTCCTCCATAGTATTGGGTGAAGCATTAAATTTTGTTAATTACATTTAAAACCATGTTACGCACAAGGCGGTAAGAGGGATGACACCCTTTAAAGCCTTGTTTGGATGCAAGCCTGATGTTGAGCACTTTTGTGTCTCTGGATCCAGGCTATGGCTCGGATTCCCAAAAATAAATGTAAGGCTTTGGAACCATAATCCAAACCTTATATCTTTGTAGGGAATCCTAATGGCATGAAGGGATATCGATTGATGAATCCTACTTCTCATGAGCTATATATTGAGAGAAGTGTTAAGTTCGATGAGTCTTCTTTGACTTCTACTTCTCCACCTATTAAGGATCTTCAATTCATTGATTCGGATTCTAACTCATCAGATGATGATACTATTGAGCATGCTCCTCTTCCTGATCCTCCAGACCATCAAACCTTTGAGTCTTCTAATTTTGACAGTAGTGATGATGAGGACTATGTCCCTTCTCACTCAAGTGAATAATCTTCTGACTCTGAGCCTAATCCTCCTAGTCCTCTTTGGGCTAGGAAAACTTTGTAAAGTGCTAGAGATTTAGTTGGAGATACTTCGGATATGAGACGTACTCACTCATATTTTGTTGGACCCCACTCTTTCTTCGCCTCTACCTCTGATCCATAGTCTTTCTAGGAGGCTTCTGGTATTCCTAAGTGGGATTCTGCCATGGATGAGGAGTATTCCTCTCTCATGAAGAACGATACTTGGGATCTCACCCCTCTTCCGAAAGGAAAAAAATCATTCGGTGTAAGTGGGTGTTCCAAACAAAGTATGGAGTATATGGAGATGTCGAAAAGTTTAAAGTGTGGTTAGTAGCTAAGGGTTTCTCCCAGATAGCTGGGGTTGATTATATTGAAACCTTTGCTTCGGTTGCGAAGATGACTTCTATTCGTGACCCCCTCCAAAATAGTGAATGCCATCAGTATAGGTGTCATGAACATAATGAAGGATCCACTTAGTTGCTTTCCAATGCAACTCATGTGGCTCATGCATGAATCTGGACACGATCCCAACAACGTATGATAAATCCAATTGAGTGTGAGTCAAGTAAATCAAGCTTCCCACCAACTATCGATAAAGGGTACCATTAACCAAGGGAGTAGAGCAATCAGAAACCAACTTTAACCCAAAAAGAGAAGGAGTAGGAGAAGACTTGTAATCAGACATTTGAAATTGAGCAAGCAAGTCAAGAGCATACTTAGGTTACAAAATAAAAATTCCCAGTCGATTGTGAAATCTGGATCCCAAGAAAGTAATGAAGAAGACCTAAGTTAGTCATGGAAAACCTGTTTGCCAAGGTAGTCTTCACAGAATCAATGATAGAGGAAGAGATGTCGGTGATCAACAAGTCATCAACACAGAGAACAATAATGAGTATGGAGTCATCTTGTTGTAGAATATAAACATTTAGATCAGAGTGACACCTAGTAAACCCTGATGTAAGTAAAAATGAGTCCATCTTGGCATACCAAGCCCAAGGGGCTTATTTAAGGCCATAAAGAGACTTCTTTAACTTAAAAATAAGGGAGGGATCATGGACATAACCCAGAGGTTGTTCCATGTAGATATCTTCCTCTAGGTCACCATGAAGGAAGGCACTCTTAACATCTATTTGATGGACTTTCCATTTGTTTTCTCAGTAGAATTGACTTGATTAGGTTCATAGATTCTGATTGGGCTGGTGACTTAGATCATCAAAAATATACCTCTGGTTACAATTTCTCTCTTGGTTCGGGTCCTATTAGTTGGTCTAGCAAGAAGCAGAATGTAATTGTGATCTCTTCTACAGAGGCAAAATACAAAGGAGCAAAGCATAACGCTACCACAAAAGCTATTTGGCTACGGGATATTCTCGGCGAGTTTGGCATCCACTTTTGGTGGCTCACCATTATCTATTGTGATAACACGAGTACTATCTCAATTTTCAAAAATCAAGTTCAGCATTAGCGGATGAAGCATATTGAGATCCATATGCACTTCATACGAGAGCTTATTCATGATGGTATCGTCAAAATTCAAATACATTCGATACGGTGATCAAATTACAAATATATTCACCAAGCCCTTCACTGAGGTTAAGTTTCTTCACTTGTGGTCTCTTCTTGGGGTGAGGTCTTATGCAGCTACTCATCTTCTTTGGGCTATAAATTCCTTTTCTTCTTCTTCTAGGAAGATGGTGTTTGTACATGGGCACCTTATCAGGTCTTTAGTTGTCGGGCCCCATTGACACATCTTTCTTAGTTTTTTACGAGTATGTTCTTTTTCTGTCTAACTCATCATAGCCACTACCCCAGCTTTGATGAAGGGGGGTGTTGGTGTGAGTTATCCTATGTGTCCTCCACTCACATTTGGAGGGTCATCTCACATGGGTTAGGTTTAGGGTTAGGTTTAGGGTTTGCTTATGAGTCATGCACTAGGGTTACTCAACACCCTATATGTATCCCTTCATTTGACATTTATGAGTATGCCAAGACACTCCGTTGTCTTTCTCTACATGTGCAATCTTTGTTCTGTTATGCAAGTTATTCAGTTGTTGATCGATTCTTCCTTGTGATTGTGTTGGAGCCATTACGATTCAACTAGAGTGCAACTTCATCGTGGTGCATAGTTTTCGATACGATTTTTCAACTCTTTCACCTTCAATTCTCTTCAAAATCACCCTCATATGCTTTAGAATTTCCCTTAACATTCTGAAGTGTGTTTACCATCTAGCAAAATGGCCAAAAATGTTCTTTTTAGGCCTTTGGAGGAAGTTATATTTCACTGAATCTTACTAAATTAATTTATCACCTTGGGTAATCATCCTTGTAAACTAAAACAAATTTAAAACCTTGTTAGGAATTTCCTCTAATCCATGGTGAAGGTTGAACTAAAGGCCAATTAGTCATAAGATCTATATTTTCTCCCTACCAAGTTATGTAAAACCCTATTTTGGGGTTTTAATAAGAAAATATTTAGATCTTAGCTGATAAGGATTCTTATAAGATAAATTTTCCTAGAATTGGGTTACAAAAATTTTAGAAGTCTTCTTGAGTCACACCATTATGGAGATTACTTTAATGCCATTTTGGAGAACACCCTTTTGATCAATTTTATCCACATGGAATTAGAACTTGAAGGTGAATCACATGTTCCCGACCTCTACAATGTATTGAGCTCATTACCAAGCACTAATTAAGTGTTTAAAAACAATCTTGGGAGGTATATATTGATTGAAAGTATTGTTGAGTTTTTAAATGGTACTTTAACAAACCACGGTCGAGAGCACAACAAAGTCCGTCCTCTTTAATGGGAGAGGTTCCCTTATTGAAAGCAAGTAGCAAAACTTATATACAAATGTATAACTTTCAAAGTATGGATTCCTAATATTTTAAAGTTTTTATGCCCAAAATATTATCAATATGAAAGAATAGAAGAACTAAGGAGATGAGAGAGGAAGAACATAACAAAGATTTCAAGAAATATAGATAGCAGTATAACCTTATACGTATTGAGCCAAGGAGATGGATAATAGAATCATTCACTTTCATAACAGATATAATTTCACAGACACAAAGTTCTGAAATCATATTAACAAGAACACAAAGTTTCTTAGCATGCAAAGATGGATGATTCACAAATTTGAACAAGGAAAGAAGGAATAACAGAGGAAGAAAGGAAAAACTTTTGTATTGATTACTTTCGAATCTATTGCATCTACAAAGTACCAAGATCCAACCCCCATAATGACATGGAGAAGCCATTAAATAATCCTCAAAAATAGTTACATTTGGTTTCTTGGTTCTTGTAGAAGCGTTAATGGCGGAAAAAAATGATGCTTTGTAATGCAGCCGTTAAACCTATTTTGTAACTTCAAATATGAGTCGTCCACGTCCGAGAGATTTAGCCAAAGCGGGTCTTGGGAAAACTTGTATATTTTGTGCCTTTTAGAGAAATGGAACTTCGGAACATCTCAGCCCACCCATCCACTTCTGACATAGGCCTGACACGTGGCTTTACTTGAGTGGCAACAAAGTCGCGGTCGCTTTTACAATTTTAACTCTTTTCAAAGAAAATCTCAAAAACTCAAAGTTCTCTGCTGACTCGCCTCTCCACTTTGACTCTTCAACGTAGGCTCAAGACCCAGTAGTCATGTATCATTTTATAACTTTTAACTCTCTTTTTGGAAATAAAACCAAAATTCCCAAATTGCTCCGACGGCCTGCCTTCGTGCTTTGACTTTTCAACGACGGCTCAACATTTGACTTTATCCTTGGCATAAGCGGGGCATGCTCATTTACAACTTTAAGCCCTTTTGGAAATAAAACAAAATTTCCAAAAGTGCTCCGATGACCCACCTCCCCACTTTGAATTTTGAAAATAGCCACATGTCCCTTTGTGGGGCCAAAGTAAGAATTTTTCTCCGCCACTTCATAATTTCGAAAAGCCAATCAGGATCCAGCGGAGACACGGCGGTAATTCAACATTTTTGCAAATGTAACAAAGTCACAAGTTCATAAAAAGACCCGCCACACCGCATCCAATTAGAGGTGACCACATATTCATAGACATTGAAAAATAATTTGACGGGAAGACGACCGTAGCAAAATGCAGAGAGGGGAAAAATGCCACCATTCGCGCCCGAATCAAAGATTTATCTTGTAGAAAGATAAATGCAAGGAATACAAGGCTCGACATGGTCGACGACCATAGAAAAAGATTAATAAATTCCACACATCCATGAAAGGAGATAGAAAAATGTTTCAAAACACACAAACCGAGGGAATTTTAAATAGAATTGGCGGGATTAAAAACCAAGTACCAACACTTGGGACCTGTAATTTCATCTTTCACAAGAGGGGAATTTTAGGGTGACAACAAATGGCTCTTTACTCGGGGATGACTTGACTTAGACAAAGAAACGAGGCAAGTCAAGAATCCAAGAAAAACTCTAGGAAGGTAGACCAGTGCCTTATCCATTAGACAAATAGAGTCGAATGCAACACAAAACCAAAGACAACACACACGGAAGGGAAACAAACCAAAACAGGGAAAGCCAAAAACAAAACACAAAGGAACGGCCAAAACCAAAACATTGTACACAATATATAGAAGGACTACCTAGTCACCTAGGACTTGAACAACTTCAAATACTACCCACTATAATGAATTGGGAGAGGAGATCCATCCATATAATCCAAATAGAAAGAATTTTCTCGAGAAAAGTGCCTGATTTTGAAAGGACAAGCCAAAGAGAATCAAACTTACCATGGCTTCCTCGAGGTTCATGTCTTTTATCCTATATGTGAACAATGTCTCCCACGTGAAAATCTCTGGGTCTAGCTTTCTTTTCAAACAAATCTTTCACCTTCAGTTGATGAGCTGAGATTATATCAAAAACTTGCAACTTGTCTTCATCCAGCTTCTGGAGATACATGATCATCTTGTCCAAGGGACTGGTGAAACTTGTATCTTCAATAGCCTTCATTAAGTGCAAGGCTGACAATTCCATTATTACTGGCAGCTGAGCTTCAACACCATACACCACTTGAAATGGAGACATCCCAATTTCTCTTTTGGGTGTAATCTTATCTACCCAGAGAACATCATAAAGTTTCTTGTGCCAATTCCTCTGAGATTCATTGACAAGCTTCTGAACGATGGTTACCAAATTCTTATTTGTTGATTCTACTTGTCCATTCCCTTGGGGATAGTAATCTGAAGAATGAGCAAGGGAAATTCCATAGCCATAAGAAAATCCATCATCTCAGATGAAGAAAAATTTGAAGCATTATCGATCACGATCTTGTTTGGTACCCCAAACCTTATCAAGATGTTCTCTTTGATGAAATTACACACCAACTCGAAGTAATGCTTTGACTTTGGAATAGCTTGTACCCACTTTATGAAGTAATCAGTGTGATTAGCATGTGAGTATGTCCAACACCTTTGAAGGTGGATTAAGAGTTCTAATGAAATCCAATCCCCATTGTTGAAAAGGCTCATCAATCACTACTGGTTTTAGTGGTAAAGCAGCCAACTTAGGTCTCCCAACAAAATTCGACAAGATTCACACTTACCTACCCATTTTGATGCATCTCTCGAATAATGTGGGCCAATAGTACCCTACACGAAGGATTTTATGGGTAGTGAAAATAGAAGATAAATTCCCTCCACAAGCCTAATCATGAAAAGCTGAGAACAACTTCTTATGTTGCTCTTTGTCCACACACTTCAAGAATCTTCCATATATGCCTCGCTTGAACAAAGCATTCTCCCATAATACATATTGTGCAGAACTTAACTTAATAGCTCTCTTTTCCTGAGAACTCAACTGGGATGGATACTCTCCATAAGTAATAAAATGTACAATATCAACATACCATTCATCTGCTGAACTGAGGAAGAGGACAACAGGAACATCAACTGCTTCTTTGGACAATTATGCATCAGCTCCTTCAGCAATAAGCTCACATAAGCCTTTACCCCAAACTAGCTTAGTTGGCTTGATATCAAGGTCATATTATTGGAATTTTACTACCCAATTACCTCTCTTAGTTCCAAACTCATGTTGTGTAAGAATAGACTTGATGGTTGTATCAGGTATAAGCACAACAGAGTGGGAATTAAGAATATAAAAATGAAACTGCTTGACAACATTGACCACTGCAAAAGCATGTTTCTCCATCATAGTATATTTTAATTAATGATCTTTCATAATATAGCTCATGAATGCAATTGGAAGTTCACGATCCTCATAATTCCTTTGAGTTAGCACAACAGCCAAGGTACTCTCTATAGCATAGCAATAGATGATAAAATCCTTGCTAAAATCAGGACATGCTAAGATGGGAGTATTGGCAATGGATTTCTTGATACCTTTGAATTCTTCTTTACCTTCGAAGATCAACCAAATTTTTTCTTTCCTTTAATCATGTGAGCAATGCTCATAGTCAGTTTTACAAAATCAGGAATGAATCTCCTCAGGAAGTTTATCTTACCAAAGAAAGAGTGAACACCATTTTTACTTGTGGGAAGAGGAATCTATTGGATTGCTTGAACTCTTTCTGCATCTATCTTTATTCCTTCTTTGGAGATGATATGCCCCGATAACTTGCCTTCAGTAACACAAAAGACAGACTTCTTAGGATTGAGAGAAACACCATGTTCTCTGCATTTTTAGAGGACTGCTTCAAGATGTTGAAAGTGATATGCCCTTGTTTTGGAGAAAATAGTCAAATCATCAATGTACACAACAATACACTTTCCCTTTAGATTTCCAAAATTCAAGTCCATTTCCCTCTGAAAGGTGGCACTAGCATTGATAAGACCAAAAGGCATTCTCTTGTAGGCAAAGGTGCCCCAAGGAGTAGTAAAAGTAGTTTTGTGTTGATCTGAGGTTTTGAATTCCACTTGATTGTATCCAGAGAATCCATCAAGCATACACAACATCTCAGAGCATGTGACAACTTACAAAACTTGATCCATCATGGGAAGAGGATAGTTGTCTTTCAGAGAGGCTTGATTCAAATTCTTGAAATCCACACAGATTCAAATCTCACCATTCTTCTTCCTAATAGGCACAATGTTGGCAATCCATGTTGAATGATGTATAGGGAAAATAATATTTGCCTTTAATAACTTCTGGATCTCTTGAAAAATAGTGTCGTAACCTTGGGATTGTATTGCCTTTATTTCTGCTTGAAAGGTTTGATCTCAGGTTTCAGAGGGATAAAGTGTTGCATTTCCTTTGGCTAGAAAGCCTTGAGATCATCATATGAATAGGCAAGAACATCAACATACCTTTTTAATAGATTTACTACTTTCTTCTTCTCTTCTTGAGTGCAACATTTTCCAATGTTCACCATCTTGGGTTCATCAAGACTCCCAATATTAATCTTTTCACATTCAAAGAAACTACCGAGCTCCTTGGGAACTTAATGTACCTATCATGCTTATCAAAAAATATTCCAAACTCACCAGCCCTTTAGGGATCTTGTTACCTTTCAATTTGATGCAACCATCTTGATCCATCTCTTCCTTGATATCTCCTTCATTAGAGGATACACACTCTCTAGGAAAAGTCTCACTTCCTTCAAAATATAATTGGTTGAAGTTGTCTTTAAGCTCTAAGAATGAGAGCAAGTGTTGATCATCATTGAAAACATGTCAATTGCTTGCATTATCTAGTACACTGGACCTATGAATCATTTCAATGGTAAATTTCTCCTGAGAGAAATTTGGGTGAGGAATCAACAGAGATCCTGAGATATCTAGAGAATTAGCTCTAGTATTCTTCTCTCTTAGCATAGCTTCAATGGAGAAAGCATCAAGAAACTCAATAGAACCTTAGACAAGATTTCTATAATGTTTCCATCTCCTATTCTTGACTTGGTAAATATCCCTTACCTGTTTCACAATCAAATTTGCATCACCATGAGCACAAAGATTCTTTACTCCCATTTATTTTGCCATGTTCAACCCAAGGATGAGAGCCTCATATTCAACTATATTATTTGTGTTTTCAAAATAAATCTTGAAAGAGAATGGATGAATCTTCCCTTCTGGAGAGATCAACACCACTCCAGTTCTAGAACCAGCTAAAGAATAGCTTCCATCAAACTCCAGAGTCCAAATGCCATTGGGATCATGAATCACTCCCTTAGGAAGTTTTGCCTCATCTTGTGACATGATCATGTAGTTATCATGCCCTATATCCTCATAGAGTATCTGTGTTTTTGTATCATCGTATTTTTTGCACAATGTATTCAATATGTTTCTCAAGTAGCAGCTTCTTCATTTTTTCATTGACCGAGATCAAAGCATGCAACCAATCCATCTGAATTTCACCTCCTACATCCTTACAGAAATTCCTATTCAGCAACATACCATATGAGGGAGGAATATCAGCTACCAAAATAGTGGCTAAGACCCTTTTCTCTGGCAAAGTGGCAAAAGATACTTGTGCATCTTTAATTCTTCCAACCAAAGGCACTTCTCTACTCTCCATAGAATAGCAGGAACCAAAGGCACATGTTAGAGTTAGGCCCAAAGCATGAGCTACTTTTTTAGGCATTACATTGTCTAATGCTCCTAAGTCTATAACAAAATTATTGATTTTATGGCCAAATATGAGGAGAGTCACATAGAATGGTTTAATTTTCTCATTAGGGGAAGTGACTACAACCACAAGGCTTGGTTGAGGTGAGGAAGAGGGAGTGGGAAAAATACCGTTAGAATTATTGGATGAGTATTTAGATTTCAAATTGACAAATTTTATCATTTTAAGAAAGGCTTTTGGATTAGTTTGGTAAAACTCTACCTTTGAGATTTGGATTTTGGTATTTTTGAGGTGATCAATGATATCAAAAGATCCAAAGGTGGATGGGGAATCATTGCTAGGAACTTGAGAGACTTTTGATTTATCAGTTTTAGGATTTGAAGGACAAGAAGTTTTGGAAATAGAAGTAGAAGAAGGAGGATTAGCATTACTCACCTTTTGTGTGGAGGCAGTGGGAATAAGAGCTCCTCTTCTTGCAACCACTGGAATAGTTATAGGAAACTCCTTGGATTTCTTAGCAAGATGCACCACTTTTTATTTTTTGTTCACTTTCTCCCAAGTCATGATAGCATATGACTCACTATTCATCTCTGCCACTCTTTCATCATATTCATCTTCATCATCCATACCTTCAATGGTAAGGAAATGAACTTGAGATCCACCAAGCTCCTCCAGTTCTTCATCAACCTCTTCTTCTGGTTCTTCATAGAGTTCATTAAACTCCTCATCATCAGGTTCTTGAACTTCACAAGTTGCATTGATTGGAACCTTGATGGGTGGGCCTTCAATAGCTAATCTGGTCTGAGAAGGAGGTAACCAGTTCTGAGCTGAAAATTCTTCCTTGGAATATCTTGGTAAGGAGTATGTTGAGCCAATTGTTTCTTGATAGCAATGAGATCATTTGCAAGCTTATGTACTAACTGATCAGAATTGGCTCCAGGGGAAGAGGAAGAAGAAGATGCTTTAGATTTGGAGGATTCTCTTTTCAGTTTACCAGACATGATTAAATCATCCTCAACACTGATAGCCAAATGCTGATCAACATCCAGAGTTGCAAGGTTATCTCTCCTTAGTGCATAGCTTACTTCAGGTAACTGAGCATTGAGGAAGAAGCATTTTTGGATTTGATCTACAGGACGAGTGTTCTGTGGAATTTTATGAATGAGCTTGTTGAATTTTGCCACAAATTCTCTCATGGGCTCGAATGGTTCCTTCTTGATATGTGAGATTTGAGCTAATAGAGCATGCACATATTCAACAGGTTTGAAACATTGCTCAAACCGAGTTGTCATGGTGTTCCAATTAGTGATCGACCCAAAGCAGGAAGATGATAAAACCAATCGAAGAGCATTAGCCCAATGTCTTCATGAAAATCCTGACAGAGACATCTTCATGTTCAACCCCAAGAATCCCACATGCAATAATGAAGGTTGTAATGTGTTCATCTAGGTGTAATTTCCCATCACCTCATAATTTGGGAAAACTTTTCCTGTTACCCCTAGGTAACTCATGCAATGGATGAGGAAGAGCAAGAGGCCCAACCTATTTTCCCCAAGGAAAAGGGGCTACCATCTTTGGAAATTTGGTTGAAGGGGAACTGAACACCAGCAAGTATCAAAGCACGAAGATTAGGAATGAGTTGTTCTTGAGGAATTCTATTCTTGGAATTTCTATCTTTAACATGAGGTGTGCTTGTAGAACAAGTTCCTCTATTCCTTCTTGTTGGAAGAGAGAAGTTTTGTTGCTTCAGAAGTTGAAAATGGGAATCTTCTATTCCGAGAGCCTTTTTACCATGAGTATATCTTAGAGTCACCAGATTGAAAATGATCTTGAAGTTTTTCTTTTAGAAAGGGATCCGTTTGAAACAAAATCCCCATGGAGTCGCCAAAAATTGTTGGGTTTTTAAATTGTACTTTAACAAACCACAGTCAGGGGACAACAAGTCCCTCCTCTTTAATGGGAGAGGTTCCCTTATTGAAAGCAAGCAACAAAACTTATATACAAATGTACAACTTTCAAAGTGTGGATTCTTGATATTTTGAAGTGTTTTATGCCCAAAATATTATCAATACGAAAGAATAGAAGAACTAAGGAGATGAGAGAGGAAGAACATAACAATACTTTCAAGAAATATAGATAGCAGAGTATAACCTTATACGTATTGAGCAAAGGAGATGCAGAATAGAATCATTCACTTTCATAACAGATATAATTTCACAGACACAAAGTTCCCAAAATCATATTAACAAGAACACAAAGTTTCTTAGCATGCAAAGATGGATGATTCACAAATTTGAACAAGGAAAGAAGGAATAACAGAGGAAGAAAGGGAAAAACTTCTGTATTGATTACTTTCGAATCTATTACATCTACAAAGTACCAGGATCCAACCCCCATAATGACATGGAGAAGCCATTAAATAATCCTAAAAATGGTTACATTCAGTTTCTTGGTTCTTGCAAAAGTGTTAATGGCGGAAAAAATGATGCTCTATAATGCAGTTATTAAACCTGATTTGTAATTTCAAATATGAGTCGTCCACGTGGGAGAGATTTAGTTGAAGCGGGCCTAGGGAAAAATTTTATATTTTGTGCCTTTTAGAGAAATGGCACTTGAACATTTCATCCCGCCCATCTACTTCTGATATAGGCCTAACACGTGGCTTTACTTGAGTGGTGACGGAGTCATGGCTCACTTTTACAATTTTAACTCTTTTCAAAGAAAAGCTCAAAAACTCAAAGTTCTCTGCCGACCCGCCTCTCTGCTTTGACTTTTCAACATGGGCTCAAGACCCCAGCAGAGTTGTGGATCATTTTATAACTTTTAACTCTCTTTTTAGAAATAAAACAAAAATTCTCAAATTGCTCCGACGCCCACCTTCGCGCTTTGACTTTTCAACGGCGGGCTCAACATTTGACTTTATCCCTTAGCATGAGTGGGGTCATGGCTCATTTTACAACGTTAATCCCTTTTGGAAATAAAAACAAATTTCAAAAATTACTCCAATGACCTACCTCCCCACTTTGACTTTTGAAAACAACCATGTGTCCCTTTGCGGGCCAAAGTACGAATTGTTTCTCTGCCACTTCATAATTTTGAAAATCCAATCAGGATCCAAAGAAAGACACGGGGTAATTCAACATTTTTGAAAATGTAACAAAATTCATAAGTTCACAAAAATACCCACCACACCACATCCAATTAGAGGTGACCACGTATCCGCAGACACTGGAAAATAATTTGACGGGAAGACGACCGTAGAAAAATGCAGAGAAGGGGAAAACGCCACCATTCGTGCCCAAATCAAAGATTTTTCCTACAGAAAGATAAATGCAAGGAATAAAAGGCTCGACACAGTCCACAACCATAGAAAAAGATTGATAAATTCCACACATCCATGAAAGGAGATAGAAAAATGTTTCAAAATGCACAGACTAAGGAATTTTAAATGGAACTGGTGGGATTAAAAACCGAGTACCAACACTTGGGACCTGCAAATTCATCTTTCACAAGAGGGGAATTTTAGGGCGACAACAAGTATGAGATGATTTCACATTATGGATTTCTTTTCATGGTTTAATTTTTGCATTTTTGGGTTAGTCAATTCACATGACAACATATCCATATGAATATCATCCTCTTACCCTTCTAGGATTCAAAATCCTCCTTGAATGGAATCGATTTAAGATGCTCATACACTTGTTTCTCATATCCCTCTCATGAGAATATGTGACTTCTTGATCCTTCACACATGATGGTCATGGATGCCTTAGTAGCCTGACTAGCTCATTTTTATTTGTTTCTCGAAGATATTTGGACACAATGGTAGAGTCAAGATATGATGATCATCAATTCACTCCTTGAGCCTCACTTTTTATATTTGAACATGATGATCTCTTATTCATCTCATAATTCACCTCCCTTCCCAAGATGTCACCTAAGTGGAAGCATGCTTATGATGTCTGGACACCCTCTTTCTCAATTGCTCCTCATGGAGATAGGTTTACTCCTCCTGATAGAAGGATTGAACCCTGAATGAAACTTGGAGGAATGTCCGAGAATGAATTCCATGTTCTTGACCTCCATGATATGTACTAAAACACTACAAATTCCACCTCCTTGACTTGCAAGATGTGAGTTCATTACCAAGAATTGATTAAGTGTTTAGAAACACTCTCATAAAATATGCATTGTTTGTGAGCCTGAGATGATTTCCACCATCACTGAAGACAGGGTACAACTAGGGCTTAGGTTTTTAAAACCCAAATCAGGGAATTTAGACCCCAAATTTTCAAGAATCAACAAAGACAAGGTCCTTGAAAGGAATATGATGGAATTTTAAGTTTTCTTTGGTCAAAATCAGAGATATCATTGATAGTTAGTATGCACAGTTACAGTCATAGTTTGAAGATCTAAAGGGAGACTGAGACAAAGGGTTTTGAGGGATGTTTTGCAAAGAAGCACATATTGAAATATTGCATAGAGGGAGAAGGCATAAATGGGTATCTAGAAAACCCATTAGTATGGTCTGAAACCCCCTAGATTGAAAGGTACACTAGAAAATGCACAAGACCAGAGCTAGAAGAGAGTTAATAGGCTAAAAATTAGAAAAGGTGATAACAAGATAAGTTTAAAGGGTTGAAATTTGAAATTTTTCATGCATTACACTGAGCCCAAAGGGTATCTGAGGATGTGTTTGTTTAGTTGTGGATATGACTAGATGTGCATAATCATGGATCTTGCATGGGAATGGCTCTTGAGAGCTAAAACAAGGAAAGATTGATTAAACTTGAGAGGATTAATGATTTCTTTGATTAATTATCACTTTTTTTGAATGGTTTCATGTTATTTTAAGCATGGTGAAACAATATAAAGAGTTGGAAGGAGAAAATGGAAGAAAAAAGTCCAAATTTGTGCTTGATTTGGAATTAGGACACTTAAAGCTAGTGAGAGGAATAGAGTGGAAGTCTGAGAAAATGAGGTTTTACAAGAAAATGAGTCATTTTAACAGTTGATTGGGCTTGTGTACAAAATGTGAGAGTAGGATATGGGGTTGGAAGGGTAAGTTTTAGGTTGATTGTGCCATTTTTGCATATTTGAGCCTATAGAGCTTATTGGAAAGACTTCTAAAAACAAGATACTAATGAGAATGATTGAAATTGGTTGTTATGAGTTGATGAATGCATGCAAATGTGTTAGAGCTCTACATCACCTCATGATGTTTCAGATCCTTCAAAACCTCATGATGACCATTCCCTTGATTATTTGAATCGATAAAAATTACATGTGTTTTGATTTATTATGTGTTATAAGGAATTGCATGAGTCCATATATTCAATCAATTATCGCTACCTTTGGGAGTTGTGAGGTTTGTAAATTCTAATTTTGACACATTTAACACTCCTACAAATGTCAATAACCAATCCAAAAGGCCCCAAAACCTAAACAAAGACTATATTATTTCACAAAATAGATATCGATTGTATAATTTAAACCCTAAAATCTTGAAGGTTGAATGTTGAAATCTGAAAAATACCTATGTACTAACCAGATTAGAATATGAAAACTATCTTCTAAACCGTGATAGATGGAGTTGTGAGACTAGTTCCATAAGGTGTAGAGTGACCCTAAATTCCTATATTTACTAAGATAAATTTATAAAATAAAAACTAATACTTAGTAAATATAATAAATATATCCCTCCCATAAGCACATATGCCACATAGCAAATAGGAACGTGAGCGCATTATGGCTCATATTTAGTGAGCCATAACGTGACCCCAAATTTTCTTTATCATGTTATAATGTGACCGAGCCATAACGCGAACGCGTTATGGCCAAAATGGCCAAAAAAACATATTTGTGTCCGCTTTTTGGCCCCCCATCTTTGTGTACTTACCCAAGGTTTTATTTTTGATGAATAGTGAAATCTAATTATTTGGGTTTGGCTTAGGAAAACTAATGAGGTATAAACATATCTGTGTTAGTCTATGAGATGCAAAAAGTAAAATTCGCCACCTTCATACAACCTATTCCCTTTTCATTAGGACCTAAAATAGCTATTGACCAATTACAAGGATTTAAACACTCGCGTGAAAAGGCAAGGCCGCTAATGATAGATATGTAAGATCCTACCCTATTAAAAATATATACTGCTCCCCAAAGTACCTTAGGCTCTATTACAAGGCCAATTATGGAGTTTAAAGGCTCAACTAGGATAGGGGCATGCCAATGATATCATGTCTTTTTTGTTTGTGATCGACTTTGATTCAAGAATTTTCCTTTTAAATTGTTTTTATAAATTTTTCTCTTGATATTATGGATTTTGAATTTTGGATTCTAATATCCTTCCTCCAAATGGATTCAAAAGTATAATCAAATGGGGTTTAAAGATGACAATAATAAAGAGATTACATTGTATTTCTTTAGAGGAAACCCTATAACTAAGATATTCAAGTACCCATAGACCTACCCTAATAAAATAGTTTGATCTCATCTCCAACATAAATAGCATAAATGCCCTCATGTGAGAGATGGAATGTGAAAAATTAAATATAAAGGATGGTGATATAGTGAAGGATAAAGCTATTATTTTACCCCAAAATGAGTTTTGCTTCATAGGAAAATGAAGATGACTAGATATGAACTAAGAGTGTGCGTGACTATAAATGACTAGAAATCTCATAAGATAGGATAATAAACCTATGATAGGTCCATCACAATCGTAGATAATAAGAAATCTTGTGAGGAAAATGTCATAATTGTGATAAATTCACACCAAAATATCCCGAGAGGAAATAAATGTCACAATATAAAAAAAAGAGGGAAAGTAGTCATTTATGTGATTTTGCTACAATTTTTGGATTCATCAAGTTTTAATAACTACCCACATGTATTGTGCCACTTTGTGGAACTTGTTTATATACAAAAAAATTAATTCTACGTGATTTTATATACTTCACCAAAATATATAAAAAAATTAATTTTTCCTAAAATATATTTTTTAATATTCCCTTTCGGCACTAACATGACAACTTCTAAATACAACATTGTAAGTAATAGTTTTATGTTACATATTTAATAACTAGTAGTTTGATAACTAAGTTATGGGGTCGCTCTCTCCAGCTACCATATTGGCCCCTAATTTGAAGCAATCATTTTCAATTCTTCTTTCTTATTTTTTCAAAAAAAAGTTGGTATTATCAAAGGGCTCTTGGTTCATTGGTGAAGTTGATTTGCTTTGAATAAGCCCACTAGGGATCAAGTCTTGTTGAGTACAAGGCCTAGAAATACTTGACAAGGAGAGTCGAAACAGTTAAGGCCAGTGGATCGTGCCTTGGGTGAATTTGATGGTGGGATGCCCTTACTATAATTGTTTAAGCTGAAGGTGATCACTATTTTAGTTGTACGCTTACTCATAATTGTAAATCTGCTATATGCTTCCTCCGAAGCATGAGTAGAGATGCCGACAATCTATATAATCTAGTGCCCAGTTGAGTGCACTTCTCAATAAAAATTATTGGTATTAACACTTATCCACATGTAAAAGTTTCGTAGAGATATATGGAGTTTTCTTCAAAATATTTAGTCACACATGAATTTGTATCCACGTCATATCATGGACTTAAAATTTATATATAGGTATGCAAAAACATCAAAGTGGGGTAAAATAAAGGCACATGAAAATCATTCCTAAGTGTTTCTAAATGTTGAAATTGTGTGTTTCTAAAGTGTTTGTATTTTGGTCGATTATTAGTAGAAATTTAGCGTTATCGAGTGGTTAGAAACTTTTTTTGTTGTATGTATCCTCTCGTTGCACCTTTCAAATAACACTTCACCTCCATTATTTTTCCCCCTTTTTGGCCCTCCATGTCTATAATGTGGACTCAATGAACATTGATGCTACGAATGTGAAGTGTATGGACTTGGAAGCATTGCACTAATCCGTTCCTTCCTTCATTTATATAACCTTATTGTCTTTTTCAAATTTCCAATTGTTAAAGTTCGATTACCTTACCAATGAGGACCTACTTTGAATTTCAATCGTCTTTAAATACAAAATCATTGTTCTTCATTTAGGCATCTAGTAATCTAAAATAAGTATTCATTGTTGATCAAGAAATTTTAGAAGTTTTAAATAAAATTAGAAAAAGAGATTATTGAGAATTTTTAAGTGAAAGTTAGAGAAAGAAATTTTGAGAATTTTGAGAAGTCAAACAATCATAAAAAGATTCATTAAAACACTTTACTTCACAATAGATATATATATTGCATTACATCAATTTACTTAGCTAGAGAATTATTTTAAATTTCAATCTATTTTTTTTTGAAATCTAAGAATTGTTGAGAAGTATCTAAAATAACAAGATAGTTCAATGATTCATGTGTGTAACACAATTCCCAAAACACATTATTTCCTTCTAGCTTAGATTAAAACTACCTAATTAGGGTTAAGATGAAGAAAACTATTTTCCGGTGTTCAAGCCAAGACAAAATTTTGAGAAATTTTTTTAGATGGAAAAGTGGGAAGATACATTCATTAAAGCAAATTCTAGTTTTAAGTGCCTTGTTAGGAATATAAAGTGCACAATTTTACATGTACAAGATTTCAAGTGTATGGTTGGGACACTTTAAATCTTGTTGCTACTGAATTTTCTAGGCTATCTTAGTCTCACCAAAAAAATATTTCTAATGTTAGATGCTCATAGATTTTTATCACATACAAAATAAGTTGAATTGTATTTCCTAGGTAATGTCAATATTTACACTTTATCTGATGTCATGTAAACAAATTCTTTACAACTCTGGTGGCTTGTTGGCTCACTCCTAATGCGCATTAAAGATTTTGAGGTGACCTCAACATGGTGGAGTAGATGGAATCTAAAAAGGAGTGTCTTTCAATGAGATGGTGTGTTAAATAGTATGAAGTGTGGTTCAATATGAGAAACAAACTTGGTCACTTTGATCCTAATTATCATTGGCGCTGAGGGTCTACCTTGACTTCATTCACTGGTATAACCTTTGGTAAGGGAAAGAGATGTTGGTTAAAAAGGTTGTATTTGGGATTTTCCATTAGATAAAAACTTCTTGTCTTTTTCCTACTCAATTGATCACATCATCAATATGATGGTTCATGTTGATCTATTTGATCACCTTTATATCTGATGATAAATTAAATGGATGGTACAACAGAAACAAAAGATCAATCCTAGATCTATTTGGACATTACGCACCTTTCTCACTAGCAGAAACAAAAGAGTGATCCTAGTTCTATCTCAACGTTGCTCACTTGTCCCATGAGAATACTCTAACCCATATAAAAATAACATGGAATTTGGTTCCAAAATGATATGATGATAAAGGTCGGATCTCTTGTTGGAAAGATGTAATTTATAACACTACCAACTTTCTTAGAGTTTATGGTGACATACCAACATATTAAGACAACATGCTTGTGATGACTTAATTAATGAGCACCTCAAGATTTCAAAAAGATGGTGCTTCCCTCATGAATGAATATCTTCAATTTAAAGCTTCCAATTGGAGGCAAAATTCAAAATTAAATAATCTTATAAAGTCGAGGATCTCAAATTAGGGATTTGATACATTAGTTGAGGATGCCCAATAGGGTTATTGAGGAATTATTTCACCTACTTTTCTCTAGATAGGATGGTGATAAGATCAAATCCAATCAATAATATAAATTAAGGCTTACCAAGATTCATGGCATCACTCAAGCCTTTGTGCACCATTTCCATGGAGTGTTTTCCACTCAATCATCATCATTTAAGAGGAACTACCTTGCTTTAATGCCTCCATGTTGTCCCTTGTAAGATCTCTATGTCTAAAAAGGTGGCTTGTGAATTTTTTTCTCACTTTAATGATCTTTATGAGGCTATGATGTATATGGATACTTTCAAATCTCCTAGGATTGATGGATTCCATGTGAATTTTATCAAATTCTTTAGAATACAATCCGTCCCGATTTGTATAAATTTTCCTATAAATAGTTCAATCAAATTCATTTTGACCATTTACTAATTAATGAAATATTAAATTCAGCCCCAATGTAGGATACCCTAAGCGTACTTATAATTGGAGACTCGTTACTCTTCTCAACATTTTTTATTTAACATAATTTTGGATGCTAAGGTGACCTAAAGAAGTCATATATCTTATGGAGGTTAAAATTTAGAATCTATGTGCATTCGAATTATAAATTACACATTCATACACTAAAAACATGGTAACATATTTTCTCAATAGTAATATTCCACCATATCAATCTCTATCCTTCATCTTGCATGACATACATATAAATATGAATAAACAACTCATTATTTTTCTCTATTGGTTAGTGGTTAGAATCACTCACTAACATTACAATCTAATTGTGTAAGTTAGTATATTGGCATTAATGACTTACTCATTCTCGTTACTACTAACACATGTAGTTAACACTAATAATTCCAAACATTCACCCCTAGTATGAACATAATGAAAACACACACTACATGTTAGAGTAGGTATTTACATTAGCTCATGTTCACCTGTACTTTTAGTTACCTTTATTGTATTTATCCTCACCCACATATGTGTGTGGATATTTATTTTATTTAATTTATATATTATGGGGATATTATCTAGTTGTTAGGTATAGTTTTTCCTTGATCTATGGTATTGACTAGTTCCTTCCTTGATATATGGTATTGACTAGATCCTCGATGTCTAGTTCTTTCCTAAATCTATGGTCATATGGTATGGTCATATGAGGACTTAAATATTGTGATTCATACTAGTAGGTGCTTAACTCAAGCTCTATTTCATTTTATTTTTGTGGTGAAGGCAACAAATTTTTATTCCATTTTAGTGGTAACTAAAATAAATAGTAAAGCATAATATTGAAAAGCTTGTATCTTTTGATTGGTAACTCGGTTTTGAGTGATGTTTTTGCAAAACCGCTTGTTTTTTCATGCACTTTCCATTAGAAATATTTATTTTGAGAATCACACTATAATTATAAAGTGTCATATTGTAACATGCACTAATTATAAAGTGCCAAAATAAGGGGGAAGGGGCTCTTGTTGCATTGTTTACGGGTCTTGTTGCACAGATTGCTTGTGGGTCTTGTTGCATTGTTTGATTCTTGCATTTATTTTGGTGAGTTTTTGAGAATGGTTTATTTATCTAATTCTTCATTAGATCATATTGAGCCATTAACAACACATAATTACCACATATGAAAACCAAGAATGGAAACAATAATTAAGCGAAAGGATTACTGGGCTTTAACTTCTTCACAACAACTAGTGTTCACTAAATAATATAAGAAATTTCAGTACAAAGGCAAATTTAATGAGTGTATGGGTTTAATAGGAACTTATGCAAGTGATAGTATTTTGTTTCATTTGGAAAAATGTGACTCTCCTTTCAAACTATGGGAGAAATTGGAAGATTTATTTGGTGAAACGGATCATATGAGAGCCATGCAACTTGAAATTGAGATCACCTCTCTTAAACCTAAAGATTTTCCAACAATTATAGACTATCTTACCAAGTTCAAGCATTTTTTGGCACAATTGAAGGGGAGTGGAAGAGATAATAAAGACGAAGAGTGTGTTTCCTTGATTCTATATAAGTTGAGAGGACCATTCCAAAGTTTTTCTTCTACCTTTTTCTCTAGCATAGATGCCTTAGGTGACACATTCAAAATGCCTGACTTAGAAACATTTTGTGAAAGACTTACTAGGGAAGAATCCAAATTGTCTAACCTTGAATCTTCCACCTCTCAAAAGGCATTAGTTGCATCTAATCCTAAGGGCAAGGGAAAACCAAACATTAAAAAAAAATTGCCCTTCTCCATCTCAAAATGCTCCTAAACCCAAAGAAAATAACTCAAAACCCAAGGAGTCTTCTAAATCCAAGAGTAATTCTAGCCTTTCATGCTCTTTTTGTGGGGTTATTGGTCATGAAGAACATAGGAGTTATAATAGAATGCAAGCCTTAGAGGATTTAGTCAAGAAACACAAAATTTCTCTCCACTCCACCTCCTTCTAATTAGCATGACAAATCACTTAATGTTGTTGGGAGATCTCAGTCACCACTTGCAGACAATTGGGTTATAGGTTATGGTGCTTCTCATCACATGACTTTTTCCAAGGAGTCTTTTTCTCTAGGTTTGAGTTCTACTTCCAAAATTGAGGCTGGATATTCTTCATTTCTTTCTGTTGAGGGAAAAGGTGATATACACCTTGATGGTAGCAATATCGAAGATGCATTGTATGTTCCTAACATCACCACAAATTTACTTTATGTATATCAAATTTATCATTCTGGTCAAGGAAAAATAGTACTTTTACACCACATGGGGCACAAGTACAAAAATTTTTGGAGCCTCATTCACTTGTTGCTCAAGGTATTATTGATCATAGTTCTATATTATATCACTTTGAGGGTTTTGATGGCACTTCCTCCATAGAGACAGGATTGGTTTCTCATGTAGATTCAAAGAGTAAGCTTTGACAAGAGAGATTTGTACATCTCAATTACAGATATTTGAAGGAGTTGAGCACTCATGGTAAGGTAGATGGTCTTCCTAGAGTTTCTTGTCTTGAGGGAGTTTGTCAGTGTGCATTAGGAAACAACACCAAGATCCTTTTCCTAAGAATTTTTCTAAGAGAGCTTCTTCACCACTTGAGCTTGTGCATAGTGACTTGATGGTTTTTCCTACCCCTTCTTTCTATGGAGCTAAGTATGCACTTACGTTTATTACTAATTTCTTGAGGCGTAATTGGGTTTATTTTCTCAAGTAAAAAAATGATGTTTTTTCACATTTCAAAGTCTTCAAGAATTTGGTCAAGAAACAATCTTCTAGTTGCAGCATAAGGAACCTTCGTACTAATAATGGGGGAGTACTCCAGAATGAGTTTTCTAACTTTTTGGCAACTCAAGGCATTATTCACCAACATTTTGTTCCTCATACTCCACAACAAAATGGCTTAGAAAAATGGAAGAATAGAAATTTGAAGGAAATGGCTAATGTATGATGCATTCTAGAGATTTACCTCTTATCTACTAGGCAGAAGCAATTAATTGTGTTAACTACATTCTAATGACACACCACACAGAGCACTTGAGCATTTGACTCCGAGAGGAAGCTTGATCCAACACTAAGCCGATGTCTCATTTTTTTAAGTCTTTGGGATCCATGTTTAGGACTTTGTGCCAAAGAAGAAAAGGAAATCTTTGGATAAGAAGAGAAAAATTGTTACGATTTTCCGTCACACCAAAAGCTCAAACTAGTGGTGGAGAGGGATCTCATCATGTTAACCAGTTGCTACGCCAACACACCCCCACATGATGGAGCTAAATGCAACCACGTGAGCTCTGGGCCCACCATGTATTCACCAAATTAGGTCTAACAACATTAAGAGGCAACGACACTGGGACTTCCCAGGAGGTCACCCATCCTAGTAATACTCCAGGTCAAGCACGCGTAACTTCCTGGCTCTGATACCATATTACGATTTTTCGTCACACCAAAAGCTCGAACTAGTGGTGGAGAGGGATCTCATCATGTTAACCAATTGCTACGCCAACAAAACCTTGATCCTCAGTAGGGTATCACAGGACATAAGAGCTTATTGAATTTTAGATCCCGATACTCACGATGTTCTTTTTCGAACACATGTTTAGTTTGATGAGCACTTCACTACTCATGATTCTTCATCTTCTTCCATGCCTCCTTCTTCATCTCATCTTGAGGATCCTTTCTTTGAGGAGGTTGATGAGGAGGTTATCAATGCCGACAAGGATCTTATTCCCATTAATGTTGTCACTATGCCTAAGTGGGCTCATTACTATAGTTTCGAGGTAAAACCTTTCATACAGATCTTCCACCCACTATGCAATCATACTTGGGATTTGGTATCTCTTCCTAAAGGAAGAAAGATGGTTAATTGTAAGTGGGTATACTTGAACCAAATACATGTACTGATGGGTCCATTAACAAGTATAAGGCATGTCTTATTGTAAAGGGTTTTTCACAAGTTGAAGGTATTGATTACTCTAATACTTTTGCACCTATTGCCTAGATGGATTATGTATGCCTTGTACTTTTATTGCTGCATCACATGGGTGGCTTGTATACCAGATGGGTGTGAAGAGTGCCTTATTACATGGATATTTACAAGAGGAAATATACATGGAGTAACTTGCTAGATTTGTTCAGGATTCTTCTCTTGTTTGTAGGATCCAAAGGTCTCTCTACGGTCTCAAACAAACCCCTCGGGCTTGGTATGAGAAGATGGATTATTTTCTTCTATCTACTGGTTTTGTTCATTGTCACTTTGATCGTACATAATCGTATCTCCAGCATGTTGGTGAGGATATTGTGATAATTTTCTTGTATGTTGATGATTTGTTACTTACTGGTAGCTCTTCTTCCCACATTTAGACTATTCAAAGGGCTCTTTCTACACATATTGACATGACATATCTTGGATTATTGCATTATTTCCTTAGATTGCAGATTTCTTAGAAAGATTTAGGGATTCATTTAAGTCAACAAAATTACACCCATGATCTTGTTCAACACTTTGATATGGTTGATTGCAAGCCAATTCAATATCCTTTTCAGTCCGGGGTTACTCTTACTTTCACATGTACCACTCCACTTTGTGATCCTACATCAGATATGCAAGTTGGTTGGAAGTCTCATGTACTTGATCCATACTCACCATGATATTTCATTTCCAGTGGGGCTTGTATCTCGGTTTACATGATTTTCCTCATAGTAGTCACTGAAAGGATGTTAAAAGGATTTTGTGCTATTTGTAGGGCACTTCCCACTTTGGCCTACACTACACTAGGGGTTCTACTCATTTTGTTGGATATACAAATTTAGATTGGGTAGGTTCTATTAATGACATGCATTCCACTTCTGGCTATCTTTTTATCTTGGTTCTTCTCTAGTTGCTTGGGCGTGTAAAAATCAATAGGCTATTGCACTTTCATATTTAGAGGCAGAGTACATGGCAGTAGTTACAGTGAATCAATAGATTCTTTGGATTCAAAAGTTATTGACAGATTTTGGATTCCCACAGGATTCACCGACTATACTTTGGTGTGACAACCAAAGTGCAATTCACATTTCTCGCAACCTAGTTGAGCACCAGCGGACCAAGCATATTGAGATACACATCCACTTCATTCATCAACACATTCAGGATGGAGTTCTTTTCTTGGATTACATTCTGAATCAGTAGCAGGTGTGGACATATTTACGAAGCCTTTTGCATCACCTCGCTACCTTGAGTTGTGTGGCATGCTTGGGGTTTCAGAAGTTGTTCTTGGGGGGTATTCGTGAGAACATCTTCCTTCTTCTTCTTCTTCTTCTTCTTCTTCCCCTTCTAGTAGGATTCTTTCCTTCTTTTGGTTCAAGATTTCTTCATGGATATATTGTACATGAGTACTTGATCAAGCCTAGTTGTTGGGACTCATATTGTGGATATGCCACTTTTATTTTGGGCCCCTAGCTTCACTTGAGGGGGTGTTAGAGTAGGTATTTACCTTAGCTCATGTTCACCTAGGTACTTTATTTACCTTTATTGTATTTATCCTCACCCACTTATGTGTGTGGATATTTATTTTATTTTATTTAGATATTAGGGGATATTATCTAGTTGTTAGGTATAGTTATTTCATTGATCTATGATATTGACTAGTTCTTTCCTTGATCTATGGTATTGAATAGATCCTTTATGTCTAGTTCTTTCCTAAATCTATGGTCTTGACCAGTTCTTTGATTACTAGTTCTTTCCTTAATTTATGGTTTGATCTACAACCTTGATTCGTTCTTAGATTGTTATTCCTTGCCTATATAAGCAAGGATCATTCTAATTGTATTTCATTGATTTCCATAATAATATATGATATTGCTTCTCATTTGTTTGCAAAGGTTTTATATAAATTTATTCTCGCGAATTGCTTTCATTTTATTGATCGTGGTGTTTGATTAGCATCTAAGTTCTTGGCTTCGTATGATCTGGTTATCAGTCCTTTTACTACAAGAACTGAAAATAGAAATGCATGTTTATCCATGCTTCAACTTTTCACTCTTCTATTCAAGAATATTTTCATGCGATAGCCTAATTACGAGAACTCAATAGTTCCAACTTTCACTTCTAGTGAGCTTCCCACCGACCAATGATCTACCTCAAATGATCACCTACATATTAGAACGCAAAATTCTCACCTTCAATTCTAACAAGCTTATCATCGGCCAAATCGTTAGAAGTACTCAACAGAAAAAAATTGGTCATTTGCTTTCCTATTATCATGATTACAATAAAGTTATTTTCTAACAACCACACACCAAACAATGAAAAATGAGGTGCTAGCAAAAACAAAATGTGACCTTATTATTTGTATCTAACAAAAGGCATTAATTAACCTCCTTCGTAAAATGCCTCCGACATCTAGTAAGTGTAGTAGTTATTTAGAATATAAATTCTCATCAATAGGACAAGAAATATCTTCACCTTTTGAGAATGCTTCCCAATTAGTTACTTCACTAGGTAAGCCTTCCGATCCAATTTATCATTTAGGAGATCATGTGCCCTCTTCTTACAATTCAAAATTACATGTCCTAGTTCTTTACAGAGGTAACATTTGAATTATCCATTTGGAAGATTAGACTTTAATTTGTACTTGCTTTTCTACAAAGATGCATTTGCCTTATTTTATACATACATTACCTCTTCTAGTTTTAAATATTCATTTTGATCAAGTAGAGTATAAATTACTCCTTCCAAACTATTTTTTACCTTGCTTAAAGTAAAAACCATACTAGAAAAACTCTTAGGCATGTTATTAAAGGTATTTCTTTTGTATCATCATATTTTACTTTCCCGTTAATCTTAGCTAATTAATTCAATAGGGAATGTAACTTACTTATATGATCTTCCATTTTTGTACCCTCTTCCATCTTCAAGCCACACAATTATTGCTTGACATCGTCTTAGCACTCTCTGCTACAGATCCAAATATCTTGTTTAGTGACTCCTAATTCTCTTTAGTAAACTTTGTGAAATACGCCTGGTACATATATGAATTTGAAAATATGAGACCAATAGTTCCCAATGACTTTTGATCTTTGATTTTATGTTTAGCATGCTTGTTTGTATCTATTGGTGTGGTCATGTTAGGTTTGATGACATACCAAAGATATTTTTCTATCATGTGTAATTGCATTTGTATTTTCCAACTAGGAAAGTTTCTAAGTTCAAATTTATCACTAAGACTTATCTTTTCCGTGACACCCCCCCCCCCCCCCATAAATTTGATTGACAATGGACATTGGTTTCAACTAAAAATGTGCTTGCTTACCTAAAAATATGAAAATAAAGACACATTTATTTAATAGAGGACATTATTTTCAAGACAAGCATAAGATCCATACAAACAATAAGACTTGTTGCCTAAATCTTAAGGAGTATCGAAAAAGTAATATTTAATTATGTTTTTATCTTTTTAACAAACACTTTGACATTGTATTTGATTTGTATGGTTCACAATGAAAATAATGATTAATTAAATATTAACAACTATAATAATAATTATAACTCCTTACAAACTATACCAAAATATTCAATGAGAATGGACTGGGGAAAATAAAGAAACCCAAAAGCACTTTGAAATTTATGGCAATGATGCATGACCTCCTCAAAAAAATTCTACCAATAATAGCAAAGCTAATTGAATGACTAATTGCATGACACTTCAACTCCTAGATGGATCACATTATACATTTCCACTTACACTATGCCTATTGGTTTGCACTCGTTTGCGAGGAAATGAAGACTATAGGATGGGAAAGGTATGTTCTATCAATGTAGTTAATGGAGCGAAAATTAGAATGCACAAAGAGGAGTGTTGTAGGAGTCACACACTTTTCCTTTGTGTATTCTTTACCAACAAAGGCCTCTTTTGAATCTCTACTACAAATCTTTAAAAACTAATCTCGTAAACCTAAATTTTATATACGCCAAAACACTACTAATATACAACTCTTTTCAAAGAAAACATCTTGCATCAATAGGAGAAATGTCAAAATTAAGTAATTATGCCCTTAATAGCTCGAAAAATCATTTTACACATGCTATCAAATGTCTTCTCTCGACACCAAATGAAAACATAGTAGCAAATTTTCTTGATAGTAAATTTCCACCATATTTGTCTCTATCCTTCATCTTGCATAACATAAATATAAATATGAATATTTTCCTCTATTACTAAGTGGTTAGAACCACTCACTAATATTACAATCAAATTAAGTAAGTTGTTGCATTAACACTAACAACTTACTTACTCGCCTTATTACTCACACATATAGTTCACACTAATAACTCCTAACATACACATATCTTAAAGTACAATAAATTATTTGGGACATATAATTTAATTAGGGTTCATACTAAATATAGAAAATTGACAAGAGGGTAATGCACTTAGAGTTTTTGCATTCTACTAATTGATTTAGGCATGAAATTAGTGGAATTATGACATACATGTTTTGTTCTTGCTTTGTCTCCAAAACTAGATATGTATCTATTCTAGGACATGATTGAATAACATGATATGATCGACCATCATGGCATATCCAGAGTTACAAGGACTTTTCCTGCTTAAAAAAATAGACAAGTCACCGCACAAACACTTGTGACTATTGAATGTGCTTCTCTTTGTATGATCTAGGATTCCAAAGACGTCAAAATGATTGAAAGTACTCTTATCGTAAAACCCTAACTTTCTTAATTATTTTGTAAAAAAGGTTCAATAATTTGGGCTAAGGCACCCATGTGCCACTTACATAAAACTACTTTGAAGAGGCTTCAAACCCACATAGTTATCTACTTATTGGAAGTACAACTATGAAAATGCAACTACACACATGCAATAATATTTAGCCCTTTAAAACTTGATACTTCTTACTTTGACTTGATTTGGGATGCTCTTGACTTGGAATTACTTTCTCTTAACCTTGTTTAGAGTACTTCAAACTTTTATAAAGGTTGCTCCTAGTGCTTGTTCTTGAAATAGGGAAGAATATGGAAGCTTTGATTGATGATTGATGGGTATTTTTAAATGAGCTCTTGATAAGCGTCAGGTCAATAAATGAGTGGGTTTGATTTGTATTTACATGACTTCAAGGGTAATATTTCATTCTAAGGTCAACCTAGAGGGAAAAGATCGAATCATAAGAAGATGCCCATTTGAAAATTTGAGTGTTAGAGCACTAAAGATAAGATCAACCAATAGGGAAAAAATCAACTTAGTGATCTTGTTCCTAGTGGACGATTCTATCTAGGGGGTAAAGCTTAACTAATCATCTAAAGATGTATGTATAGGAGATATAAGGTGATTTTGACTAACATAGGTGTTCCTATAGGTTTCGAGGAGTGGAATGAGGGATTACAAGTCTTGGGATAAAGTAGGATAGTGCATTTGAGCTTTGTTTGTGCAGGCAAGTCCTATATAAGGAATATAAGCAAAAACCAACATTATCAAATGCAAATTTTGGTGTATATAGTTTCCTACAATATTATTGCCAAAGTCCTAGCCTTGAGAATCTTCTTCCTCTCTATTTTTCAGCTGAATGACTAGTTTTAATCACAATAGATATATTTTGGATAATGTCCTTATTGTTTGGGAAGGAATGAAGGGATAAATCTTCCAACCATAAACCATTGTTTGTCAGTATTGACTTTAAAAATTCCCATGATATGATTGAGTGACCTTTTATCGTTGTTATGTTCTACGCTTTGGAATTTGGGCATAAGTTTACTCAATATGTTATCATGTTATTTCATGATATTGGGGCTTGAATCACTATGAATGTTGTTAAATCGAGATCATTTATATCTACAAATATATTAGGAAAGGATGCCCTTTAGCCCCCTCTTTGTATGTCTTAGTTGTGGAAGGCTTTCATTATCTTTTGGAAAATAATGCTTATAGGGGTTTGGTTAAAGACAATTCTCTTCATAATTTTAATGAAAAACTTGTCAATGGACATTTTACAAATGATTCCTTTTCCACTCTTTCAAAAGAGAAATATTCTACAAAACAAGCTATAGAATGCCTTGGAATCTTGTACCTTGTTTTAGGTTCCTCCAATCAACAAAACCTTAATGGTACATATAGTTTTTCTCTATCATTCCTCATTAACTCAATGGATATCAATGGAAGTGGATTCAACTAAGGAACAATTCAAATTCCTAATAATCACCTTTGATTTTCAAGCATCTTCTTTCAACCTTTAGAGTCATGTGCTTCAAAGAGTCGAGAAAAATATTTTTTTTTGGGTCACCGAACCTCTCTCCTTAGCTATAAACTTTCATGTTGCTCGATGTGATAGCTACAACTCATTTGCACTACTACTCTCATCGAGCTCCTTTTAAGACCACATATGCCAAGTTAGAGAAAGTCATGCGAGATTTTATTTAGACTAAATCAAAAGGTAGAATAGGATTCCAAAAATTTCTGAGGATATTTGTTGTAGGCCTAAAGAAGTTGAAGAGCTTGGCCTCCTAGATATTGAAATTCAAGGGCATGTTATTTATGTTAAATGGATCATCAGATAATTGAAGGCAAATGATGCTTGGACATTTTTGTTGATAAATTATATTATTAGGGTTCTTTTAATAGGAGAAAGGCATGACAAGGGATTAAGTTGCACACTCTTCTCATTACCTCCTCTCTTGTGAAAATGGTGGCACCTTTCGTGCTACAAGTATTTGGAAAAACTAGGAGTCACTCAAACCTAGCCTTAATCGGATCGGGGTTGGGTTTATGATTAACCTCTTCCTCAACTCTTATTCTCATTGGTATTATTATGTGCTAAATTACTATAATGTTCTTTTTCAATGGCACCTTGACTTAGAAGTCTTGGATTGCTTATAAAGGGTATTAAGTTCACTCGCTAATATTTTTCATAAAATTGTTTATAAATGGTGCTTTGGCCATATATTAGAGACAAATTTGAGTTAAATAACGAGGACACTTGATTCAATTTCTAATATTTAAAGACCCATAATTGAGAAACACCTTCACTTAATTGGGATTAATTTTAGGATTCCATGGTGGAAATATTGGAATTAGTAGGTGGAAACCCCCTTCTCCCAAAGACAAACTCGATTTGGTTATCAACTTCTCTCTCTTATCCACATTCAAGTTGAAACCCTTGATCACCACTAGAATTTTAAGTCTACAAAAGTTAATTGGGCCTAACATTTTTCCAATATTTGGAAATCCATTATTGATCCTAAAAGGCCCACTTCCTATTGTGGATTTTGTATAAAGAGTTACTTATGGGGACTAGGTTAATTCACGTGAGGGTTTCAAATCCCATTTTCTTGGCTTGTCACCAAGTCGATACACTCAAGCACTTTTTTGGTTTTTTCCCATGACTAGCCCATCTAGAGATAAATTCTCACCCTCTTTCGAGTTATTCCTTCCAGAAAAAAATTGTTGGAGAATGTTGCTTGTATGGGAATCAATCAATCATACTACCAAAAAAATAAAATCAAATTTGACATAATTTTTGCATTGATATTTTATTTCATATATGAAAAGATACAAATCGTGTTAATTTTAATACTCTTACTAAGGATAAAGATTGTTTGTGGCTAAAAAAGTGGTTTTTATCTCAAATGTTATGGTTCATATACAGGTGCAAGCTAAAAAATCGAGCTAGAGGTGGGTTACCTCTAATCCTTCCCGACCACAAGAGAAGAAGGGTACACAAGTAGTTGGGTGCCACTAGACTCTCCCCACCTTCGAGTCTCCTCCTCAAAGCTACAACTTTGGAGGGTGAGAGCGACAAAGGGACAAAGGAGGTTCAAGCAAAGGTGGTGGGTTTGGTTCCTGGACGGTGTTGTTCCATGACAAATTCTCTCACTTAACTCTTATAATTTTTCTTGGTAGACATAATAAAGAGAGAAAAAACATATCACATAAGGGATCTTATACTTAACATGAATCATCCACCTAGTGGTAGCATGTGACAGAGGCAAACCTACTCCTCTAACCACCATGTTTACTATTATTACTTAAATCACTTTATCTTTTCTTTTATTATGCCGAGAGGCATTCCTACATTGACATATAAGGTTGTAATGGTGTGTGTGGCTCACTTTTATTCTCAACATTAAATTTGACATCCATTTAACTCGGCATGTGACAAATCATCCTTAAATTTGATGTCCATTTGATCATCACTTTTAATTGTTTTTTATATTGTGTTGGAAAAGTCAATCAAAAAAGAATAATAGTTTGGACATAAGGTAATGTCTGACCCATTTTTTTCCTAAAAGGTTTCTTTGACAACGACAAAATTGTGCAAACTAAATTGATGTCATTTGCCCCATATTAATGAGAAATTAGCAAAGAATATAATGACAGTATGTGAAAAATCTAAGACAACCACCTTGAAATTGATATCTATTGATGTATTTTCAATGAGACACGTTTATTAGAATATATTTAATTTTTTGATATACTTATTACTATACTAGCATAGATATCTTGAATACATTGATCTACTAGCGAATCGTGCATGTATACAATGCAATGTGAACGCCGAACAGTATATGTTATTTTATTTGGAGGTATAGTTATTACTTTTGTAGTTGATGTTGATAAGGGGTGTGATTGTTTTTATAAGTGTAGAAATATAGATGATCCACTTAATTTTAAGGTTGTTTATACATTTCAAACTTGTTACAAATTCGTACATGAATACATTTGATATTGTTTTATTATAGTTAATTAATTTTATAGTTGATGTTGTATGTATTTAATTCAGGTTAATTGTGTTAGTTGTGCATCGGTTGTTTGGTTGGTGTTCTGTTGGAAAAACCTTTATTGTATAGTTGATAATGTGTGTGATTGATAGTGGTAGTGTAGGAATATAGATGAAACATTACATTGAAAGGTTGTATGTGTACATTTAATTTTGTTATAGATTTATACATTTAAAGTTGCAATTCATATTTCACAACATCAAATACATAAAGATCTGCATACACATAATGAGACATGTATACATTTGTAGTATTTATATCATGAATGGTAGCCTTTAGTGGGCAATTTTAGTTTCAATAAACATGATTACATTTGATACCCTTTGAATGACATTGTCGCTTTGGATTGCATTTGATACCCTTTGAATGATAGTGGCGCTTTGGATACAATAAGTGTTGAGTATAGTACTAGTGGAGGTGTTATCAAAGCAGAGGGTAGTATTTATGATGGATGGAGTGATAGTAGTCTTGCTTCCTCATTTCTTCTTTGTCCAAGTGTTAGTACGTGTGCCATATTTGAGTATCTCTCGAATGAAAAAGCAAGTGAAATGCACAGATTTGCAAGTGAGGGAACTCTGGAGAAAGATGTGAAAGTCGCCCCGCCTTTCAATGGTTCCAATGTCGAGCTTGCTCTATGCAAAGTAAGTCCCCGGGCCACAATCTACCAAAGTCATTCAGAGCCTTCTAAGCACCAACAAATAACAAGAAAGGTAAAAGGCATGAAGTTGGAAACACCAATGGACATGGTAAAGAATGCAAAGTAGAAGTATTTGCAAATAAAGAATTAAAAAAAGTAAACAGGAGGGAAAAAAATTAAGCATTATAACTGAAAGCTTGGGCATCTAAAAAGGATTGTTTTAAATGGAAGCAAGATGTGGTGTCTCCTCATAGGTATGAAAAATCATATTAAGGCAATGTAGCAACATTTGAGCTATGTAGTGGGAGATGGCTACATAGGGACTTAAATCCAAGTGGACTATCCATATGAGTTACAATGCTTTATGTATTGTCAGGATACATAACAAGGTTTTATCAACACCAATTGACAAAATGGGTTATGATTGTATTGTGACTTCAATCATGATGGAGGTCTTCACTTTGTACAAGGACATACACTTTTCTTTGATGATTATTAGGGATGATGTTTGGGAAATTAATCATCCATAATTTATAAAGGAATCGGTACATTAGTGAGTTATAGCAAATGTTAGGGATACAAAGGGTCAAATAGGTTATACAAATAAGATTAGGTGTTGTGGTGTGTAGACGGATTTGGAAGATCAAGAGACATTGTGTTGTATTTTTTAATTGTGTTTTCTATAAAAAAAAAAAGGTTGTGCTCCATTAGGGTGAGCTAACCTCAAAAACTTGGCCTCAATTCGGAAAGGGTAATGAATTTATTACATATTATGTCCCATATTGTTGTGTTTCCACTGCTTATTTTTACTGTATGTTATGGATGTTTTGATCTCATTTTCAGCACATATATGTATGCTTGTGTATGTATCATATTAGGTTTCCCCTATTCATGTATGTAACGTCATTATACTACGAGTCATTAGTAGTGAAATTAATCAATGGGACCTTGAGGTCATTGGTTAAAACTTTCCTTTGTGTTCTATGTCACTTTTTACAAAGGATATTTTGAGTATGAAAAAACATACATTGTAAGGGATTTTTTCTCCTAAATATATTTTAGGTTTATCGTGAAAATTTTTTAAGCAAGAGAATAAAAATACCAATCAAATGAACTTTAAGGCCCAACACCTTCTAACATGTACTTGTAGAGACTTATTAATTAGTTTCATGAAGAACATATATATTATAAAAGCTAAAACCCAAACATGATAGCCTGATAGGTATAGCCCTTTGAATGATATCATTTTCTAATCCCACAACATCAACAACGATCAAAGTGGACCACACAACACATTAGGGTCTTATGGTATATACTTTTTCTATAGGAGTTGTATTTTGTCTCAAAATCTTTCCATCATCAATATACATTATGCATGCATTCCCACTCGACCAATTCAATAGATTTTGTTACTATTGAAGCCTTCTCACCATCACAAGATCCTGATCATGCCTTCAATTGCAAAAATGGTAAAAGGGATATTGTTGTAAAACCCCATATGGTATGTGTAGTCTTTGTTCGTAGAAACAATTACGATGATCACCTATTCTGAACATCAAACCTGGTAAAGCATCATCATTGTTGAACAATAATCCAAAAATTGATGTAAAGAGTCACAAAATGCTCAACCAAACAAGGAAGCTCAGATTCCATGCAACAGTTCTCTATGAGGACCTCTAGTTCATCTCATCCCAAAAGGGAGTTTTTATGTCCAGAACCTGTAAAAGTCATTTGTGATGCATAACGACCTCTAAAGGTTGCAATAGATGTCATTCTGAAACAAGGACTCAAGATGCTCATTATTCCTCTAACAAAGGGCAGCATAGAGTTTTGAAGGCCAAACATCTCCACAGTTACCTAACTTCCAAAAAATGTGAGCCAACCTTTTTAAAGGATAAAATACATTTTTGACTACAGTGGAAGAGAATAAACAGTGAGGAGAAAACAAGGGGTCTTGTAGGCTGAACGTTGCAGTGGTCAGCACCCAGACCCATGTCTGCAATATGAATCATCATATGGCTCTTGCTCAAGATATATCATGACATGTTAGAGCACTAGATTTTCCTTGTAGGCTTGACATATTCAGTGGGGAAAGAAGGATAGCATTAGAAAAATGGCAAGGAGTAGCACCTTTATTTTATTAATTCATGTTCACCCTGGTCCTTAAGTTTCAGGAAGTGATGTCAGACATGTTCATTCCCTAGCAAGTGAGTTTGATTCTTTTTGGCTATGGTTTAATCATTATTGTGGGAGGGTTAAGTTTGAGAAGGGTTAGGAGTGGAGATAGGTTAGGATTTTTAACTTTTTAGAAGTTTAAAAGGACAGGCCCCAGAAATGTCATTGTTGTGTCTTGGAACATCCCAGCATCTCTGGCATTTTTGAAATGTTTCCTCAACATTTCCATAGTTGTTTCTGAACAGGAAGGATATCAACAATGAAATGTAAGCATGGAGACAGGCAGAGAGGTCATTTCCTGCAACTTGAGTTATTAGTCATGAAAGGAAAATTAGTATAGTTAGCGTCAATCTCAGTTGTCAGTGACACTTCCTGTAATGCATTAGCATAGGGATTATAAAAATTTGCACACATTTAGTTGGTATACAAATTTTTCTAAAAGGCCTTTGTGATCACCATTTGTAACTATAAATATCCACTATTAATTAAAGAAATAACAAGCTTTTAATTCTTCTCATTGTTGTCTGATTCATTATTGTATCTTAATCAGTTATTCCTCTATTGCCCATCATTGTTGCATATCATTCTGACTTATACAACTATTTGGAAAAGAAAAGTAATACTTCAAACATTTAGGAAAATATAATTAAACGTAAATCGAAAAATAAACCAGGGAAGAACAAATAATTGACAAGAAAATGGAAATTACATAAACACATGGAAAAGAAGGGAGCGTTTCTTTGTCTCTGGATCAAATTGCTTTGTAACCCTGTAACCAGGCCTACCGATTTTAACTACAAAGGTCAAATAATTGTGTGTTCAATAAATTTTAGATAAACATAGTTCCCGATATACTTCACTATCAGAAACAAGTAACATAACAACATATCTAATGGTAAAATAACTTGTTTCTTCCTCCAACTGTGAATAGATGATGACAAGAAGCAAAAAAATCACCATAATCTAGAATGTACAATTAACTGTAGTTATGTTTTTAAAACTAACTACACATAATAATTGGCACATTGTTACTTGTTTTACAATGAATAGCATGCCACAAGTATTTCCATCCAAGTTATATGATTGCAATAGCTTTGCCCAAGAAAGGAAGAACAAAATGCAACATGAATGGACATAAGCATTATTTTGTGAATGCCCAGAGTTGAAGACATACTATTGATCTGTGAGACAAATAGAGAGCCAAAGAGGTGGGCTAGGAAGTGTCATCGATGCAAGATGCAAATATCAAAATAAGCCAAGGGAAACCATAGCAATACATAATCCATACTCTAATTTTTTTTTTTTGGTTTCATGTGAGAAAGACACTTCAACCCAAATGACTGTGCTAAAATACAAGTTCAGACTTCGCATGACATGACATTTGCTTATGCATAAGAGATAATCAGAGAGGATACCAAATACGTATTGAATATTGAGAGAAAAGAGGTGCAAAAATGTAAGCTAATCATATTACAAGATGGAATAATTATCACTTGACATCTGAGCATAAAAGAAAATTAGGAACAAAAAATCACAGTAAAAGAGAAAAGGTGTTAAGGTTTGATAGAAAAAATCAGATTGTTAAAATGTGCGTGATCAAATAGGGATCTGAGAAACTAAACATGATTTTTTTGGTGCGACCTTCCTTCTATTTGGTTGTTGTTGGGTTGGAGCATATTTTTCTTCACAAGCAGCACGCTTTACTAAATTTGTTTGATGCCTCTTTACTTGTGTATGTAAAAAAAAATAACAATAGTGACCTGTCACAATCTCAAAGAGGTGAACAAATAAAATAAAAATGGTGACCCTACTCCAATCAACCTGCAACAACCAAGGAAGAATAAACAGTGAGGAGAAAACAGGGGGTCTTGTAGGTTGAACTTTGCATTGATCGGCGTCCAGACCATCTGTAATATGAATCCTCCGTAGAATCTTTCACCGAAAAAGAACAGAAATACGAACTAAACCCTAGAAATATTGTGCAAACAGGGGTGGCGACAAACAAATGGTTGTTGGTTTCTGTAAACCAATTGCAAATATAGCATGCAACTGCAAAACACAAAAAAACACAAAAACGTCTAGACGCCCGTCAAATCGTCAAAATGGCCGTCAAGTCTAATCACTTTAAAAAATGTCCAAATGGATGTCAAATTTAACATAGTTTGAGAAACGTCCGGAAGGCTCTTTCCCATAGGGGGAACGCCTTCGGCGTAAAAATACACATACATATCAATTTCAAGACACTTATATTAGATTTTTTATATAGGCCGATACGTAGAGCCTCAAGATTGAATCTCTCATCATATTTTTAGGTGGAGGTGTCCATCGAGGGCAAGCAATGGTCGGGAACCGCCATTTTCCCGGCGCTTATTTTCCAACAAGTTCAATTTTCATAGGGCTGTTAAGATTTCGTAAGAGTTGTAGATCATGCGGAGGATTATTTATTTGCGGCCCGATATCAAGCGGGGGAATTTCTCCGAAGAAGAAGACAAACTCGTCATCAAGCTGCAACTCCTCTTGGGAAACAAGTATGCCCATAATTTCTCACCGTTAACATATAAAAACATGGAGTAGTTGATTTTTTATGAGAAATTTTATTTGGGTATCCAACATCTAATAATGCTTTCAATGGTTCTTAAGATTTCATGGAAATGACGGTCTGAAAATGGTCTCTGATTGCAGGGAGATTGCCAGGGGAAACAGACAATGAAATAAAGAATTGTTGGAACACCCACATCAAGAGAAAATTACAGAGTTGGGGAATTGATCCACAGTCGCATATGTGAAAAATATATTATAGTTACTGATTATTAACCTCCTATCTTGTAAGATTATTTGATCAACAAATATTGGAAAATAACACAACTGTAACTTCACAAATACAAACACATAAGAAATACCCAACAAGGTGAACACAATATTTTCAAACAATTGTCCCTGGAAAAACCCCATAGGGAAAACCAGTACTACATATGAGAAATATATTAAACTTCAGCAAATCAAGAGATACAAATACTGCTTGCCTCTTATTGGCAGAGCTCCGACAATCTCCTAATCCTCCTGCTGATATTCCTCCACTGCTATCTCCAACGCTATCACTGCGCCCTTGCTAACACTGCAAGACTACTTGCTAACACTGCAAGTTTCTCTCAAAAATTCCTTGTTACAAATGACCCCAATGACCCCCTTATATACTACTCTCGTTGAAAATCAACAGCTGAGATTAATACAAATGAACGGCTGAGATTAAGACAACTCAATAACCATAACAACCTTGGTTATGAGGTGTCACCTAAAAGGAGTCAATATTAGATAACAATTGTTCTTATCCTAACAATATTTGTTTGACAAAAACAACTATTTCTCTAAATTCTAGGTTGTCCAAACTACCCATAACAAATGGATGAGGACAAACAGTTGTCCAAGCTACTAACTACTAAGATTAACACTCCCTCTTAGCGAGGAAGTTGTTCTGCATGACACCCAACATCTCTCTGAAGAAGATAAATTTTGCCTTCCCCAATGCCTTTGTCAGAATGTCTGCTACCTGCTGATCTGTAGGTACAAACTGTAGCTTAACAACCCCACGCTGTACACAATCTCTGATGAAGTGATACTTGATGTCTATATGTTTTGACCTATCATGAAACACCGGATTCTCAGTCAACTTGATGCAACTCTGATTGTCGCAGTGTATCACCGTAGTCTCAACCTTCTGACCAAACAAAGCTACTAGCAACTTCCGAAGCCATATAGCTTCACATGTTGCCATGCTAGCTGCTATGTACTCTGACTCTGCTGAACTCAGAGCCACAGACTTCGCTTCTGCTTCAACCAAGATACAACTCCTGATCCCAGACTGAAACAACACCCTGAAGTGCTCCTCTTGTCTGTTGTACTACCTGCCCAATCTACGTCAGTATAGCCCATCAACCTGATTCCTTCACCTCGAGCATATCTAATTCCATACTTGATTGTACCTCATGAAATAACGCAGCACATGCTTTGCCGCAGTCCAATGCACTCTCTTTGGCTCAACCATGAACTGACTAAGAGAGTTAACTGCAAAAGCTATATCTGGCCTGGTATTGACCAAATACATGAGAGAACCAATCAACTGCCTGTATAAGGTGGGGTCTACATCCTTCTCCCTGGATGTGTCTACCTTCCTCCAATTCATGATCATGGGTGTAGACATGGCTTTGCAATCTTCCATCCTGAACCTTTTCAAGATTTCCATGCAATATTTCCCTTGCCCAAGGAAAATCTCTCCATCTTTCTGCCATACCTCCATGCCTAGAAAGTAGTGCATAAGTCCCAAATCCTTCATCTCGAACTCTGCTGCAAGATCCCTCTTGCATTCTTCTATGAGCCCCAATGAACCTGTAAGAAACAAGTCATCTACATATAGAACAAGAATGAGAATCTCACCTCCAACTACCAAGTAGTAGAGATTAGCATCTGCCTCACTCTTCACAAAGCCCATTTCCTGCAAGTAACTATCAATGCGCTCATACCACGCTCTGGGAGCCTGCTTGAGTCCGTACAACGCTCTCTTCAATCTACACACGTGGGTCTCTTTGTTGTGTGCTACAAAGCCTTCTGGTTGTTCTATGTATACCTCCTCTTTCAACTCACCATTAAGAAACACTGTCTTGACATCCATTTGATGGATCTGCCATCCCATCTGTGCTGAAATTGAGATTACAACTCGTATAGAAGTATACCTGGCAACTAGAGAAAATGTCTCCTCATAGTCTATTCCCTCTTTCTGAGAGAACCCCTTTGCCATGAACCTTGCCTTATATTTCTCGATGCTACCATCTGCACCATGCTTGATCTTATAGATCCAGCGTGATCTAACCACTGCCCTATCTGTTGGTCTAGGCACTACCTCCCACACATCATTCTGCATAATTGAAGTATACTCCTCAACCATTGCTTCTTGCCACACTTGATGTTGTGTAGCCTCCTGATAGCTAGAAGGTTCACTATCTACCAACATACTAACTAATGCAACATAGTCATCATACCTGGCTGGTGGTTTCCGTTGTCTATTACTCATCCTAGGAGTACCCACTAACTCCTGAGTATTCTTCTGTGTCTGTTGAACCTCACGGTTCTTGACCAATTGTAGAGGATGAAATATCAACCTCCATGTCTTCTTGATGCATCTCTTCTTGCACCTGTTGCTCCATACTTTGAAAACTCTCTCCTCCTGAGTCTATGCTTGTACTAGTAACTGTACTCGAGCTTTGTTGCCCTTGACTCGATTGAGTGATCCTTGGAGCTTCTGTTGGCTGCTCACTCTGATCATCTACTGGAAAATCTCTAGACCTTCTAAATGCCTTGTCCTCCATGAACTTGACATCACGTCGAACAATAATCCTCCTGGTCCCTGGAATGAATATCCGATATGCCTTAGAGGTTTCACTGTACCCCACAAAGTACCCTCTCTCTGCAGTCTGATCTAACTTGGTACGTGTATCCTTAGGAATGTGACAATATGCCAAACTCCCAAAGATCCTAAAGTGACTGACATCTGGCTTCTTCCCAGTGAATGCTTCCTCTGGTGTCATCTTCCCTAGTACCTTATGTGGAACTCTATTCTGTATGTATACTGCTGTATTGCATGCCTCTGCCCACAGATAACGGGTAAATCTTGGTCATGCAACATAGCCCTTGATGCCTCCATTATAGACCGATTCTTCCTCTCAGCAACTCCATTTTGTTGCGGATTGTAAGGAACAATCCACTCTCTCTTGATTCCTTCTCTGGTACAGAACTCCTGGAACTCATTGCTTTTGTACTCGCCTCCATTGTCTGACAATCAAGAACTTTTATCTTCCTTCCTGTCGAATTCTCCACAAGAGCTTTGAACTCTTGGAAGCGACTGAAAACCTCATCCTTGGTCTTCAAGAAGTATATCCATGTCTTCCTGGAGAAATCATCAATAAAAGTAACAAAGTACTCATACCCTCTGAGAGACTTCGTCGACATTGGTCCACATACATCTGAATGTACTAGATCAAGAATGCCCTTGGATCTGGTGTCACTCCTTGGAAAAGATGCTTTAGCAAACTTCCCCAACACGCATCCCTTACATACATCATCGTGCTCTGTGCTCACCTCGGAACACACATGTCCTTTGTCTCATGAAGTAATTTAAGGGCTCCATGATGGATATGGCCCATCCTTCTATGCCATAGCTCTCCCTGATCTCTAAGATTACTGTTGCTCATGAGTGCCTTAGGAATATCAAACTGCAGCCTATAAAGCCGACCGCTCCTAACTCCAATAGCTATGGGTGATTTCCAATCCTTGTGCTTGATCAACACATGTGCCCCTCTAAAGAGTACATTGTACCCTTTGTCCTGAAGGACAGATACAGAAATCAAATTCATCCCTAAGCCTGGAACATGCAACACATCATGAAGGGGAATCATCTTACCACTCTCCCTCTGAAACTGAACAGTCCCTTTCCCAACTGAGTTGAGTTTGGACATGTTCCCCATAGAGATCTGGATTCTGGTGCTCTCTTCCTTATAACTGGAGAAGTATTCTCTAACTCCTGTCATATGATATGACGCCCCACTATCTATGTACCAAACACTCTGTGAGGTTGAGCTAACCATACATGCTATGAGTGCAAACTCATCTTCCATTCTACTAGAGAGCTCATCTGCACTTGCTGAAGCCGCAACTTGCTTCTTGCCTTTCTTTTCATTCTTCTTCCTTTCTGGGCAATCGCTGACATAGTGGCCAAACTCGTGACAGCCATAGCACTTGATCTTCGAAGAATCTTTCTTCTTCTTTTCACCTTGTGAATTTGATCCTTTACTAGACCCCTTCTTTGCTTTCCCTTTACCCGCTAGGGCAACATTTTCCTATTCCACCTCACTTTTCTGACTCTTATTGTTGGCTCCATTGACAAGACTTAGTCTAAGCTCCTCCTGAGTGAAATCACTCCATAGTCGATCCCAACTCGGTAAGGTGTCTCGTCCATTGATGACTTGAACAAAGACATCCCACTGCTTAGTAAACCCATTTAGGGCTATTCTCACTAGCTCGTCATCACTTGGTTTGTCTCCAACAGCTGCCAATTCATCCTTGACAAGTCTAAGTCTGGTGAGGTAACTTGTGACGTCTTCTCCCTTATTCATCCGGGTATTCCTCAACTTTTCTCTGAGAATCAGCTTCCGATTAGTGGTAGCATTCTGGTATAGATTCATAATGGCATCCCACATCATCTTCGTTGTATCTAACTCTGCAATATGCGGAACAATATGATCCTTGACACCATCAAGAATCAGCCTCCTCGCCTTGGCATCTTCCTTCTTATATGCTAAGAGTTGTGTTGCATCTGTAGGTACAGGTACAACAGTGGTCACATATTCCTTGATACCATTCTCTTCCAGCAATAGAGAAATTCTGGCTTTCCAGACACCAAAATTCGAGGCTCCATCCAATCTATCCTGATCTCTTAAACCTGCTGAGGCCATCTTAAAAGAAAATAATAATAATAATTTTGAAGAGGTTAAACTGGGTTTTATAAACCCTCACTTTCTTTCACCTAGGGTAAATCTCTTCTACCCGAACTTAGCTCTGATACCATGTGAAAAATCTATTACAGTTACTGATTATTAACCTCCTATCTTGTAAGATTATTTGATCAACAAATATTGGAAAATAACACAACTGTAACTTCACAAATACAAACACATAAGAAATACCCAACAAGGTGAACACAATATTTTCGGACAATTGTCCCTGGAAAAACCCGGTAGGGAAAACCAAGATTACTACATATGAGAAATATATTAAACTTCAGCAAATCAAGAGATACAAATACTGCTTGCCTCTTACTGGCAGAGCTCAACAATCTCCTAATCCTCCTGCTGATATTCCTCCACTGCTATCTCCAACGCTATCACTGCGCCCTTGCTAACACTGCAAGTTTCTCTCAAAACTTCCTTGTTACAAATGACCCCAATGACCCCCTTATATACTACTCTCGTTGAAAATCAACGGCCGAGATTAATACAAATGAACGGCTGAGATTAAGACAACTCAATAACCATAACAACCTTGGTTATGAGGTGTCACCTAAAAGGAGTCAATATTAGATAACAATTGTTCTTATCCTAACAATATTTGTTTGACAAAAACAACTATTTCTCTAAATTCTAGGTTGTCCAAACTACCCATAACAAATGGATGAGGACAAACAACTGTCCAAGCTACTAACTACTAAGATTAACAAAGATCGCCATGTCTAACTCAATAAAAATAATAGAAAGCAACAACAATGACAGCCCCTCTCCCAAGCATGAAATTCTCATGGCGCATGGTTTTCAATTGACGAGAATAACAATGGATGAGAATTAGAGCTTGTAGAGATAAATATGGATTCAATCAATCAATTTGCTTTGTTCTTCTTCTTCGCCACTCATAATAATACTTGAAAAGTCATTTTTCAAGGAGGTAACTTTGAATCCTAATAGTAAAGCATGCCATATGGGTTTCCAAATGAATTACAACGCCTTCGTGAGAGCAAATATAATGAAGAAAATGTTGGTTTCGAACCGGGGTTATTTTTATTACACACCAAATGTGGAAGATTACAAAAGGTATGTGAATTGTTTGACAAAATGTCTTAGCAACACGTACTCTATTGGATTGTTGGTATGCACAAAATGGGCTTGTAGAAAAAATCTTGAATATTTTTAAGTAGTTGCAATTTAAAATGGTTTCACAGAGCATAAGAAGTTTTGGTGGTTTTACATTCTTAAGCTCAGTCTCCCAACTTTGGTAAACTTTAGCCTGGGGTGAGGAAGGGACCACCTGGTGCACAATTTTCATCGCCTTCGTGACAAACGGGCCTAGGTTTCATACCGTCTTCGTGCGCAGGATGTTGGTCGACTACTCCGGCAACACACATGGACTCTAATCAGATTAGCCCTCACACGCGGACATGCCAATGGGGTTTGAACCTTGGACCTCCTCTTAGTAAATGCCCGGACTTTACCAATCGACGAAGACCGCATTGTCCTAAACAAATTTATCATAATTATATGTGTAAGGTAACTAAAAATAATGTAGAACAAATTTATCATTTGAAAAGTGAAACTAACAATCGTATGTGGAGTGTACGATGGAAATGTTGAAGGAATGGGGCAAAGATTTGAAAATTGAGGAAGTGAAAAAGAGGGAGAGGACGTGGGGCTATGAAACTCATAATTCATGTGAGTGTGAATTACATTTAAAGGGGACAAACCAAAAAATGGGGAAAATCCAAAATGTTTAGAAGTAAAAATAATTTATGAAAGGAATCCAACCAAATCTACAAGAACAAAACATCAACATTTTCATCACAATTGTGTTAGTTTTTCAAATGGTTTTTCTGCTGCTTCTTCAACATTTTCATCACAATTTGTTAGAGTTGTGCCAAATCCTACAAAGTTGAGCGAAACTTGGAAAGCAAAACTGACTTTTCGGAGGTCTATTACTTTGATCTAGGCGAAAATTGTTGTGAGTGACAACTACCGGAGACAACACTCTTGTACTTGGAAGAAGGTTTTATTTTTAAAAATACCGGAGTTTAATTACCAGAATTCCAAACTCCAATAAATTCAACATTACAATCAAACCGCAAAGGACAAGCTCTAAGTAAGAAGTAGCTAAAGTGTTGGATTCCTTTCTAATCCTAGACCAGAACAATTATAATATGACTAAATAGAAAGTGAAATAGTTTCAGCAAACTCAATCCATTTTCTTTCCAGAGTAATAATGAAAAATATTCTTCCAAATTCATCTGCGTCAAATATGTTTGTCTATGGATAAAAAGGAGTAAAGAACTTCTCATTTCCTGAAGATCGATTCAGTAGTGGGATACTGAACACGGGACAAAAACATTTTTAAATGATTTAATCCATAAAGTCATTTGATACCGACCGTGTAATTTTTCTTTTCAGTGCCTAGGAAATTAGATACAGTCCAATGGCTTGTCCAGCAACTATCGTAATAAATGCCGGCAAACGAACCTACCTCCAGAAGCCATCTCCTCCACTCCGGTATTAATATCAACGTCATTCAATATCGTGGCGGGGATTTCCTCATTCCACCATCCGAATCTGTGAACACAGTTTTCCATTAATCCCCAACAAGCAACCAAATATTTCAAATTTAAATTGCGTATCTGGCTCAGGCATCTTGTCAAACAAATCGTGTGCCTTATGGATGCTTCCACATTTGGCATACATATCCATCACAATATTCGCCACAATAAAAAGTATCATCACAGTATTCGCCACAATAAAAAGTATCATGCAAGACAACCACAATAAAAACCATTCCACAAATGGTTGTCTTCCATGGCTCACTGAATAAAAAGTATTCAAAGTTGGGGTTGAACTAAGAATTGCAAGGCTGAGTATCCCCTCCTCCACATTGGTTTTGGAAGCGAGGCATGCAACAATAATCAGTGCGCATTCACTCCAACATTGCCTTTTGTACTTCACACATAAAATATGGGGTTCATGTCATGGAAGACAACCACGTGGCTTGTATGAATCTATGTTAGAGATTGTTTACATGAACGACCATAAGGTAATTCTCATAGGGACAAACGCTTTCGGTGTGATTAAATGTAATTTTTCTTGAAAATAAATACTATTTTTTAATAGTTGAAAATGACTTCGATTATAACAATTATGTATACTTTCTCTTTCACATAAAACCATTCTATTCTTAAATTCAATTCGTTTCAAGCGTCACATTCCATACAAATATGTAATGTCCCCAATGGCATATTTTCAAACCCCAAATAGAACACCGAAATTCTTGATTATTATAATCAATGGTTGAGGAAAACTTATGATAAAAATGTAATTTAATGCATATATGAATTTTCCTAAAAATGGCGACTTGATTTAAAGATTATAGCCTTCAAATTTGATCTAAACTTCATCCAATCTTTGCCAAAATTACCAGAATTAATCATGCATACACGAATACCAAAATTTAAATTTTTTGACCTAAAAATAAGAGGTGGAAATTTATGAAAAAATTGTAGAACTACAACTCACAAAAGTGGCTGGAAAGAAGGTTTTCCAAGCCCTGGTCAATTGAAACCAAGCTGAAAATGGCCTCCAAAATTATGGCAAGGTTGATAGTGATCAAATCTAGAACAAACGTGCCCTACGATGATCAAATTTCACCCACAAGGGGGTCGCTACCCTAGAAAAAAGCTAAAAATGATGATAGAAATTAGCCACAACACCTTTATCTTCAAACCTTAGATGGAGATGCCACAAATCTATAATAAGGGGTTTTCAAACACAACGGAATTATGAAATTCTCCTTAGAAGATCTCCGAAACTCCTAAAATAGAGGATTTGCACATAAAGGATGAAGAGTTATCTTTTTCAACCTTGGCAAGAGAGGGTTTTCGTCCTCTAATGCAAATATATCAAAGGGTTTTCGTCCTTAAATGTAAATATGGAAGAACAATCAACCCAAACCAAAATCGAGATATCCAAATATGCCTCTCCCAAGTGTGGCGACCTCATTTTATATTAGTAGATGGCACACAAGCTCAAACAAAGGCCCAATTGGCTCACTCCACTTGGGGAAAAGTTACTTTAATTTAGTGTTTTTATTTGCCTTTGCTTTATTCCCAATATGGGTGGCATTTTCTCCTTAGGGAAAATAAAAATAAAGTGAACTTTTATTTTATTACTTTATCACTAATAAATAATTAAAGTGCTTATAACAAAAATCACTATATACTAAAATTAATTTATTAAGATTAGTTTCCCTTATTTTCTACCCCTTAGCAGTCGAGAAACAAAAAATAGGCTAACGGTCTTCGACCTGTTATTTTTGAGAAGAGGATATTACAATCCTTCCTTCCCCAAATTACTTTCCCTCAAGCAATTGCAAGTTTGGATGCTCCAAAATTCCCACACCTTCCCATGTAGCATCCTCAAGGGTAAACCTTTCCAACGAACCAAATATTCCCTTATGATCTTGTTCCTCAACTTCTTTTCACGAATATCTATTATGGCTTCCGGTTCTAGAACCAATTTGCCTTCATCATCAAGAGGGGGCAACTCAATAGGAGTGATGTGTTGTCCTAATGCCTTTTTGAGGCATGAAACATGAAAGACATTGTGAATTTTACTTTGTGCCAGTAGCTCTAGTTCATAAGCAACATTTCCCACCTTCCTTATGACTTTGTAGGGACCATAAAACCTTGGTTTTAACTTTTCAGCTCCTTTCCCTTTGAGGAGGATTGTCTATAGGGTTGCAGCCTCAAAAAGACCATATCTCCTACCTCAAATGACCTCTCAACTCTATGCTTTGATCTGCATACAATTTTTGTTGATTTTGTGCATGTAGTAGGTTATCCTTGAGTGCTTTCATGATGTCTTGGCTTTGTTGTACCAAATCTTTAGCTCCTGGAACTCTACTATCCGGAATGACAATATCAACAAAAGAAAAAACATCATAACCATACAAGGCTTTGAAGGGTGACATACCAATAGACATGTGATAGGAAGTATTGTAGCAAAACTCCCCCAAATATAACCACTTGATCCAAGCTGATTGTTGTCCTATTACAAAACTCCTTAGGTACCCTTCTATCCATTTGTTGACAATTTTAGTTTGCCCATCCGTTTGGGGATGGTAGCTTGTGCTAGGAGTCAACTCTGTGCCTGAAAGATGAAAGAGTTCTTGCCAAAAAGAACTCATAAACCTGTTGTCCCTGTCACTCACAATGTTCTTTGGCAGCCCATGAAGTCTAAAAACTTCCTTAAAAATCTTAGCCACTAGTGGTCCATCAAACTTAGTGGGAAGAGGGAAAAAATGTGCATACTTAGTGAGTCTATCCACCACAACATAAATAACACTCTTACCTTGAACCATGGGAAGTCCGGTAATGAAATCCATAGAAATACTCTCCCATTTTTTATTTGGAATAGGTAAAGGTTGCAAAAGACCTGCTGGAAATTCATGTTCCCCTTTACTTTGTTGGCATGTGAGGCATTCTTGTATGTGTTGAAGAACTTCTCCTTTGAGCCCTTTCCAAACAAATTTCTCCCTAATTTGTTTGTATGTTTTGAAGTACCGGATGACCAGCCAAAGGAGAGTCATGCATAGCCTCCAAAATCTTATGTTTTACCTTGGATTTTGAAATCAAATAGACTCTATTTTTTTAGAGTATAATGCCATCAACCACCTTGTACCTTTCATCTTTGATTTCCCTTTATATGAGAACATTAGCAAACTGATTTTTTCATATTCAACGACTATAACAACCCTCCAATCTGTTGTAATCTTTGTCATAGAACAACAATATGGCTTCCTTGACAATGCATCAGCTACTATGTTATTTTTCCCTTTCATAAACTCAATATCAAAGTCAAAAGACAAAATTTTACTTGCCCAGTTTTGTTGTCTTTTATTCAAATTAGTTTGATTGAAAAAACACCTCAAACTAGTATGATTCGTCTTCATCATAAACTAAGTATTTCCTTAATTTCACCAAGGCATGCATGATTGCCAACATTTCCTTGTCGTAAATGGAGTACTTCTTCTCAACATCTTTGAGTTTTCTACTCTCAAATGCAATTGGATGCTTATTTTGCATCAAAACAACCCCAATACCATCTCCGGATGCATCACATTCAACAACAAAAGGAATTGAAAATCTGGAACAACAAGTACCGGGCATGAACTCATTACCTTTTGAGTTTGTCAAATGCTAGTTGGGCTGAAGGTGACCAACTGAAAGCTCCATGCTTTGTTAGATTTTTAAGGGGTTAAAATTTGTGAAAATCCTTTCACAAACCTCTGGTAGTAGCTACAAAGACTCAAAAATCCCCTTAGTTAAGTCAATTTGGTGGGAGGAGGCCAATCTAAGATATTTTGGATATTTTGTTAATCCACTTATACTCCTTGAGCATTGATGACATGTCCAAGGTACAAACTTTCCTCCATTTCGAACTCACTTTTTGATAATTTGGCAAAGAGAGATTGTTGTTCCAAAATGCTTAACACCATATCCAAATGCTTCAAGTGCTCTTCCCATGACTTACTATAAATCAAAATGTCATCAAAGAATACCAACACAAACTTCCTCAAATGCTCCCTAAAAACATGATTCATACATGACTGAAATGTAGCGAGGGCATTGGTTAACCCAAAAGGCATTACTAGGAATTCAAAATGACCAAAATGACATCTAAAGGTTGTCTTGTGGACATCCTCTTCTCTTACCCGGATTTGATGATACCCAGGACCTTAGATCAATTTTGGAAAAGAACACTACTCCATGTAATTAATATAAGCAACTCATCAATCCTTGGTATGGGGTACCTATTTTTGATTGTCTTCTTGTTCAACAACCTGTAATCAACACACATCCTCAAGGTCCCATCCTTCTTCTTCACAAGAATAATCGAAGAAGCGAAAGGACTAGAACTTGGTCTTATGTGTCACATCCCTCTCTGTAGCATTTAACTTCGATGTAATAATTGGCATATGTGATTGATTATGTTGAACTATGAATTATTATTATTGTGTTAGAGTATTTAATTTTGTATATTAAAATTTGATTTGGGATAAATTATTATCACTGACAATAATATGATTAACACTTCCTATATTATATCATGTCGATTTTATATCATGATCCAATTAACTACTTGTGTGTTATTGTTATGAGTTGGTTGCAAGATATATTTCCCTTGGATTGGAGGGAGAGCATCATCAAAGAGAGGAGAGTAGATATAAAGTTATGGTACCAAAAGAAAGAGAGGGAAATGTGTACCCTTAAACCTTAGCAATGACATAGTTATACCACTTGTAAAGGGGTAAGATGCTTTTACCATTTTACATACACTTTTTGGTATGTCAATTCACCTTAGTATTTTGTAGCATGTGAAAATATGGTAGAGTTTTAGATTACCTTGTTAGATTTCGAGTATTTGTATTAACTTAGGTCCATGATAGGTCCACCCGCATATGAGGTTTGTAAAATTTTAATCGTTTGCATGTATTATGTTCTTAATCATAAAATAATTACAAATATTTAAACTAACAATATTTTTCAACTCATACATTTAAAATATAATCATTTATAAATATATAATCGTATATTATATATATATATATATAAAATCATTATTATTTGATAATGGTGTTTCCATATTGTGAATAACATTATTGAAAAGTATTATCACTTAAAAAAATTGTTTGACAACAATAGGTCGTTGTCAAATTTAAAATATGCCAACATTAATTATTGTATATAGAAGCAAAATGTAAAGAAATGTGAAATGTTTTAAATATATTATATATATATATATATATATATATATATATATATATATATATATATATATATATATATATATATATATATATATATAGATAATCATTATTATTTGATAATGGTGTTTCCATATTGTGAATAACATTATTGAAAAGTATTATCACTTAAAAAAATTGTTTGACAACAATAGGTCGCCATTGTCAAATTTAAAATATGCCAACATTAATTATCAGTATATAGAAGCAAAATGTAAAGAAATGTGAAAAGTTTTATTATTTCTCAAAATCACGGTTATAAGGTGATTGAATTATTGAAAAGGAATACATTGAAGAGTGTGCCTTTAAAAAATAATATGAACAATTATAAATGTCTCCTACTGCATGCATTAATACATGATATGATCTCGTAAGGTTTTAAATAAGATCCCATTTCATAGGAATTAAAAAATAAAATGGTTCAAGGGAAACAAATTTTAAGGAGGGAGAGGAAATCTAAGAAAATTTTGGAGTAGCTAAATTGTGAAGGGATCAATTTTTTTAGCAAATGTATGAGTTGAGGACTACATAGGAAGAGCACAAGAGGAGCAATAAGACCATGGAAAGAGAGAACCTCAATAAATAGTTGTGTGGCACTAGATCAGGGTTTTCTTGCCTCTTCTCTTTCCTTATTTCCCTTGAACTAGAATTTCAAATAATCAATTGCTGAAATTAAAATTTCTACATAACAATTTAAATATGTAATAGCTTAAAATATTCTAGATCTGATACTCCCCTTTTGTAAATTAAATATCTCATAATATTTGTATTTGATATTTTTCCATGCTATTTTATAAATCTGTAAAATCTCTGATAAACCAAAATATAATTTATTACCGCCTTACTATTGCAAGGGTGACATCACCTTAAAATGGAAATAGATTTTTAATCGAATCATTTTGAATTAAGGAGACTTTTGTGTTTATGGGGTTTTTATAAAGAAATCATATTTACTTATTTTTAGTTAAGTTCATTAAGTTTAAAAAATAACATGATATAATTTAGAAAGTTTAAAAATTATATATAATTAATATTTGTAAGTACATTTCCACATATTTTACTAACACCTCAGTTTGGTGTTTGAGTGTGAAGTTATGTTTACAAGCTAAGTGATTTGAATTCAAATCCCATCGGCAATGTTTATGCCCTTTTAAAGAAACTTATGATTTGAAAACATAATTAATATTTTAATCATTATTTTTAATTAGAATGCCTAATTTATTGAGTGGTGAATAATAGGCCATATAGATATATTTAAATTTATTATAAAATTGAATATGTCAAAAAAAATGTTTTTAAATAATCATAAATAGGTTATTAAGATTCCAAGAAAGGTATATTTGTTTTTAGAATATTTTTTTATTATCGTAAATTATTTATGCGCTTATACTAAACAAACTTCATGTTTATTTGCAAGACTTTGAAATACGTTATAAAATTCCAATATGTCCTAAAAAAGGAGTTCCCTTAGAAAAAACTAGAAGGGGATGGAACACCTCAACATTCTTAATATCAAACTTGAATTAATGTGGTTAGCTTCACCTCCTTTTACCTATCACCTTTGCATAGGTAAGAATAAGTAAACATTTGGCGGCTAATAGTGAAACCTGATATGCATGTTCATCTAGGAACCCTATGATACCTTGTTCAAATATATGATTAAGTTTCCTTCTATTACTTTTATTATTTAAATTTGAATAGGCAAGAAAACTTACGCCATCCTTTGTTATCATGTAAACTCTAGTTTAATCCTTAGTATTTTTGTTGTTGGGAGTTTATAATCCCACAGTGTCATGAGGAAAATAATACTTTGTGAAATGGTATGGAACATTGATGTAACATTATCACCCACATACCTATCGAGTTGTTCACACATTAAATTTTTGTTTACCTTGTGTAGATGAATTATCGTTCAATATGGGGTTAGGAGGGATGAAATGAATCGAGAATAATGAGTAATGTATAGTGAACATTAGAAAGTGGGACTAAAAGGATAAGGGAATTAGTTTAGTCTCCACCATGACTCGATAATAGTGGATATGGGTCCTTTTGTGGGGTTACCAAATCTTGACTTGATGTTTGGGGTTACCAAACATGCCTCGTATATGAGTTAGGATATATCGGAGGTAACCCTTTGTAATCTAAGTCTTATGGCCATAAGTAATTAATGCTTGGTATTAATAAGAATGTAATTATTATTTTCTAGTGCATCATCCTGTAATACATCATGATTGGTTAGGTCGTATGCATTAGGGATTTATATACATGGAACACTCTCTCTTTTGGTATATGTTTTCATATCTATCTTCCTTGTGAGGGGTAGGGCCACTCTTGGGATACGAGAGTTGTGTGGGGGAACCAAATTGGCTCTGTGGTTGGAGGAAAAGTGTTATGGCGATGCTCCCCTCTCCTAATTCATTACTATGACCTCGATGTGATCTTCGGTGTTATCGCGGTGGTGCTTGCATTAAAAATTATTCTTATGTTTTTCTATATAAGTGTTTCTCAACAAAATATTGTATTCTTATTTGTAATCTATACTATCAAAAAGAAAAACCGTTATGAACATAATGAAGATATGGTGTACTTCAAAACTCTTATGCACAAATTTGAAAAGACAAAATATTTTGTATCATTAATATCTTTATTGCATAAAGAAATGGCTAATGCTTTAGCTCTTATATCATTACATTCATATGTTAGTATGCTCTCGATGTTTATTGAATCGAATAAGGTGGAATGAATTTATTCTCTTGTGTAATTATCTAATTTGATTACAATAAGATTACTCATTTGATTAAATTGCAAATAGATGATGTCATTTGATTATTGTACTTTCCCTTCAGTAAACTAGCATTAGTTGTTCCCTTTGGCTTCTACATCGTGGAAGGTTTAAGTTGAGAGCTAGGGATTTGATTCTCGTATTTCGTGGAATAATATGGAAACCCACATGAAGGAATATATATATATATATATATACATATATAAAGGTGTTTTTCCAGTATTCTATTCTTGGGTTCTTACATTATGATATCCATTTCTAATACCTCCTTGATTACTCTCTCTCTCTCTCTCTCGCTCTCTCTTCCTTGAAGGCCCTTGGATCACGTAAGGAGAAGATATTACAGGAGTGGAGCCCGATTCTAACTCAATAATATGTTGAAAACCTCTATCCGGTGGCAGCCCATGAGGTAAATCATTGAACACCTTAGCATGCTTGTCCAAAATAGGTTGAATATCAACATGATAACACTATTGTGATAAAAAGGAGGATGTATTTCTTACCAAACAATGCACAACCCATGCAATCTGCCCTCTTTTGAAAGATCTTTCCATACTCTTTTCTGTCATAGCTTGGGAGCACCATTCTTCATACCTTGTAGAATAACTTCCTTGTCTTGCACCTTGAATTTCAATTCCATAGTTTGATAATTTTGAGTGAATTCACCCAAAGATTGCAGCCATTGTACACCAAGTACTACATCTGTCTCACCAATGCCAATGACATAAAAATCATCTCTTACCTTATGTCTTCCTAAAGTGAGCTCAAGTTGTGGGATCTTCTTTGTGCATGAAAGTGAGTATCCATCCGCTACGGTCACATTGAACCCTTGGAAATCTTCCATCTTCAATCCCATCCTAGTGACCAAGCTTTCATCAATGAAGTTATGGGTAGCTCCACTATCTATCAACACGGTGATCCTTTGTCCATGAAGGACACCTCTCACATGGAATGCATAATATCTAGGTGCTCCGGATAAAGTAGCTAGTGTGTCATCCATGGGAACCACTTCCTCTTCCTTTGCTTGCTCTTCAACTTCTTCCGGATCAACACTCTCTTCTTCTTCTTCTTCTTCATTTGAAATTACTTCAATGTAATGGGTTTCCCCTTTACCAAGGCAATAATGGTTGGGTGTCCAAAAATCCTTACATGTGAAACACCTTTTTCCTTCTTAGCTCATTCTTTGCCTCTATTTCCTTGTTGTTTTTCATCCACTCTCTTGTATCAGATTTACCTTGAAATGCCTTACCTTGCTGCCCAAAATTTGGTGCTCTTTGCTCACTATTTGAAGTAGGTCTTGGCTGTCCAAATGACCCCTTTGGCTGCCCCAAAGGTGCAATCCTTTATTGTCCATAAGCTATAGTAATAGGTTGTCGAAAAGGTGGATTTTTTTCTTTTTGGGACTGAAGTTTCAAGATCCAAAGACTTCTTTATAGCTCCTTGTAGAGAGGGAGGACTGAAAGCCTTGACTAGGCCTCTAAGTGGTTCCGCTAGGCCCTCAATGAACAACAACACAAGCCTTCTTTCACTTACATCCACACCATCGCTGCAAATCTTTGAAACTCGTAAATGTATTGGTCCAATAGTCTCTCTTGCTTGAGTTGAGAAAATTCTCTGAAATGGATCCTGGATCTATTCTATCAAACCTTTCTGTTAGACATTGACTGAATTCTTCAATGGTTGTGATAGATCCGTGCCCTTGTGTGATCAACCCATGGTACCACCATTCATGTGCTACTCCTTCCAAATGCAAAGTGGCAAATTTGAGGGCTTCCTCCTCATACATGGGATTCAAGGACAAGTATGTGTCTAACTTTTGTAACCATGCTCTTGTTGTAACTTTTGTAACTTTTGTACTTTCAAGTGCGAGGCAAGTGCTTATTGATAAAAATCACGCTTCAAAACTCCGCCTATTTACATCATGTCAATGTTGACATACCAAGCAAAGTGATGTGAACAATATTGAAAAGATTCAAAAGCACTTTTATGGCATGGTGCGAGGACATGTTCGGTATCATTTAGTGGCTTGGGAGCATGTATGTAAACCAAAGAGGCTTGGGGGTTAGGTATCAAAGATATCAAACATATGAGTGCTACCCTTATTGCAAAGTTAGGTTGGAGACTTATAAAAGAACAAAAGCCTTGGACGAGTTGGTTAAGATCAAATACCTTTCAAACCAAAGCAAGATTTCCTTTATTTCGATCAGTCTCTTTTGAATGGTTCTATTTTCGGAACAATCTTCTTCACATCGGACATATTCTCTCTCGGGGTGTGTAGGCTGGAAGCTTGGGGATGGTCAAGACATTAACTTCAGGTGATAAATGGACTGATTTTAATTAGATTTCTTCTTATGGACACATTAAAGACAAATTTAATTACAAAGTATGGACACAAAATATAGGGATATATTGAGGTGGATGAAAACAAAAGAAAATGGAAACAATTAAAAGTGGAGAAGGATAATGTACGGTCGATGTTTCATCTTTACATAATCAACTTTCTCTAATCCATATTAGTAATCAAAATCTTAAGGATGAACTCATTTGGAAAGATTCTTTTGATGGGGAATACTCAATTAAATCAGGATACAATTCGTTCTTTGCCTCTATTAAAAGTGAAATTAAGTGGCATCGGTTGTGGATGCACGAGCTAACCCCTAGAGTGAACTTTTTCGGTGGCTCATCATTAAAGGCAAGATTCGACTAATAACAACCTCATTAAGAAGGGATTCATCATGCCGAATAGATGTTGCATGTGTCGAAAGAGGCGTAAGACAAAACATTTATTTCTTCATTGTGAGTACACTTCCAAAATTTGGCATCTTGTTTTTGCAAAATTTAATCAGAAATGGATCTTTCCCCTTACTTGTCTTCAGGCCTGGGAACAATGGGACTCTCCGTATAAGTATTGTGTGGTGAAGAGATTGTGGCAACTTGTTTTACCTCACACTATGTGGCAAGTTTGGAAGGCTCGTAATGATGGCATTTTTAGAAACACTACAAAGGCATGTAACAAAATCTACAAGGAAATTATCATTGTTGTGCGGGATAATATTGCTATATTTAAACCTCCTAAAAATAGACTTTGCCTTGAGAAAGAAGAATACATTCTGACGATTGGATTGGATATATTGACAACTTTGTCTTGAAAAAGAATAACAATGGTATGGATAGAACCACTCGTCCGATGGACTAAGCCTCCCAATGCTTGGCATAAGTTAAATTTTGATGGGCTCTCAAAAGGTAATCCTGGAGATTACGGAGGTGGAGTCATCAGAGATCAAAGAGGTTGTTTTGTTGCTACTTTTTCTGGGAAAATGGGTAGGCAAACTAATCATTACTCTAAAGCTCTTGCTGCTCTATGGGGAATAAGGCTAGCCAAGGATTGTAATATTCTGAATATTATAATTGAGGGTGATTCTTTGAACATTATCAATCTTTTAAACAAAAAGCAACACCCCAGCTGGTCAATTAGAGATTTTATTGTTGAAGCTACTGATATATGCAAGAGTTTTGAAAATGTTAAAATCACTCACACCTATCGGGAAGGCAATAGGGTCGCAGATGGTTTGGCAAACTTTGGAGTTAACAATACTTTTCAAACTTGGCTACGGGGACATTCGCCCATTCAAGTTAATAAAGACATAATCAATGATCTACATGGCCCGAAAAATCATCACTAACGCAGTAATGTTGATGGTAATGAGCGGATTCTTAAGTACGAATGATGACATCATATAAGATTTGTGTGATTTATGAGATTTGTGTGAACTGGACACCATCATTTCTTGTCATAGGGAGAATGCCAAGGAGTGGGTCACTAATTACAAAGTATGGTCTAATAATTACATATTCTATCACGGAAGGGAAAGATTCAAAAACAAGGCTAAGTCTGCTATGCATAGTGCTAAAATCTTTACCGGGCTGAGAGCAGAATCACTTTGGAAAAATGGGGGTCTCACCATGCAAAACAGAGCCCACCCATAATCTAGTGTGGAAAGAGGATGTTGTGCTCTAGAACTACCTTCAAATTGGGGGTCTTGCGAATTTGATAGAAAGAATTCAAGGTTTTGATTAGGATATTTCTATTAAATTCGCACAGGGATGGAAGAATCGGGTTGTTAAATATAACAACATAGAGGTTGAGATCACGAAGGAGCTCATCGCCCAGTTCACGGGACTCAGTCATGATGGCACCAAATTCTTTAATAAGAAGGTAGACAGAGAGAGTGGAGATAAAGAAATTCTGGACGAAGGGGAAAATTTTGAGTTTGTGACATCCGGCATCAAGTTGGCTTCGATTCCTGAGCCTTTTGCTGAGCTCACCAAGATGGTTGTTAGGTATGTAACTCTTGAGGGGAGATTTGTTACTATTCCTCAAAAGCATTTGATATTTCTTAACCACTTTCGTAGAAATATAACCATCAACTTCCCTCATTACTTGTTAAACTCGCTGGAGAAATCCGTTCGGGAAGTGCAGAGTCATTCTAGGGCAGTTCCTCTGCATCAAGGGCTAATTCTTCTTATCCATCATCACTCAAACTGTCCCTGCATGAATCCTGCTCCACCCTCTTCCTCCATTCCTCCCCCTGCTCACACCGCCTCCATTCCCCCCTGCTCGAAAGGAAGATTGAATCTAGCGAAAAGAAAGGGCATGAAAACTAAGATCCCTACTTCTCAGAGGGTTCTTAGAAGCCACAAAGACCTAGAGCTTGCCGAGAACCTCCTGCACATCAGCTAACCGGTGGAGGAGCCTAAGGAGGAGGATTTGATGGTCAGAGTGGGCAGGATGGAAAAGGAAATCCAAGAGCTCAAAAGGGTTATCAAAAATATGGAAAAAGCTAAGGGAAAAGGAATACTACAAAATGATGATGAGGAGGGTGTTATTCTTTGAAGTGTTCTAGAAGTTCTGATCTTTGGATGGCAAAATGGGAAATGTAAAAATTTGTAATGACTGCATCCTATCTACTCTTAAAGGTATTTATAATTTCATTGAACAAACATGTTCATAGTGTGTGTGCAAACCTTTAAGCGGGATTAATGAAGACATTTGGGGCCCCAAAGAGAAAAGGGATATGGCAATTGCTCAGGCGGATCTGAAAGACTCTTCTCAGGCCACAACCATTGCTTTCTTTGTCTCGCTGCAAGCGATCAAAACCAAGATTGACAGGGCTATCAAGTAACGTGGTGTTGTGCTATTGTTTACTAGTTGCGAAGTTGCTAATGACTGGCGGATCTGGAGTTATTTTTTGGCGGAGATATTCTATGATAGATATCTATTGTTTTCTTTTTGATCTCTTCTGCTATTTTTTGGATCATTGTACAACTGGATCCTTTCTTTTAATATGTTGAACATTTATCCGGTGATGAGCCCTCTGAGGTTGGTTGTTTTGCCCTTCTCTGGGTTGTTTCTCTCACTTTTGATATCTGGCTTTTGAGCCCTTTTGTATACAGGGTATAGTCCCTTCAAAACTATTTTCCCTTAATAAAAAAAAAAAAATTTGTAACCATGCTCTTGTTGAACACTTATCAGATCCATCATAAGAAGGAAGAGTTACCTTTCCCAACCTCTATTGTATGTCTCTTCTTGGTTGCTCCTGTTAAACTCTTCTATTATTTCTTGTGCCTTTACTATTCTTCACTTGGTAGTAATCCTAAAGGATAACATGTCTCTCACTCTGGCCGAGGGCATCGTACTCTTCATCGCCTATATGCCTTTAATGTCACTTGGTGGATCTAGCTCAATTGGTTGTTCCTCTTTCTGAAGGAACTTGGCCCTAAATATTTGAGGTGGAGGTTTGATGGAGGTCTTTGTTGGTCTAGATGAGCTTCCTTCACCATTATTGGTTGCTCCTTGGTTTGCTGATATATTGTGTCCATGTAGAGCCTTAGCCAAGTCCATAATGGATCCTGTCAATGCATCACGCATTTCCCTTTGAGATTCCCTCAAAACATGTTGCAATTCCCTTTGGCTTTCCCTTTGAGATTCTCTCATAGCCTACTATAACTCCCTTTGACTCCTTGTAATTACTTCTTGCATGAAACTCAACTCATCTATGGGAGGAGCTCTTTGATCTTGCTCATCCATAGTTTCTTTCCTTGGAGTTTGATTTCTTCTTTGATAAACCTAAGGTGATTTTTCCTTGTGCATCAAGAGTTGATCTCTTTCACAGGATGGAAAGGATCATTGCTTTGATACCATTGTAATGTCCCCAATGGGATATTTTCAAACCCCAAAGAGAACACATGAAATCCCTGATTTATTACAACCAACTGGTCAAAGAAAACTTATGATAAAAATGTAATTTAATGTAGATCTAAATTTTCCCTAGAAATGGCGACTTGATTTAGAGATTAATAGCCTTCAAATCTGATCTAAATTCCATACAATCTTTGCCAAAATTACCAGAATTAATCATGCATACATGAATACAAAAATCTATATTTTTTGACCCAAAAATAAGAGCTGAATTTTTTTGAAAAAAATCTAGAAGCACAACTTTAAAAAGTGGTTGGAAAGAAGGTTTTCCAGGCCCCGATCATCTAAAACCAAGCCGAAAATGGCCTCCAAACTTAGAGCAAGGCTAATAGTGATTATATTTGGAACAACTGTGCCCTAGGATGATCAAATTTCACCCACAGGAGGTTCTTACCCTAGAAACAAACTGAAAATGATGATAGAAATCAAGCACAACACCTTTATCTTCAAATCCTAGCTAGAGATGCCACAAATCTACATAAAGGGTCTTTAAACATTGCTAGAATTATGAAATTCTCCTTGGAAGCTATCTAGATACTCTTGAAATGGAGGATCTTCTCATAAATGATGAAGATTTTTCATTCTTCAACCTTGGCAAGAGAGGGTTTTCGTCCTCTAATGCAAATACATCAAAGGGTTTTCACAATTCAATGTAAAGATGGAAGAATAATAAACCCAAACCAAAATCAAATATCAAAATATGCCAAAAAGATGCCTCTCCCAAGTGTGGTGACCTCCTTTTATAATTGAAGATGACACAGAGCTCAAACAAAGGCCTAATTAGTTTTCTCTACTTGGGAAAAGTTACTTTAATTTAGTGTTTTTATTTCCCTTTGCTTTATTCCCCATATGGGTCGCATTTTCTCTTTAGGGAAAATAAAAATAAAATGGAAATTTATTTTATTTTATTATTATTATTATTATTATTATTTATTTTTAAACGCTTTTGATCGAGCTTTGAACCGAAGGGTTAAGGGGCCCCACCCAAACAAACATATACAAAAGAGACGGAAACATAGAAAGAGAAGAGAGGAATGGAGACCGAAGGTCCTCGGGGAAAAAGGAACTAAGAGAAAAGGTCGATGTAGAACAAAACAAGAAGCTGCAGCGAGGGGAAGCTGAAAAACAAAAGAAGAACCGAGAACAAAAGCGCATGACAACAACATGCCAAAAGAGGAAGAGACACCAATGAGCCGCCGAGCTCAAATCCTGTCGCAAGAACCACCACTAAGCGTTTCCATTAGCATGAGTAGTAGCCTCACGAAGCAAGAAATGAAAGTCATCCCTAACACGATCTCAAAGCTCATTGAGATTGTCAATTGCAGAATGAACAAGGAAAAGGGACGCATCTATATCAATGGGTGGGAGAAGCCTAGGATCATGGTGACCGTATATGAAAATAGAGTCCACATTTTTGGCAAAATGAAGTAAGTCCCTATATTACCCATGAGCCACTTTGAATCCCATGGCGGAACTAGTTGCTAATTCATCAACTTCATCAATCCGCATAAGGGGATCAGGTAATTAAAATTCCACTAATTCTTCATGAAGACCACCATGGTGAACCGAATAAATGAGATCAACTACCACGAACTCAACATCAGAAGGAACGAGATGAATAAGAAGGAAAAAAGAGACGAAGGCCACCACATATCGAGAATTCACCCAGACTCTGCGTGAATTAAACATATAAGATTCACCCAAAATATTTTCTATGGCTTCTACTTCCCTTGTGGATGAGTACCTAAAAACCTCCGAAAGGCGATATCGATCTATAACAGCAGTGAGAGCCAACTCCGGTTGTTCACCACAGAGAGAAAGAAACGGGAAGCCTAAAAAAGCCATGAGAAAATGGACCAGGCAACCCCGAAGGAAAGTGGAGGAGAAAATGCCTACAAGAAAATAAAAATCCGAGACACATGGATTACCATCAAGTTAGTTGATGCATGCCTACCTTTCCTTTGTGTGAGATGATCTCAGAAAATCCAATCCAATATTTTGAATTACTTGATGTTTTGATGGCATCCGGAATTCTATTGTAGAGTTTGCAAGAAAATCGAGAGGCATTATTGACCTCGCGATATGTGTGATTGATGCTCCACTTTTGAGTTTGCAAGCCAAAAGAGGATATTAGAGATATAAAAATTTAAGTGCCAAGAAAGTCGACCCCTTAGCTATAACATGGACAATGATTTGTGAGTCCCCTTCAACCTGAAGAGAGTCACACCCAAGGAGAACTGCAAGTTTGACTCCTTCAAGAAGGGCTTGAGCTTCGGCTAAGTTACAGTGCCCTCTTTAAGTGGAAGGACCCAACTATGAGGAGATTGCCATTCTCATTTCTCACTAGACAACCAACCCTAGATTTACCCAGATTGCCTCTAGAGGCCCCATCAAAATTAAGTTTGCAAAATTCCGAGAAGAGGCTTCCATCTCAAAAAAATTCTGCTAAGAGTTTTTCAATCTGTGATAAACCATGTCGAACAAACGAACCAGGATTAGGAATTTTGATGAGAGGCCATGCTTTCCTGATTTCAGCATCATGAGAGGTGAAGTTTGGATTGTTGAGACTATGGAATGCTGACATTTTCTGAAATTGCAATTTCTAGCTTATTGGAGAAGATAAGAAAGCTCGAGACTTGCTCTCTGAAAATGCGGAGATTGTGCTCCCACTAGATGTGCCAAATCAAAAGGAAGGGTGCAATGGACCAAATGGAGCTGAGAGAACTCTTACTTCCCATCTTCGGCCAAGCTTTAAAAGTTGCCACAATGTTGCTTCTGAGCCCGGGCTAATCTTAGTTTACCTAATAACTAATTCCACCCCTGAACAACAAAAGGGTAGAAGAGAAGAAGATGCTCAATATCTTCTTGACATTATCACAAAGGACACATTTAGATGGGCCGACATAGCCCCATGATCTTCTGCGGAGTTGTGTAAGGATTTTTCTTTCAACAACAAGCCAACCAAAAACAACCACTTTCGGAAGGAGCTTGGAATTCCAACAACCTAGTCCAACAGAGGCCTGTCATCACCAATCCGACACTATGATAATTCTTCACCAGGAACTCCTCGTCTTTATGATTATTTACTAATGCACAAACTTTAGTTTGGTGGATGTAATCAAAACAAAACAACAAACATAACACAAGAATACCATCGACTATGATAAGACGGAATGATGACAAATCTGAAATATCAAAGTAAATTATAATATTAACATGAAATTGTTACAATCTCACCCATGAGGTACTTCAAGTGTTATTGACTTCACTTTTCTTCCACCAATACTATGGGAGGAAACTTTACAATTACACCTCTTAATGGCTTCTTCAACACACCTTTAAACTGATGGCTTCCTTTACACACTTCATACAATATTTCTCACTACTTCCTTCTATGCTAAATGAGGGGGGTGGCCTCTTTATTTATAGAACTTCCAGGCTTATCCATCTTATCTCTAAGATAGGATAAGAAATCCACTCTGACGAATCATATTCCATACCTTAACTCTTATCTGTACATGTAAGCTTATCTTTTAAGATAAGATAAACCTTATCATTTCACATGGGTTCCACATTTTTAGACTTTTTACAAATAAAATACACAAAATATTTATGACCTCACTCCTTGTCCTTATTACCAATATAATATTTCTAATTCCTAATCATGTAGACCCTACTTCTCTATTTATCCCAACTTTGACATTTTAACATTACTGGACCACTTACGACAAATATTTACTTTTTACAACATTCCTATTGTACTTTGGCCGTAACTATGCTATACTCTACATTATTGGCGGCGCCGTCTTGACGCGGTGCCGTTATCTTCTATCGACACTACTACTAATTACACTTAACAACATCCTATTCCTAATACATACATTAATGAAATAGAAATTATGGAGGAAAATTTTAGTGTCGACATATTCCCCTTCCTAACCTTCTACTCCATCCTCGGAGTAGACTATTACAGTGCTTGGAAAATCTTCAACTTGTCGTGGTTGACCCATTTCGTAATGGGAGTGCCATCCAATTCCTCCAATCAGTGCACGTACCATTTTCATGCATAGTTCTTTATTTTGTAGGGCCCCATCCATTTTGGAAGAAATTTTCTCTGTCTTTTTTTGTATACGGAATCATATACTAGAACCAAGTCATTCACATGAAATGGAGACCAACGAGATCTTTTGATCAAAGTATTCCTTCTGCTTCATTTTCTTCTTATGGCTTGTATCCTTTGCTATTTCCCTCATTTCCTCTGTGCAAATGAAGATGTACCAACCTTTCTTTTCTTGAATCACTTTCATCCATCCTTTCATTTTTCATAACTCTCACAAAGGTGGGAATATCAAACTCAATAGGAAGAAGCTGGATCAATGTCATAGGCCAACCGAAATGGGGAGTATCCTGTTGCGACTTTGATGTTGCCTATATGCCCACATCTTTGCATGAATCCTTTTATCCCACTTATGTACTGCCAAGGCATCTTTTCTAGAATTTGACACAACACAAAATTTGTTCGTTCCACCTGTCCATTTGTCTTGGCTTGTATGTTGTTGCCTTCCACTGTGCTTAATAGAAAATTTATTGACTAGGGCTTCTACTACCTCGTTAATGAAGTGGCTTCCTCGATCTGTTACAATTTCTAATGGACAACCAAATCTGGTGACAATGCGTTCATATATGAACCTTGCCACCTCATCCATGGAAATTGTTTTCAATGGCCTAAACTTCAACCCACTTGGTTAAATAATCATGGCAACTACAATCTACTTATTTTGGCGTGAGGTAGTTGGAAGTGGACCTCTGATGTCTATTCCCCACTTTTGAAAGGGACCAAGTGGAAGAATAGGGCATAATGGAGTGATGAAGTCTTACGGTTACCATGGGTTTGACAAATATCACATGTCTTACAATAATTATAACAATCTTTAAAAAGAGTGGGGCGGTGATAACTGCGTCCAAGATCTTTTTCTTTGTAAGTTGTCCCAGGAGAAGTGCCCTCCACATGTACCATTGTGGAATTCTTCTAGCAGTTCCTTCCCTTGATCACATCCAACTACCCTCTTGTCTTGTCCCATCGTGTCCTATTCGAAATAATACTCCATGCGAGAATAGAATATGGACGACTCGGCTTGAGTAATCTTTCTCTTAGTCTTTACATTGGCACCATCAGAAACTTGAATTCATTCGAGATAATTCCAAATATCTATGTATTCACTAGGGATTGTGTCGAGGATAACAATCTTGCATCGGAAATCATCATCATCACAAATGATCCTAAACCATCATAGGCTCGAGAGAGTGCATCTACATTGACATGCTTCTTTCTGGCCTATCTATAATATCAAATTCAAATTCTTGTAGCAAAATTATCCATCTTGCTTTATCCTCCTTGATGGGTTAGGCTTATTTACATATATTTTAGAGCCTTGATGATCTTCTACAACTAGAAATTTTTACCCTAGCAAGTAATTCCTAAACTTTTTACAACAAAAATGATAGCGAGCCTCTTTTTCGATTCTGGTATAATTTACCTCAAGACTTTACTCATTTATCTGCTCCCAAAGTAAACTGGATGTTCATTCCCATTTTCATCCTTTTGGCTCAGTACTTCCTAGTCTTCATCCCGAGGCATCGGTGTACACAATGAATGGCTTGCTCCAATCTAGATTCTTTAGAGCAGTGAAGACACCAGGGCTTCCTTGATTGTTCAAAAGTTTCATGCACTTTATTTCTGGTTCATAAGTAACATCCTTCTTGAAGAGTGGGTTAGTGGTGTGTAATCTTTGAGAAATTCTTGATGAACCTTCTATAGTAACCCACATGGCCTAAAAATGATCTCAACTTACTTCTATTCATAGGAAATGGTAACTCTTTGATTTTGAAACTTTATCGGGATCGATGCCAATACCATCTCTGGATCTGACATGCCCTAACAAAACGCCTTTAGAACATCCAAAGACACACTTTGTAGGGTTTAGTGAGGCTTGTGCTTCATTTAACCTTTGAAATGTTGTCTCCATCTCAGTGCGGTGGTCCAACTTGCTCCCATAGATGTAAAAATCATCCGAAATACTCGATGAATGTCCCAATGTAGGGTTCAAACACCCTATTCATCAAACACTCTTGGAATGTTCTTTGGAGCATTACACAACCCAAAAGGCATAACTCTATAAGCAACAGATTCCCAGGAGTGGTGAACGTGGTCTTGATTGATCTTTCTCTGCTATACGAACTTGGTTGTAACCGCTATATCCATCAAAGAAACTATAGCACTCTGGCCGCTACTTCGTCCAAGATCTGTCTCGAAAATGGAAGAGGGTAATGATCCTTCTTTGTTGCCTTATTGAGCTTCCTGTAGTCAACACAAATGCGTAGCTTCCCATTCTTTTTTATTGAGATCACAATGGAGAAACCCATTCTAAATTCTCCACAAAGAAATATGAATCCCGCATCAAGCAACTTATCTATTTCTTCTTTTACGAGTCTTGGAAAAATTAGGATTCATTCTATTTGGCATTTGCTTTATGGGCTTAGCACCATCTACCACTCAATAAAATGTTCTACCCAACTTACTTGTGGAGTTCCTTGTAATCAAAAGTGAATAAGTGTATGTACCTTCGAAAGAGCTGGAGGTAGGATTCCTTCTCACTCCCATCATAGCATCACCAATCTTTATTTGTTGGAGATGATCATCAACTTCTTCTTCGAGATAATTTTATGGGGTCATGAGTCGGTGTGGTGGGAAGGATATCCATGGCTGAAACATCAACCTCACTTTCTTCATCTTCGATGTCCACTTCTTTGGTACTAGAGTAATCGAGAGATGTCCAATCATCGCCATCACTTGAATCCACGAGTTACGCCTTATGATGTCGAGGATCACGTTTATCTTCACCCTCTCTCTACCACGTCCAAGTGTCATGAAACCTTCATTCCAGGTAGTTTCTTGCATGAACTCTCCTTAGCCATGGTCTTCCCAACAACATTGGGTATGCAAAGCATACCATTTTTCATCACCTCGAAAGTCTACCACACATACAACACCCATAATGAGATATTGCCACATTTGAAACAACACCTTCCGGTTTAGTTTTTCCCTTATTTAATGACCTTAACATAAGTGTTGAAGGGCGATCAATTTTAAACCCAACATATTCATTACTGAGACTCGGTCATTACATTAAGCTCATGCACCTCCATCAATGAGACATCATGAATTGAAATACCATTACATAATACCTCGAACTTGTGGAGCATAGGGATCTACCTCTGCCTCCAAAACACGAACCTCAACCTCTTTCCTTCGTCGAGCATTGAGTCCACTTCAGCGGCTCCCGCCTCTTCTCGAGAAGACATAGCCAAGAGTTGACCATATGTAATATTTCAAGGCCTTTTGGACGGATCTTCCAAGATGGAGTATGGTCCTTGCCCCCGTGAAATCGAAAATCCTGCACACCCAACTTTTTTCTCCTATGTTTCTTACTAATTTCTCCTTTCATCTTCTTAGGATCATTTCCATCTTGATTATCTTTTTCTTTCTTTCTTTTTTTTACAAACACATCTACTTCATTATTTTTGCTCTTATCTACTACATCAAAAGAATTCACAGTGCTTTTCCTTTATCATTATCTCCTTTACCGGATGTAGAAGCTCTATTTGGACAATTATACTTATAATGACCCTTTTATAACAACCATAACATACAACTCTGACTTGAAATATTTCTTTTTAGACCTCTATCTCCTCCCCGAGAACTAAATTCTTTTCCTTGAAGAAGATTAATAGTTAAGCGACCCATCTTTTTAGCGAGATCTTCATACTCGGTAGATGTACTAGGAGAAAGATTTGTGCTCACCGAGAGTGGTTATGGATTCTAGAGCAAAGGTCTTTGGTGTAGGTTCTACTTTAGCAACAATTTCTTTGGGCTCCTCTTCCATGCTTTTTTTTGCCTTCTTGCAATCTCATTTGCTTGTTCATGGTAGTAGGCAGGCGGTCATACTTCACTCGTTGTCTAATCTCTGGCTTCATCCCAAGAATGAAGTGCTTACATAGGAGATTATCCACGCCATTCATCAACCCATCCGCTAATCCTTCCTTCCGGATCTGGGCGTCGAGCTTCCTCCTTAGCTCTAGAACACGAGCATGATAATCCCTTATCTTCTCCTTCTCTCCTTGGGTTAGCTTTGTGATATCGATCATGAGATTTGCATATCTCTGTTGTTCACCAAATTCTTCAAGAAAACTTTCAGTTAATAAATCCCATGAGTTTTTCACATTATCACCTAGTGTTTCAAACCACCTAAGGGTTGAACCATCCAAAAAGGTAGGAAAAAATTCAGTCCATTGTTCCCTTCTTATAAGGCCATTACAAATACAAGATCGTTTAAACTCTTGAATGAAAGAGGAAGCATCTTCATTAGATTGGGCTGAAAAACATGAATCTTCTCCATTTTCAAAAGTAACCACAGTGAAATACCAACCCAAAAGTACAATCAACAAGACTTATGTGCACCAATAATTAAAATCACTATAATAGAAAATAGAAATGACCACGGTAAACTATGGTAAAACTTGACTTACTACGGTAAAAACTGACTTTACTGTGGTAAACACTATTCACAGTAAAAAGTGAAGTTACTGCGGTAAATACTATTCACGGTAAAAAGTGACTTTACTGTGGTAAATACTATTCACAGCAAAAAATGACTTTACCATGGTAACTACTATACGCGATAAAAAAAAGGTTACCCTCCAATTGATTTTTGACTAAGTGGGAATATCTCTCCGACAATCCACCAACGAGGAATGGTCCCTAAGAACGAAACCAAAATGTCATCACCAATCCGGCACTATGATAATTCTTCACCAGAACTCCTCGTGCTATGATTATTTACTAATGCACACGCCTTTAGTTTGGTGGATGTAATCAAAAACAAAACAACAAACATAACACAAGAATACCATCGACTATGATAAGATGGAATGATGACAAATCGAAATATCAAAGTAAATTATAATATTAACATGAAATTGTTACAATCTCACCCATGAGGTACTTCAAGTGTTATTGACTTCACTTGCCTTCCACCAATACTATGGGGAAACTTTACAATTACACCTCTTAATGGCTTCTTCAACACACCTTTAAACCGATGGCTTCCTTTACACACTTCATACATATTTCTCACTACTTCCTTCTATGCTAAATGAGGGGGTGGCCTCTTTATTTATAGAACTTCCAGAACTTATCCATCTTATCTCAAGATAGGATAAGAAATCCACTCTTACGAATCATATTCCATACCTTAACTCTTATCTCATACATGTAAGCTTATCTTTTAAGATAAGATAAACCTTATCATTTCACATGGGTTCCACATTTTTAGACTTTTTACAAATAAAATACACAAAATATTTATGACCTCACTCCTTGTCCTTATTACCAATATAATATTTCTAATTCCTAATCATGTAGACCCTACTTCTCTACTTATCCCAACTTTGACATTTTAACATTACCGAACCACTTACGACAAATATTTACTTTTACAACATTCTATTGTACTTTGATTCATACCGTACTCTACATTATTGGCGGCACCGTCTTGTGCGCCGTTATCTTCTATCGAGATGCTACTACTAATTACACTTAACAACATCCTATTCCTAATACATACGTTAATGAAATAAAAATTACGGAGAGCAAAATTTTAGTGTCGTGCAGGAACCCTTTACCAAACATTGTGATGAGATTTGAATAACTTGCTTTGACTGTGTAAGAACATGAGGAGAGCCTAACCATAGAAGATGGTCCTCTTGAGCCTTATAATTGACTTTTCAAGAGAGAGGCCTCTATGTAAAAAGAAATTGCTTGCTCGGTCACACCTAAAGTAGAGATATCCTTCCATAACAGAGAAGGAGATCCATCTGAGTCTAGAGTCTCATAGTCAGCCACCTTGCTACCCTAGACTACCTTGGAGATATTCATGACACGATTAAGATTTGGATTTAAAATAAGAGGCTCTAGCCCACCCCAACTATCTTCCCAGAAATCAGCTCTTAGGCCATTGTTGATTTGCCAAGAAATTTGGTCTGCGATGAGATGCCTGCATTTACATAGAAAGTTCCAAATGTGCAAACCTTTGGGAAGATCTTCACTAGAGAGCATAATTTCAGGATGACTTGCTTCAAGATATTTATGCGAGAGAACTTGGAAGACCAACCTTTGGGGATCGGAGATAAAATTCCAAACTAATTTAGCACCAAGAGCAATATTTTGCAAAGCCAAATCTATGAAACCCAATCCACCCAAATATTTGGGAGCTTGACATCATCCCACTTAACCAAGTGAAATTTCCTCTCTTCGTTATTACCCTGCCAAAGGAAGGATCTAACTATTTTCTCAAACTTGTTGAGGACGGATTTGGGAAAGTGCAACACAAGCATGTAAATGGGGAGGGCATAAAGGACCGATCTGATGAGAAGAGCTCACTTTAGCTAAAGAAAGCCACTTCCCTTTCCACGATTGCAATCTCCGGGAGAGAGAACGAAGTAAATCGTCCCAAAGAGAGACTCTGCTAGCCTCGGAGAATAAGGGCATACCAAGATACTTATGTGGGAGAGAGCCCAACTCAAAACCTAGAATCACCCTAATTCTTTCGCTGCAAGCGAAGAGAAACGTTAAAGAAGAAAATGATAGATTTGTGAAAGTTAATTACTTGACTTGCGCTTTGGAGTAGGAATCGAGGATGCTATCAATAACACGAGCCTCCGAGATAGAAGCAGAACCAAAAATAAAGGTGTCGTCTGCAAACTGTTGATGGGAAAGGGGAGGGAGATGCGCATCAAAATAATACCAGATAAGGATCCTTGCATAATTGCATATTTGATGGCTCTGCTCAAAGCCTCAGTGATGAGAATGAAGAGGAAGGAGGACAAAGGGTCGCCTTGCCTTAAACCCCAACTTCGGAGAAGAAGCCTTCTCACCGAACCATTAACCAAGACGAAGAAACGAGAGGAGGAAACACAATTGAAAATCCAATTACAAAATTGATCGCAAAAAGCCCATTTTCTAAAGAGATTTCAGGAGGAATCTCCAATTGATATGATCGTAGGTTTTGTTAAAGTCTAGTTTGATCATCATTCCTGGTCTGGAGGATGAGTTCAAAGAATGGATAATCTCGTGAGAAATGATGATACCGTCAGAGATAGACCTGCCTAGGGATGAAGCCACTTTGTTCTTAAGTGATCAACCTATCCAAAAGAGGACTAAGTCTAGAAGCTATAGCTTTTGAAATAATTTTATAAGAAGTGTTACAGAGAGAAATCAGACGATATTCATCAAGCTTTTCGGTAGGATTCTTTTTAGGAACATACAGATGAAGGTATGATTCATTTCCCTAAAATCTTCCCTGATCTTCTAGATTCTTCAACTGCAAGCCATACATCATCACCGATTACATTCCAAAATCTTGAAAGAAGGTTGCTGGGAAGCCATCAGGACCAGGGGGCTTTGTCTCTTTCCATAGAAAAAATAATAGATCGAATTTCCTCTTTAGAGAAAGGGGAAAGTAATTTGTCATTATCCACATCTTGAACAATTTTTTGAATTTGTTCCAAAAAGGTTGTTGAAAGGCAAGGGAGGAGCTATTATCATTGTTCAACAAATTTTGGAAAAAAGACACGATTCTTCTTTAATAAGAGCTTGTGAGGAGATCCACGAACCATCTTCCATTTTGAGAGAAGAAATGTAGTTCTGATTTCTTCTGGCCTTGACCAATCGAATGGAAAAACTTGGTGTTCTTATCTCCTTCTTTCAACCAGATCTCTCTAGATTTTTGTCTCCAATATGTTTCTTCTTTTAGGAGAAGGTCTCCCAATTCACTGAGAAGCGCTTTTTCTTTCCTGAATTCCACTTGACCCATGCCTTCCCAAAAATGAATTCATTCAAAGCTTGGATCTCATTTTCCACTCTTCTTTTCTCCAAAAGATATTTTTGAAGGAAGAGGCGTTCCATGCTAGCAGCTTCTCCTCAAGCAAAGAAAGTGTTTTAGTAAGAATGAACATTCCGGTCCCCGATACACTAAAGGAAGACCACCAACTTCCGATCGATCTGGTAGATTGGGGTCCTGCATCCACATCAATTCGAATTTGAAAGGAGATCTGCATGGGGGAAGATCGAACTGAATATCGAGGGAAATGGGAAAATGATCCGAGCGAGACAGGGGGATGACATCACTTTCAATGAGAAAATTTTGCTGAAGCTAGTCTTTAGAAACCAAGAAACGGTCTAATCTGACCGCCATTTTCCTGAAACCCAAGCGTTTATTAGCCCATGAAAACCATCCATGCTTTGGCTCAACGTCCATCGTGTCGAGTCCTCTACGAATGTGATGAAGTCTAATTGAGAACGCGGTTGCCAATGAATCCCACCTCGCTTATCTTTATCGGAGAGAGTGGCATTAAAGTCCCCAACTAGAATGATTTTATCACTAGCAAAAGACCTAATATCTCCATCCAGATCAGGACCAAATTTCTTGCTTCTTGATTGGATTATTCGGACCATAAACATTACAGAGAAGGAACAATTCATCTGTGTGCTTAACCTGAACCCTACACCACTGAAAACTTGAACATTCCGAAAGAGGGTTGATGAAAATTTTACTAACCTTCCAAATGAAACCCAAACCACCAGATGCACCATCAAAATCGACAAAAGCACCACTCTAGCCTTTCCAGCTACGCAACCAACCAGAAAGGCATTCTTCTTTGGACATTTTGGTTTCTTGAATTAAACAAAGATCCACATCTTGTTCAGTGACATAGTGCCTGAGAAGATGTTGTTTGTTAGGGCGTTTAGACCCCTAACATTCCAAGAAAAGATTTTCATCCTTTCTTCAGAGAGGACTCACCTCTCCTACTTGAAGACAAAAAGAAAGAACCTATCTGAAGTTGTTTACCAATTGTAATCTCCCGATTGGAGAGTTGTTCTTTGGAGGGCCTACCCAGAGGATTCTTAGGGCCAAAATTAGTGTGAAGAATGACAAGGGTGGGGAGAATAGAGCTCTATACGCAAATCTGGTTGCTCCTTGGATCTTTTTTTGACTCGGACATCTAACAACCTCACCCGCATGACCTCATCTTGCTAAAGAGTTGCCTCTGCCTCTTGATCACAAACCCATTTCTCCAAGGATTCAACATTGGCGCCATGCCCTAAGGCCAAACCTTCTTGAAATAAGGCTAGGATATGAGTAGAATCTGTACCACCGACATTGTTTCCTTAACCAAGGAGATGGTAGCCGGGATCAAGAAATAGGGGTTTGGAAGCCAAATTGTTACAAGGCTCTTCCAACCATTTTTCTTGAACAAAAATAGAAGACTTGTCAATTTTTCTCCAAAAAGCATTACTCGGAACATGACCATTCTTGCAAGCCTTTTGGAAGTGACCCTTCTGTTTGCATCTGAAGCAAACTGGCAGAGATCCTTTCGTATTCAACCCTTTGAACCCATTTTCCTGAAGAAGAGGAAATAACAATGAAGTCCTGTAATTTTTTGGACATATCGATAGAAACACAGATTCGGGCGAAGGCCGAGAGGGAGCCTTCGAGAGTAACAGGATCGATGCGAATTACTCTACCCAAACTAGAACATATTTTAGAGAGGATTTTAGGATTCCAGTATTCACATGGCATGGCGTATAATCTAACCCACACCTGAATCTCCTCCATACCACCTGCTCTGGATCAAAGTTGGCGCACCACGCTCTAATATGGATGCTAGAGTCGAGATATAAACTATCTTTCCTGGCTATAGTGTCATCTCTCTGAGCTTCACTTTTGAAAATAACTAGGAAGAAACCTTTGGCCAGGAAACAAACTCTCAGACCACTACCCCATTGGGTGTCGCACTAACTTTGAATCCCGTCAGAAGATAGATGACGACCCACGAATTTGGCAAAAATCACTCTAGACTCGAGGAGTTTGTGCTGGGCAAAAAGACCATCCTTGTCATCGAGAGAAACCGACACATATTCTTCTGGCAGAAGTTCCTCTTTGTCCTGTCTACACCCGTGATCTCCAACCAAGAAGGTTTCGGCGCACTCACCTTAGGGCCCAGGCATCGAGCGGTTCGGGCGGGAGACCACGACTTGCTTTCCTGCCTTGATCACCATTGGAGCAACCAAGGAGGAAGTAGCCGTTACAACCGTCAGAATTCGAAACTAGCTCCCGCTCCATTTTTTCCACCACATCAACTTTTTGGTTTGTTGAGAAGATCGATTGGATATGTAGCCTTGTTATATCATGGACATTTATTTTATTACTTTATTACTAATAAATAATTAAAGTCCTTATAATAAAAATCACTATGCGGTAAAATTAATTTATTAGGATTAGTTTCCCTTATTTTCCAAACCTTAGCCATCGAAACAAAGAGTAGGCTAAGGGTGTTCGAATCGTTATTTTTGAGAAGGGGATATTACTACTAAATTAAATGCAAGCTTTCTTTAATATAAGTACTATTTTTTAATAGTTGAGAATGACTTTGGTATAACATTTAGGTATACTTTCTCTCTACACATAAAACCATTCTATACTTAAATTCAATTCGTTTTAACCGTAACATTCCATACAAATAAGGTACATAACCAATAGCTCAGAGGTGACATAAATAAATATATGTAACAAATACAAAAACTATTGACAAAAGAATATAGCTGCATCTAAAATTAAAACCATACAAGTTTAGAACACATACACATCCACTAAATCATTATGGAGAAGGGAATTCCGATAGATGTCGAACTGTTTGACTAAATGTTGGAATAAATACGGGCTCATGGACCGCAATGATTACAAGATATGCACAAAATGTTTTTATTGTAAATGCAAAAACAAAAGCTATAAAATGGAGATGGGGATGGGTATGGAGTGGTGCTCCCATCTCACGGATCCGAACCATGATGCGAGAGGAGATAACCCACACCCACACAGAGGAGATTTATGCAAAGTTGGAGAAAATGTCTTGAGAGATGAAGGCAACACGATATTTTAAAACTTTAGAACATGTATTGAGTGGCGTGGACAAACAAGGAAAAAGAGTTATTCCTCTGCCACCATATTGAGAAGTTGGCAACAAAGTTTTGATTACTAAACATGCCCCTAGAACAACTATTGGATTTGTTGAGAACCTTCATGTATGTGTTGATTGCCACACTGCAACCAAGTTTATCTCTAAGATTGTTACAAGATAGATTGGTGTGAGAGATGCAAATAGGCTCCACCATTTCAAAAAAGCACAATGTTCTTGTAGAGATTATTGGTAATGCTATGTAAAGCAATCTGTAGACATAGGTTGGTACTATAACAATGTGCACCGTGTTAGACTTGCAGTGATAGAGTCCGTAATTGGAATGAGTACAACCTAAATCCCTTAACAAGGATCTATTGGAGGGCAAGTATGGTGCCAACAACCGCAATAATTCCAACTCCAATAACATATATTTAAGGTGTTGCGGTTAAAATCCCTTAACGTCCCTTCTACCGGTGGCATGCTCCTGGGACTAAGTTTTATTTACAATTTCTTCAAAAAATTGCATATCTAGGATGCTAGGTTGAGGGAGGTGGAGAAAAGGAAAAAGAAAAAGGAGTGGTACCCCTCAAGGAGATGGAAAGATGCTTCGCCAAAAGGAAATGTGAGAGAAGGGCTTACAATCAATCTAATACATGAAGATGATGGAAAATACATCTCTTAATAATTTAATGAAATTGAATTACATATACAATATTTTATGAACATTCCTTCCAATATACCTAGGTTGCGACTCATGTACAATTGCTATTTAAGATATCTATGTTAGTGTATTAGTTTTTGTGTTTTAATTACTATGTTTTAAGCCTAATTAATTCTTATACATGTGTCGTGTGTCTATTTGCACGTTTAGTGTTGAATCCATTTCCCCATAATAGTGCACATCGCGCATCAGCATGTGACGAGCTTATAAAACACCCTTTTGACAAAGTCTGAACAAACAACCCCAAACAGTCCACGTGTGCTGCACATTCCACGTGTGCTGCACATTCCACGTGTGCTGCACATTCCACGTGTGCTGACATTCCACGTGGATGGTTACCTATTTCTTAACCAAGGCGTCCCTAAATTTTCCTTTCCCATCACACAGTACACGTCCAAGGTTTACGTTTTACCGTAATAATTCTTCTTTCATGTGATGTGCCCGGACAAGTTAGCACAAAACGCGAAGGATTCGCGACGACCGACAGAAAAACAACATCCAGGGTTAGAATCCTTAACCACGGTTCGGGAAATTGTTCCTGCGGGGTCTTTTCAATATCACTGCAGAACAAAAGAGATAGAAAAACTCTGTAAAGATCTGCAATTTCTTAATTTCAAACCCTAAAATCTCTGTAAACACTACGCAAACCCTAGGTACTTTAGATCGGGGTTTTCGAAAAACAGTTAAATTTCATAGATTTCTGTACTCATTTATTTCTGCTAAATTTATGACGGAGAAAATCGTGGAAAATCTGAGCTTTTTCTCCCATCCTCGCTAGAAGTTTGAAGTTTTAAAATTTACAGTTTAATTCCATTGTTTTCTGCAATATATATGTTTGGTAAATCCACGGCAGAAGAATCCGCTTAGTTTGAGCTTTTTCTCGCTTACCCTGCTAGTTTTTTAGGGTTTGAATTTTTTGTTTAAAGATCCGCCAAAATGTCAGCAAGGGGGCGGGGAAGGCCAAGGAAGTTCGTCGAAAAGGAAAAGCAAGCCGAAGAGGAAGACGATCTGAAAAGAGGCGGAGGAAGGCCTAAAAAGAGGAAAATTTTACGCTTAGGGATTTTATAGAAAATGCGGAAATATTCAAAGGCAGGGGGAGGCCACGAAAAGATGCTATTTTAGGTAAATCTGTCCAAAGCCCTGCTAGTACTGAAGATTCAGCTCAGATTTCTGCAAAAGACGCTCAGGAAATAGTTGTTTTAAGTTCTACGCCACCCGAATCTCAAAAGGAGCGATGGCGCCTGCGCAGCATGTGGGAGTTGGCCGCCGTGCTCAATTTTTTACACGTAGGGTTTATGTTTTTTTTTGGGGATAGAATTTGCTGCGAGTGTTTTTTGGAGATGTTATAGGGTTCTTTTTAGTAGGTATTAATGAAGGACTCGTGGACGTGCAGGTTTTCAGGCCCGTGTTGAATATAAGCTTGGAATTCTCGGCCGAAGAGCTCGAGACTGCGCTTGTTACTCCGAATAATATACTGAGTCAGCTGCATATACAGCTTCTGAAGGTCAGTTGCGCTGTTTTTGATGTTAAATCGTTTTCTTTCTGCTTTTATTGCTGTCTTAGTGTTTGAAGAAATCGAGCCGCTTATGTTTAACTGAATTTTATTTGAAGTCATTTATTGAGAAATGATATTTTTCTGGCTACTGTTGCTCTCTTAGGATAGAATTGCAGGTTATGGTTTGCATTAAGAGCAATTCAATTCTTTAAAAAAAAGAAGTTAAATTAAACTTACGAGGCAATTTCACGGCAAAATTTCAGAAATTTCAGGCTCTTGTGAGACAAAACCATATGCATTAGCAGGTTATGCTGGTGTTCTTTTACAAGTGAAAGTGCAAACTTATTTTAAAGTAAGAGATATGCTACGTTATACAAGGCAATGGAACAGCTAAATTTGCTGAAAATTTAAAAAGCCCACTGTGACGTGCGGCGCTCAAATTGATTTTGAAAAATCCAAATAGATGGGTAGGCAATGGGTCTCTCTTAAGAGCAAATACAAAGCTTTTGAAAAATAAACGATGTAAGAAATATAAAAGTTCAGAAAGCGAAATAGCATAATCTTTAAAGTTAGACAGCCCTATCAGTGGTTGACAGTTGATGCTGTTGTTTTACAAGGGCAATGCACAGTTTTTTTACATAGGAGGTTTTTAAATTTTATGCTGTAAGAGGCAGTGCTGCAACACAATTTACTGAAATTTCAATGTTAGGAAAGCTTAGTAAAATTTCCAGGTCTTAAGGGGATTGTGAGAAAATAAATCATCTGAATTTGTGTTATGCCTCTTGTTTTAATTTTTAAAGACAATGAATATGAAATGATATTTTTATTTTTATGAAAATTAAAGTTTTACAACAATAGTATATATAAAAATATTGAAACGTCAATTAGACTTTTCAGGCCTCAGCATTTGCCCCCAATTTCAATGTTAGGAAAGCTTGTTAAAACTTCCAGGTCTTAAGGGGATTGTAAGAAAATAAATCATGTGAATTTGTGTTGCCTCTTGTTTTAAAGATAATGAATATGAAATGATATTATGATTATTATTTGAAGTGTTACAACAGTATATGTAAAAATTTTGAAACGTCAATTAGAATTTTCAGGCCTTAGTATTCACCTCTGACTAAATTCAACCATATTATCACTATTCTTTTAAGTGGTTGATTGTGCTACAGTTTAAGACGCTGCTCCGCAAAAATGAGAGGATTATGCTTATTCCGAGTTTCAGGTGAATTGTGAAATTGACATCCAAAGTAGTTAATGATTGGGATTTTCTGCAGGTGGGCACTTTGTTTGGTTTAGATTGGTTAAATTTTAGGCAAACCAGTAACTGTATTAGATTATTATCCTGATGCTTTAGCTGACGTCCTTCATCCATCATCAGAGCTTACCCACATTGCAGATCCAAGTTCTTGAAATCTATAGTTTTAAGATGTTCTGAAAAGATGGTCAAAGGTCAGTTGTTATCTTTATTATTTTCAAGCACTGAATGCTCGCAAACTGGCCCTGGAGTATCTTTTTAGACAATCGTAAAACTGTAAATGTCGAAAATTGGATCCACACAATTCATAAGCTCTGATGATTGACATAACAGTTCATTCAAATAGTAAAAAAATGATCTTGCACACAGGGTTTACTTAATAAACCTAGTTATGAAATTCCATTAGTACTATTAGGTAATTTGAGTCAGTATTTAGTAGTTATTTGCCGAGTTGCTGGTGAGTGTAGAGCGGAGTTGGATCTTAATTTTTGCTAAACACTACCTGATGATCTGGTAACTCTTCATATTAGGCCTATTCACAGGATCAGAAACATCAGCACCAGCAAGTAAACAAACCATAGCATTTAAATAAACTGTATCAAGAGTTTCAGGCATCCTCACAAGCAATGAGGTGAACTAAAAACCATGAATGACAAACCTGAGCTTCATTGCACAGTAAAGAGGCATCTAAAATTTGTTTAAAAGACCATGAAACTACTTGTAAGTAAGTGGAAGTTGAAATAAAAGCCAAAATTGACTCATGCAAACTCACCTCTAAAATTACTTGTAGCTTACAGATAAACCATAGTATTATAATTTATTTTAAGTCAAAATTGACAATAGAAATTGACTTTGTAAAACTATTCAAGGAGCTGTTATGGCTACTTATTGTTAAACTATTGTTAAAACTAAAAAACAAAAATTGATCTTAGAAATTGGATGGAGTCCACTTTGGTTCACCGCAAAAAGCGAGAAGTCTTATGCAAAAGAGAAAAGTCAATTTCAGCCAAATTTGTCCTTGAAATAAGTCAGGGACTCAGGACCTCTACTGTCAAAGACAGTTGTCCGAGGAATAAATTCACTGAAGTAAGAAGCCGGTCAACACTGCTAGAAAATAAGAGTTTAAGGTAATATCTGGTCAATGCATGAATCTTTCAGGGAATATCATATAAATCATTAACTGTGGATACAGTATAACTAACATTCATCAGAGCAGTACAGTTAATCTTTACTTGCCATCACAGTTATGCATTCATATTTGACCCTATGAATTATTAAATAAGAATGTAAAGATTTATTATGTAGCTTTGTAGTTTAATAGGCAATGTCTAGTTGTGCTGTATATATAAAATGGTTTGTATGTGACTAGATAGATGTGTGTTAATAACAGTATTCAGGATGTACTTTCCAAAATCTTCAATCTTTATTCGCAGGTCGCTATAAAAATACTTTACTGGGAACTGAACCCTTCTGCAAAGTATATTCTTTCATTCATTTTAGTGTAATTATATAAAATTTATAATTAATGCTTCATTACAAGACTTGCATAGAAATCTGTAATTCAAAGTGATTTTATTTTTACAGGGTATACCACCTGTGAGCAGGACTGCATTAGGAAATGACACGTGGGTAACGGCGCTATGCAAGAAACTTGCTGTTTGGTGGCCATGGGTATTCTCAAGTTACAGAACTTTATGCTTTTATCACATTTTTCTTTTTTCTTCCTAGTTCTAGTATTAGTTTACATAGGCAGTGAGGAGAATGTGTTGAAATCTGGTTGTGCGTGACAGCTCATATCCTTCCATATGCAGGTTGCGCAAGGTGAAGTTCCACTTGTTGCATGTCATGGGTAGGCAATTTACCCTTGGAATATATCATTTGTAAATGTTTTTATACAGCATACAAAGCCAACATCATTGAATTTTTCAACTCAGGGAGGAGATTGAAGCATACAAAGAGCTGGATGCTGGCACTCGCATGTTGATTTTGAAAGCATTATGTGAAATTCGCCTAGATGTATGTGGAAACTGTCCTTCTGATAGCTGTGTTACTGTGTACAAGTATTATCACTCTTAAGAGACTAAGATGGTGTATCAATCTCACAAGGCAGAAGTCGTGAATATGTCTTTTCCCTTCCTTTGCATCTGTTGTCAAATATGATAATGTTATCACCAGCTAAGGAGTTTGTTTGTATTGCATGTTATTCATGGCCCCTGCCTTTTTAGCTTGCACTGGAGAAACAATTGGCAATTCTTTTCAATTGTAGTCTGAATTAGGACGAATGTATTCCACAATGGTACAAGGTTCTTTGTTTGGAGATTTTAAGACCTTTTACATCATGACATGATTGCCTAGATTCCTTCTGTCCATGTTCTATTTTAATTGTCTTTAGCTGTTGTATTTCCTGTGAAGAGAATTTTGAATATGTTGCGTACTATCAATACTCTTGTCATTTGCTGCTTCAGTTGTGCATACCAGTATTGGCAATTTCGCAATTGTAGGTTTTGCACTAATGTCAACTTTCCTCAACTGTTGGAATTTCCTTGAACACTCAAGGACTGTTTATTTGGTCATGATATGATATGAGTCTTGAGCAATTACTGATTTATATATAATCTTACATGTTTACTTTTTATTTAGTACAGCAAGATGATGTTTGGAAGTATATCGACGATTCTCTAAAACACAGCACCCCATATTCTACTTTTAGCAAATTACGGATGGGCGGAGATTCACATGGATTATCATACTGGTAATATATCCGGCTAGTTGGTTGCCTAGTCTTCTCATATCTTGATGTCACTGCAATTAGTCTTTTGTTTGTCTTAGCTTCTGTTCTGTTAATGAGTCATCCTGATATTATCGGAATTTTACATTAAGGTATGATGGAGATGCCATTATTGGACATCGGCTATATAGGGAGACTCAGAAAATTGAAGTTAAACTCAAGCCAAAGGGGAAGAGTCGTTCGGCAGAACCAGTTGTAACATGTCAGTGGGAAACTGTTGCAACTAATTTTGATGAATTTCAGTCAGTATCGGTATGTTGTTGAGAGAAAAAACACATTTTAATATTTTGCTAAGGTTTTCATGAGCTTTGCATTGTAATATTATTTGTAAAACATTATCTGTGGTTTCTACTGTCTATTCATCGTGCAACCTGTTGACAACTTGCAGGAAAAACTTGTTTCCAGTAGAAATAAGCTGGAGGCAGGAATTGGAAAAAGGTTAAGAATGATATTCTTCCTGTCCTTGAAGAACTTCAAAAGGTCTGTACTTGTTGATATATTCAGGACGCGTTCAAGAGTTAGCACTTAAAGTGACAACTTAACTAAAATGACTTCAATCTTTAATCAAATTTCAGTTGCACATGCTTTCCATTTTAGGTTTTATTTGTAGATGTATTCAAGTCAACTGCAGCATTTAGTGGTATAGAAGCGGCAATTTAACCAAAATGCGTAATATCTTTAGTTGAGTTTGTGTTCCATGTGCTCTTTAGTTTAGCTTCATTTGTTTAGAGTGATTCAGGAAGTCAACTTTTATTTCATTATCAAGTTACTGTATTTAGCAAGCCTAAAGTTATTATTGTGGTTCTTTGTTTTGTGCGATGTGTCCCCAGAGTCTGAGTAACATTTCACATGGTTTAATTTATTTGTTCTTGTTGTCATTTAACAGAAGAAGGAGCGTGCTCTGAAAAAGCAACAAAGACAAGCTATGCTTTTGGATAACTTTTTTGGTGCTCAAGGAGAGGATGGTGGTCGTTCTCGCCGTGATCGTAAACCTGTTAAATATACATTTGGTATGCAATCTCTCTTACTTGTGTCACAGGATGCAAGTCATGTATTGTCCTGGCTGATTACTATTTCCCTTCAAGTGTTAATATGCCTTGTTATATATAAGGCCAGGTTTCGATCCTTTTGCAACGTGGGACATGTTTGGGATATTTTTATTAAAATGGATACACTAACAAAAAGACTGGTAGAGGCTACCCAATACATTGTATAGCACTGAGGATTGCTAGGATACACATTAATATACTGAAAGTAAACCAAAATTGATGCAATTCCAATGCAGTATTGAGGTTACTAAGCATGAGTGGTTTCACTAGGATTGCAGGAGTAGATTTGATATAGTAGGTGTTGAGCCACATAGGCAAGTTATTCAAGTTAGTAATTCACCAGTTGTTATGTGCTGCAGTGGCACTATTTTCATTGTGGCCCTCCAATTCTAGTACTGCTCCAATATTAGTGTGCTGATTGTGGAGTTCAAACTTATGTTTCCTTGAGCAAACTTAATATTAATAATAGATTTTATATTATTATCATTATGTAGAGTCATTATTGTCTGTTATTTAGTATTATACTATTATACTATAAGTTATTAAGTGATATTACAATTTACATCTGTTGGAATGAAATTTTGCGGTTCCCTTCTAATTTAGGGCAGACCTTATCATAATTCCTATGATGTGGCTTTCTTATTCATCTTTGCCAATATGTTGTGCTTCTAACTCAACTGTACATATCATCCCAAGGGTGAGCCCACTCATCATGAAAGGTTGGCCATAAGGAATTAAGGGGTTATGTATGGAAAGTAATATTAAAAAGAGCCATGCAGGAAGTGGTTCATTAACATCATGAAAGGTCAGTCATAAGGAATTAAGGGGTTATGTATGGAAAGTAATATTAAAAAAGGGCCCATTGAGGGAAGTAGTTAGTTATAATACTAACATTTGTGTTGTGCTGAAGTTTCAGAGGAAGTCGTAACTAAAATAGATTTTGCAAGCCAAATGCACGTAGAAGATGACTTATTGTTATCATGTCCTCATTTTTGGGTAATTTCTGAGCGATGACTTATTAGACGGAGTTCAGGTTAATATCTAGGCTATGATTATAACACCCTGTACATTTTGCATGTAGCTGCCATTGGAGATGTTTTCTTGTCCTCTCATGATAAGGCCTATATATTCATCCTAAGCATTTAGAATTATTTAATTCAGGATTCAGACAAATAAGGTAGGAGTTCAAATTTTGTTTGCATGCACTTTCTTGAAGTTGTATGGTTGACCCTTTGGTGAAAAGATGCAGGTATAGAATCTTACTGAATTCTTTGTATATCTGTTTGTCAATGGCTGTTGCAATGTTTTTTTATAGTATTATTAGATTCAAAAGCTGCAACAGTTGAGGCTTATTACTTTTTGTACTTATTTGTCATAACTTGCAATTCACTTCATGTGAACATACTGAAATATTGAATGAAATGTGATTTCTTGAATTTGAATGTAATGCGTCTTGTCCTTCAAGGGTAAACTATGTCCCTAAGCCGGTTTTGTTGTTACATTTATGTATTTATACAATTTATGCTCCATTGCAGATGATTATGACCGTTCTATTGACGAGGCAATACAATTGACAAAGTGAGTATTGCAAGAAAACAAGTAGTTGAAATCAATTTACATTCATTTTGAGTTGTAAGTGCTTTAGTTGACATACATTAATTTAAGTTGACTAGTGTCTAAAATTGATCAGTCAAATTTCAAGTTGGTTGTCATGTATTGAAGTAATGCTCAAGATTCAAGAACACATGTTTACAATACCTCTTGAAATCCTAATTGATTTGTAAAATGCATTCTTGTGTCTATTGCACTCCAGAAAGGGTCGCCAAGTGCCTGAGCCTGTTCATAAAAGATATGTAACAGTTGAGAATCAAGGAAATGGTACCAGTAACAATCCTGAAAATGCACTATCTTCAGAGTCCAAGGAGAGGAGTGAAGATTCAGATGCAGTGCGCGTATCTGGTCGTCTGACGCGCAGGTATTTCAAAATACGTGTTTAGTGTGTTTACAAAAGTTTTCATGTACTGTTTGTAGGGATTATTAAATCAATTTGTTAATTATTTTGGGGGATAAAACAACAATTTAATAAAAGTTTGCCAAAATTTTATAGTCTATACATGCATGCATATATGCATATTAATCCTAAACTGATTCTTCCCTGCTTTGTAGCAACCGGTTGAGACCAACGGATCAGAAATATGTTGAAAGAAAATATGGGGAATATGTCTCTGATAATGATGTTGGCAATGGGGATGGAGTATTTATGGAGGCTGTATATGAGGATGGACACAAAAAAGTCAAAAGCACCGAAATGTAATGAGTAGCTCAGATAGTGAGGAAGGGCACAAAGAGGATGAAGGCGACGAGGAATACAAAGAGGATGATGGCGATGAAGAGTCCAAGGAGGATGACGGCGATGAAGAATACAAAGAGGATGATGCTGACGAAGAGTACAAAGATGATGATGGTGATGAAGAGTACAAAGAGGATGAAGAGGATTTAGAAGATGATGACGAAGAATTGAGCATTGATTTTGATGATCGTCAGAATCGGAGAAGGCATTCAAGTCGAAGGAAAACAAGAAGGAAATCTCGTTATGATGAAGATGAAAGTGTTAGTGCCGAGTCTGATGATTCTGATGATGACAGTCAAGAACAACGGAGCGTTTGAGTCAAAGAAAGAGGAGGGGAAAACCTGTGCATGAAGTCCAATCAGGTTTGCGGCAAGTAAGAGAGCCACACGAGTGGATTATAGAAAATATGAGATATCTAATTCTGAGGAAGAGAATTCTATGGAGTTTGAGGAACAAGTAAAATCGAACGGAAGGAAATCTAGAGTAGAGTCAGATACAAGCATTAGTGTCAATTCTAATGTTGAAAATGAAAGCTCTCATACCGAGGTATTGGTGCAAGTTAGAGATGAAAAGCAGCTGATTACAGAAGAGGCTCAACCTTGTGCAGCTTTTACAGAAGAAGTCCAATCATGTGCAGCTTTTACAGAAGAAGTCCAATCATGTGCAGCTTTTACAGAAGAGGCCCAATCATGTGCACCTTTTACAGAAGAGGCCCAATCATGTGTGCCTTTTACAGAAGAGGCCCAATCTTGTGCAGCTTTTACAGAAGAACCAGTCATAAGGTCTTGGGAACAATTTGGAGAACAATCTCTAGATTTAAAGAATAGGCACTTCATCGACCTGAATGAGGCAGCTCCACTCTCAGGCTTTGATGATTTTCCCAACGATAACATGACAAAACAGCTAGGACCAGAGGATGCTATGTATGAGCAAGTTCAGAACAGAGAGAATGAAGACCGATGCTGATTTGTCTCACACAAACTAAAGAAATGGCCTGTTGTTGGAGGCATGTATTTTCATTTTTATATTGTTTTAGATTTTCTTTTTCCATCATAGTATCAGCCACTTTTGCTTCATACAGGATTCTCCAAGTCAAGTCCCTAGACCCTTCATTTTCTAAACTCAGGTGTACAGTATACTCAAATTGTCTGAGAGATGCTAGGGTTACTCCTGTATGAAATTTTTGCAGTGGGGATCTGTCCTTTGTTCTAATTGTAATTCATGTTTACTAAAAGGTAAATTTCTTGACCTTTCATATTTTCTTATGGATGAGGAGAAAATGGATGTTAAATTCTGCATATGGTTTTGATGTAAAATCTCTTATAAATCTTAAGGTCCTTTGTAATTTATTGTAGATTTCAATCTTGAAACTTCCCAATCATATTTGTCCTAAAGTGCTGCCTTCATAATTCATTACATTTCTTCTAGATTGATTGCTTTTGTGGCAACAGGTGGGCCAAAATGAGGTCTGCTCCAGACTGACGTCTTGTAAAATATTCTTTTTCAGACAGATGTATTAACAGACTATAGTTGGTGTTTTTAATCACACAAGACGAATCCCATGGTGTGTTGAACGTCTCTTACATTCCTTCCTTGGAGCCATACTGATCAGGTCAAACTTGATACCTTCAAACATGGTCAGTTGAATTATTCACTTCATGGCCAAAAATGGGGAAGAAGCCATTAAGCTAAAAGGTTGACCAAGCATCTCCCTTCAGATATTTAAAAGATAAGGACCAATATACATGTGTTCATGTTCATGTATATGTATAATGTCCTAGGTAGTCTTGATTATACAAAATTCAAATATACAATAAACTAGTAAATGCCAGGTCTGTTGTATATAATCTTGCATAATTTTCAAACGGTGTCTGTTTCTTGACCAAATAATACTGTAAAATTTGATTTGGTTCCCAAAGAAAGTTCTGGTGTTGGTGACATTAGTGTTCTATAGTATTTGAATCTATGACCAACTTTTACCACCATGTTGCCTTTGAACTTTGATATCTTTATCTGAAGTGTTTATTTTTAAAGAAATGGTAATAATTTTGTGTCTCTAGGCTATTGCAAGGCATCATCAAGAATATATACATGCATGGCTTATACTGTAGTTTTTGTCATGCATAGTTATTTGATTGGTCATCAGTCTTGTTATGAGAAGTGACATATCCTTCTCCTTAATTGTTCTTTATATGGAGTTCATTCTTAAGCATTTTAATCCATATTATTGTGGTTGCTGCATGGTTGGTAGAATGTGATACACCAGGAACAACATTGGTATGACAGTTTTCTTCTATAATGTTTCCCTGCATTGAGATATTTACCTATCAGAATGCAATCAGGCAGATCACATGGAACTATTTTGCAATAATAGTAGGCCTTCCTTTAGTATGAAGTATCTCTGATTAATGTCTAGTTTATGTGCTAATGCTTATAAGATTGTCAGGGCAATTATGAGGTGATGTATGACCACCCTGTGGTGACAAAAGTTTTGAATGCTCTTTATTTGCAAGTCATGTCATTTTGTCCCTTAATAAGAATGGAAAGTGACAATTAGTCCCTTAAAAAGTGAGCAGAAAGGAATTAAAGGAAAGTATGAAAAGGTGGTCATGTCATTTTGTACCGTTGCTACCCTGAAAGGAAGGCCTGGGCACTCAGATATGAATGTGAAGATGGTTGGATCATATAACGTAAATCTAATAGCATGTGTGTGAGTTGCTCTTAATCTTAACCCATCACTTTGTCTACTTACATTTTGAATCTTCAAATTTGTTACTTTAATGCATTGGAATCAGCCGCTTAACAAGGCAGCAACAGCAGAGCCCAGAGCCGATAAATTAGGAGGTGAGGTCACAAGAGAGCAGGAGACGACGATATAGGAGATCACGAGTCAACTTATGCAGACCAATCAAGCCCCTGTATTCATTGGTCTAGTCACAAAGATTGTCTTTTGGGGACTTTGGGGTTGAGAAGCGAACTAGACATTTAACCTCGAGATCTCCAAGTTAAAGGTGTGCGAGGGACGTAGCATTCATACAAGAAGCCGGACTTGATGGAATAGTATTCAACTTTCAAGTCATGGTGCTGTACAAAAGTTAATGCACATGGAGCTTTTGGTGGCATTGGTACAATGTGAAAATGGATAAATCAAGATCTTGGCTGGAAGCAAGTGGCACCAAAATTGCTTAGGATGAATATGTTGTAGATGTTTCACGGGAACCTTTCACAGATTATCGGTCATGATCACTGTCAAACATTTAAGTTTTTCAATTTCAACTGCAACACCCGAAGATTGGTGCCTGGTAAACATTTTTATTTTAATTAGCACAAAGTGCTTTGATTGCTTTATGGTTTGACTGTATTTTATTTAGTGATGGTGTATTATGTGACTAGGTAATTGCAATTCCCAATTTATTCACCCCCTAGTTCAAATCACTTCTCACTCCTAGGCGTAGCAGCCCAAGGTAAGCTTTGAACATGCCCTTCTGTAGCTGATATGTTTTAAATGACTAGGCGTAGTCATTTAAAGCTATGCACGCAAATTATCACAAGGGAAATCATTAACTGGAAAAACTAGAATACAAAAGGAAATACTTCGGAAGAAAACATTCAGGGTGAGATAGATTAAGCAAGAGGAAAAGAGCACCAATTGTTTTTTCTGTAAGACAGCATTGGTCGGACGATTTTATCCAAGGATTTTATATCCAACATGTGAGTTGATGGATTCTCTCCATTATATACAAGAGTTAATTAGATTTTCTCTGTTCTCATGTAGTTGCGAGTAACAGATTTCAAAACTTGGGCTGCGATAAAACTTTGAAGTTCTTGCGTAGACTTTGGTGATGCAAAATTTTCGCGGCAAAAGCATTTTTAGTTGTGTTGAATTTGCATTGACCGTGCTGGGTGTGTTGCTGGTATTTTCATTTTGAGATACTTTGTGTTACTTGTGGTGTTAGTATTTTCATTTTCAGATATTTTTTGTGATACTAAATTGACACATATGGCGTCACTTTAATAAAAAAAAAGATAATCCTTGGCTTTGGTATTTCAAGCTTTGTAATTGGGCTTGTAGTAACGTAAGAGACTTGGGCACAAACCCAATGTGGGCCCGGTTGTAAATAGATCTTGTATATATATGAGGCATTTTTCAATTTTTATTTTTATTTTTAATCGTAAAACATTACATAAACTTAGAGGCTTAACCAATTTTATGACAGTATAAACTTTCTATCAGAAAATATAACAAAATGGTTTTTGGACCCTTTTGTTCCCCATTTCGATGCACATACCCTTATGCCCCCGGCATATGCAACAAAATGCAGTGCACTATATCGAATTTTGTGACTTGTAGTATGTAATTTGTAAATTTATAAATTTTTAATCTGCAACTCTGTAGTCTTTAATCTGTAATAATCCCATTGAACTTTCCCACTTTTGAGGTGAGCGAGATAATTGTAGATTGATCGTCTCAAATAAGGATGGTCAGTACCATGCCGTGTAGAATAAGATAAACATATAAATGTCTACCAATATGATATTTATAGAAAACCTTCTCTGTTGAATAATGAGTGCATGATAACAATCATGACACCCAGATAGACAATATGCATGATGGAAATCATAGCGTCAAATGCAAAACATACCTGGCGGACAAGATAAATCATGTTTAAGTCATATACAATTTCATATAGAAGGCTAAGATGCCACAAAAAGAGATGAAAGGTATAAGCAAACAAGGTGCAAGGGCTGCACATAACAAAGGTAAATGAGATCGCAAACAAGGGAGATTGCGTGTCACACACAAACAAGGGCCAAGGGACAAGCACAATAGACAAGTAACAACACATCCATTGCACAAACAAACTAGAAATTAAGTGCATAGAGAAAGAGAAACCAGTCTATACAGCTGCGTGTTAGTATTGATATACGATAGTAACATAACACAATGCAAGCTATATGAGCATAACCAGGACGTGTTGGACATAGTAAATAACACCGAAATATATGTGCTCTTTATAGAAAGATGCCCTCAAGAAGACTAGTCCACTAGGCAAAAGGCAAGGGAGACATTGGAAAGCCATTTATGCTCTTATATGTCTTACATCATGCTCACATACCATGCGAAAGGTTGAGTATAGAAAATATATTATGTTTTTTTATCAAATCATATGACAAATAACCTAGGCAAAACAAAAATAGTAAGTGAAGTCATGCTCAAATCTCAGTTTTTGAATTATTGGAATATTATGATGTTTTTGAGTTTTGAAATATTTGCGTGTTTTTGAAATATTTTGATTTCTTGTAATTTCTTGAATATTTTGTGGAGGTGCTAACTTATGATTAAATCAAGGGGATGTGGATAGCCAAGAGGTGCGTCCATGTCCAAAATTGAAGGGTAACTCTTCTTAGGTGAAGATTGCTAGATGCATGTATGCATGAACTATTAGTGGAATCATGTGCCCTAGTGAGTAGATTATGTTGCATAGGAGGGTATGAAGATAATATACATGTAAAAGGATTGTCTTGGTGAAGAAGGCATCATTGTAAGCTTATGATGTAGGACATAAGTATTTTCCCTAGAAGTATTAGCTTGTGAAATGATATTAGGTGTGATGTGACATACTTTATATTGAATATCTAGTAGGGTAGAGTGTCCACCAATTGATTAGGTGCCATTTGAAGGTCTATATTTTCAATGTGCTATGACTGTGTCATGATGAAGTAGGTAGTTGGGAGAGATATATCATTGACTTACGACTTTTTCTTTGTGATTTCTATCATTAGATTTTTATTTGTAGCTTTGCAACTCTTGAAACTTACTAGTATGTGTAGTTGGTGCATTATACACATAATTGAGCTTACTCGGAGTTAATAACTTTAGTTCTCTTTCTTCATGCATGTGACATAGCTCATTGAAAGATTTATCAAATGTAATAGACTCTTGCAATGGTGCTTAGTAGGCATTGTTTAAAGAAATCTAGAAGCCCATTGTCCAAAAGTAAATTGTTCATCTTAGTAATCATAGTTTTATATCCCAACACAGAGTCATTGATTGCCTCATTGGATCATTGACAAAGTTTTTTCATTTTTGCGTAAGACTCTTTCACCAATGTTGATTGAGAAATGTGCTAGAAATTGATTGACCAAAGGAATGAATACTCTCGGGATTAGAGAGGGAAAACTAAGCAATGATCCCATTATAATATCCATCATTGATTGGAAAAGGAATTTGTTGATGGTTGGAAACTATTTATTGTACTTCTAGTGTAAAATGAGGAATGTTGTTGGTTGTGATGCATGCTTGTTATCCGCTTGGATGTCATATTTGGATTTTTGTGAAGCTTGATATTCATCATCCATATGTCGGAAATGAGTTCCAATATTCTTAAATTTGTTGTAGGTATATCTTGTATTTGTTCTTCCTTCTTGAGAAACCCTTTCTTAAAAATGTTGGTTTGCTTGTTTTACACTTGCAAATTATCATTTTGTGATTGTTTAGTTTGTATCTCTTATTTTAGTAACCACCGAAGCAACCTCTTCGCAAGTTGTTCTTTTGCCAACTCCTATTTTTCCAATTATTTATTTTCGAATCTTTCCTATTCCATATGTTCCCTTTGTAGTCGTTTTTGTTGTCGTTCGACTTTCCCTTTGTAATGTTCTTTTTGTAATTTTTTCTATTCTTTTTGTTGAGACATAATAGTAGTAAATCAAACAAAGTTGCACATAAATTAAGCAAAATAATTCTATTGTTTAATGAATTGAGAGTTGAATTCATAACATTTGATTACGTAAAAAGAACAATATGAGAAAGATTAATATTTTAGTGAAGCATGAAGAGTGCGCACATAGCTTGATGAGTCGGGATAGGAAACCATGATCGGATTGTTTCATTTAAGGTGGTCTATCATTCAAAAGTGGTGAAACATGCATTCCAAAAGGATAAATGAGGGAACTTTTGATTTTAAAAAAGCACAATTAAGGTTTTGTAGGCCATTTTAGTTATGATAAGACTCACATATAGCTTGTAGAAAATTAATTTATGCCCTGAGATGAATTCATGTGCGGAATTTTTGCAAGAATGTAGACCATGCCAATTGGCTAAAGTGAGGTGTCAAAATTTATGGTTATATAAGCCATTGCATATATTAAAGCCATGGGAAAATATGGATTCCTTTTAGGGTTACTTAAAAACACATTAAGATTTTGATTCCATATTTGTTGTGGATGAATTTTCCGAATGGTACACTTCATAGCATGTAAGAAAATAAATGGTATTAATCCTCCTTGCGTAGTGTATCCATAAATTCCGGTTAACTTCGACATGCGAAATGAATCTCAAATCTTTGAAAATAAATGGTGTAACAAACATTGCAAATTTATTTTTTTGGGAGATTGTAAAGATTGTTGGAAAATTTTGGAGGAAAATGTGGAATAAGTTAGATACAAGGTTACAATTCGGTTCAACTTATCATCCATCAACAGACAGACATAAGGAGATATTGAATATAAGTTTTTGTAATCTTCTAAGATGCTTAGTTAGAGATAACTTCGGTACATGGGATTCAATACTAGCATAGGTAGAATTCACATACAACAATTCAATAAACATAAGTATAGGAAAACACCATTTCAAATTGTGTATGGTAGTAGTCCAAGAGGAGTTGCGAAATTAAGAAGCTTAAGTAGTGAACAAGAAAAGAGTGGAAAAAATATAAATTTTGTAGAACACATCTAGAGTGTATGAGTAGTTTTAAAGAAGTAACACATAATATAAGCAACATGCTTTTGAAGAGAAGGCAAGTTGATTTCTAGGTTGGAGACATGGTTAAAATGGAAGAAGATAGGACCATGCAAATCATTTGGGAAGTTTTCATCTAATGTATATGAGATTGAGTTACCAAAAGGTATTGATATGTTGAACATGTTTAATACAACAAATTTGTATCCTTGTTTTGAAGGAAAGAGTAGCCTATAAATCATATATTCAAATTGGAGATATCATATGCCAAAGAAATAACTCGAGGAAGAAGAGAGATGGTTGATACAAGGATAAAGACAATGAGTAAAAAGAACTACAAAGAGTAATTGATAAAATGGAAGGGCTGAGATATTGAAAATGTGTCATGGATCAACACATTTGAAACAACGAGACACAAGATACCAAATTGAGAATTGACATGAGGAGGTTCTCATGAAACATTTTCTTACATGGCGTGTATGACGCAAGAGCATATGGGTTCATAGGTAATCCATATCAATAAAAACAACTAGAATATAATTTTATAGTGTTTGTACGTTGTGATATGTCTAGAGGAGCATAATAGGTTTGTAGTAAATTTAATATTTGAAACAAGTTCCATGTATTTTTAAAGTAATTATTTCAATGGTACAACACCAAAATGCTTGCTTATAAAAAAGGCCACGCATAGGAAATAGAGGTGCAAAATACATCATGGTATTTTCATGATATGGATGGTTGAGTGCTTTGATGCTTGAGACAAGTTAAGATCACTTGGTGCAATCTTGGGATACTTAAAACAATTACTTCATGTGACACTTTGAATCATAGAATCAATTTTCTTGTGTGTGGTGTCACATACTTCATTTTTAGGGGTTTCCATTAGCATTAATGAGGTGTCTATTCATTGCTTAGGTTCAAGCTCCAAATCCTATTATATGGATCCCTCCACATCGATTAAAACTTATTTGGGTATTTTTTGAATTAATAAAGACAATGTAAATGAATAACATAATTTGTAAGCAAATATTTTAGCTCATAAAAAAATTAGGCATTCTTGTTTATTAAAAAAAATGTGGGTAAGAGTTTTTAACAAATTTATGGGTCTACGATGAAAAATCAACTCCTAATGAGATCTCTAAAGAGATCCTCATGGATGAACAAATACCTAGATTTTAGTAGTAAGAATGGTAGTCTTAATCTACACTTTCAACCATGTTATTATGCATATATTTAGTTTTAACTAGTCTTAGTTTACAATTTTAGTCACATCATTGTACCAACCATTGCATTTTTATTGGAAACTCGTAAACAATTATAATTAGTATAGATATCTTAAACACATATATCTAAAAGTTCCAATATAAATCAATCTCAAGGGTTTTTATCTTGGATTTTTGTATAAGGTATTGATTAACAAATCTATTAGCTTCTCTAGGAAACTCCTCTTTGGATAGTGACAAACAACATCAATCTAGTTGCACCAATGTGTTTGGGATTGAAACAAAAATCTTGGCAAAAAGGGGGCTTCCAACTTTTCCACATGGTCAAGATATTATGATTTTTATTGACTTTCCAAAGTAAAAATAAAAAAGAGTCTAAGTGACATCAAACAAATGTCAAATTTAAGGATGAAATTACATTTTGACAATTAAATGGATGCTAACTTTAAGGCCACTATTATTATTTATTCATGGACAATATAGAGCACCACCACCACTCGTAATTGCCATTACAAGATGGTTGTATACTTAAAAGTTTGCTTTGCAGGAATTGTTAATGTGATTTGTATTAGATTGAGCTTCAATGTTCTACTCTCAACTACATATTTCAAGCTTCAACAAAGTTAGAAACGACATCAACAACAAAATTAATAAGTAAGAGTAAATAAATCTAAGGGTCCGACCCTTTCGTAGTCTCTTCTAGATTGGATGATAAGGTGGCATTCTCTCATTACTAAAAGTCACACCCCACCATCGATTTATTTTCAATCTATGGCAAGGCACTATCAAAAGAGTGGCTAGGCTAAATGCTAAAGGAATGTGGACCTCTTTGGAGCATAAAGGTACATTTTTGGGCAAATGAAACAAAGGTACAAGTGAAATTAGGAAACACAAGAATTAAGAAACAATCCGAATCATCTTACAAACTAAAGATTATTCGGTAGGAAAGAGCCCTATCATACCATTTGACAAGTTATTATCTTTCCCTACCTATTAATGGATCACGAGCCATGCTTTCAAAGGTTCTGAAGGAAGATGCACAAAAATGACATAAATCATTTTTAAATTCTCAAGCTTGTAACTCAATGTTCCAATCTTCAAGATATGTAGCTCATTTCAAATCTTTTCAAGAAATCTTTCCATTCATGCAAAAACCTAACAATTGATATGTTTTAACAAGTAGTTGATCAAGGCCAAAGCTCTCCAATGTCATTCTATTCAAGCTAAATACTTTAGGTACAATGACTAATACTTATTCGTTGTAATTTAATACTTTGAGTGGCTTGAGACTTGAGGAAGTGTTCAAAATTCAAATCTCTCGACAAATTTCTCAAGTTGAGCTATTCTCTCACATGTAGCTGACATTTTCAACACATCTATGCTCATTAATCAAAACTTCCATGTGGAGAGGGAACAAACGACCCCCAAGGACTACCATAACTACAAAGAATGTATACATGTCAATATTTCATTTGTTTTTTAACTTCGATACCTAATATTTTGAAGTTTTTGACTCACTTATCTTCTCTATTAAATTCTATAAATTCGGCTAAGATTTTGTAGAGGTTTGAATCTTTCTCTTTTAGAGAGATTGGCTTAGGTTCTCAAATTTTCAAACTTTACGAGTTTGTGTGTTTGGGATGGTTGTTATTGCTTCAAGCTATAGCTATTTTCTAGAAGCTTACTATTCCCAAGAAGTATCTCAAACCTCTTGTATGTTGTATGTATGATTTTTCCTAGCCTTTGATTTATGAATACAATATGAGTGTATACAATATGATTGACATAAGTTTCTAATCTCAAAGACCCTTTATTTTTGTCATGCTACTATGTTCTCGTGTCCATAGTGAGAATGGAGTCCACCTTTGAGTATTCATCAAGTTGACTTACTCAAGCCTTGCATGCTTACTTGATTTTTGTGTGTTTATAAGATGGGCATTTACTGATAGATTTTTTTTTTTTTTGTTCTCTAGTGCATCAACAATTCTTAATCTTTTGTTATCCTTTTCTATCTCTCTCTCTCTCCCTAATAAATCCCTAATAAATGTTACCTCATCTTTCATTAATACATTGGAGTAGGAAAAATTCTAGCTCTATCGGTGGTTGTCTACAAGGCGTAGTCCCACACTGAGTAGACATTCCATGTTATGTTAAATATACAAGTGCAATGTAAACTAGATATCCTTAACATAAAGTTAAATAAAACTAAAATTAGTTTAATCAGCCCCATTATTCTTATGAAATATACACATTTGTTAAGTTTAAACTATGAATTAAGAAAATAATGGATGAATAATGCTTGAATTTTAACCATGACCTTTGTCGATGCATCAAAATATACAAGTGGCGAGTCCTCACACCAAAGCACATATATAGCTTACTCGGAGTTTCAATTCACCTCATTTAAATAAATTCATATGGCCATAATTTTTTTAAAAAAGTAATATAATAGATTGAACATTAAATTATTGGATTGGAAATGATACAAAAGTGCAACATGCCAAAATAGAATTTATAAAAAGGGCTAAATAATACTTCTTTAGAGAATTTTGCATAACATCCAATTCCCAAAACCCTTCTCAACAATAATTGGAGATTTATTTTCACATATTGTGTTGAGCTCAAGTTTTGACTAAGTATATACTTATTTCAGCTAAGTATTCATTTAGCAACACATAAGGTATTTTGGTCTAAGTTTGGGTGAGGCATGAGACTTGGAAGCCTCGGGATCTCTTAATGATGCACACATAGGGTGGAGAAGGGGTGAAAACCGACACACACGAGTAGGAAAAGAAAACTGAGAGTTGGCATACGCAAGACATAGGGAGAGGGGCCAATAGGTGAACATGGTCCAATAGTTGACACGAATCTTGATCACACAATACCCAATAGTTGTTATAGTACCATCTCATAGTTGTCATAGTACTATCTAGTGGTTATTTATTTTGATATAATAATTATGTAGAGTATCCAATCACATCATGACATGTAAGACCTCTCACCCATGTACAAGTATTAAAAATTCAATGTTCAAGCATTATCACCCATGTTCAAGTATTAGTTTCCACCATGGTTATAGTGTAACTCAAATTTATTATTTTAAATCAATTAAAAATATGGCTTTCCCTCCAATTAAACATTCCAAAGAAAAATATAAGCTAAGACAAATTTGAGCTACATATTGGTGAAAAAATTGCGATCCCACATGGTAAACAATTGATTTTGTGGACCCCTTAACTTTTGGTGTGCCACTACTAGCCCCTTTCCCTAGAAAGGAATGAAAAATGACACATGCATTGAAAAAGGAAGTATTTTCCAAATGGCATGTGCAAGACCCAAAAGTTGTTGAAGATATGTGGTACATGGGAGGCCAAGAAAATATTATAAACACATGGTGCGAGTAATTTCACTTGATAGAAATAAAGAGTGTGTTAGAGCCATACTTTAGAAAAGCAAGTCATGGAAAGAGTAGTGAGTCTTTGAGAGGAATCCAAACTTAACGACAAGTTGGAGGAAGGAATGAGTATTGCAACATTGAACATGGATCTAGAAATGACAACTTGGATAGGGATTAAGATGGACCAAGTGAGAATGCGAGTTATCTAACATGTATGTTGATCATGTACATATAAGACATTCATTGTAAACTAGAACATGACGACCAATGTGATTAATTGTTAAAGCCGATGAAGGAAATGCACCATCGGTATAAATACATTTCCTTACATTGGTTTTGGGGATAATTATGGTTGGATGGTGATTATGGTTGTAATTTATGTATTGTGCATGAAATACTAAGTGATTGGTAAATGATTCATTTATTCTTGTTCTTTTGCTTATGGGTGATTGATTAGATTGAGAATATGAATATTCATGAATGATGTTATCTTCTCTAATGATCACAATCTTACCAATGATTAAGTATATGCATGAGTGCCCTCTTAACCATAACAATGTAGCCGAAACTAATTGGGCCATCTTATATTGGACCTCGGGTGAACACACAAGGTGGTCAACTTGTATGATAGGTCGATCACGAGAGCATTACATGCGATAGTGTATGCTTAAGTTGCTTGAGCTTGAATGCACATTGTGGATTGTGGTTTAGGCGAAAGTATAACAACATATGATGAACATTAAAAACCTCAAAATATCGACAAAAAAACAAAATACCTAATTTTTTTCAAAAGTAAGAATACAATAAATGTAAAATAAATACAACACAAAAATCAATCGAGAAAAGCAATAAAACAATGGGGTGGGTTTAGGGAGATAAAGAGTATATTTATAGACACAAAAAATCTTCCCATTTGAGAATATTTATAATAAGTTCCACAAAGTGACTAGTCATTGTCATGTCATATTCTAGTAAGTGCTAGCGAATGCGATGATTTCCTTTGGGAGAAATAGGTTAGAAGCAAAAAAAAGTTATTTAAGTGTGTCGAAGGTGTATTTCAAGTTAAAGTAGATTGTGGCTTGCTAAATCTGACACCACCCACCACATTTGTATCAAAGATATACTATTTTTGAAATGACATACTAGTTTTTATTATGCGTGACTATTGCTTTTCTTTATTTTCTCGGTTTTCGACTATCATTTTCTTCCCTATCATTGTTTTTCTTCTATGTTGTATCACATTTAAGAAAACAAGGAATCTCTTACAGAACTTGGACATTACACGTACACTTTGATGGTGTTCATAAGGTATTAAATAGAAATTTACAAGCTTCATTATTTTTCGGGTTCTAAAGAGAAAGAATCCTTAGTGGATTAATGCAAAAAAAATCCGTTGTTGTAAGTTAGAGAGCATTTTACACTCAACAACATAAGAAATCACATAGAGTGCAGGTGTACAACTTTTGATCCACATATAAAATTTTCCTAGCACTCATTTGAAGAAGCTGTTGGAGGGTCTCAATTCTTGATGATTTTGTGTGTATCCTTTGTTTTATTACAATCACTCGAGCTTAAAAATGAAAAGAGGGGTTACAAAATACTACAAGAAACAATAATTACAGTTGGATTTCAAACGTAGAACCTACTGAATTTTCCCCATTTTTTATTTTATCCCCCTTTAGCACAAATTGCACTCATGTGAATAATGCGAGCGAGATTAAGACAATAAAGTGGAAAAAGGTAGCAAATATTAGTTGGGCAAGAACAATCTACGTTATGGAATGTGTGTGGGACATACGAGGATTTGATCCCCTCATTTTTATTTCCAATTTTCCTTTCAAGTCTTCATTTTATCTAACAAATTAAATTTCATCCAATTAAAAACCTTTACACCATAAAAAATAAATAGAAAAATAACAAATCCCATTTTATGGCAATCGCCATGTTCCCCTATGTCGTGTCATAGACATATGTCCTCCACAGGAATCAAAGTATAGACAACCCCGATGCATGAAGGACATGGATGCCATTTATTCCTTACCTACAACTAATGAATAAGGTTTCTTGTATTTGATTTCGTGGGGAAATATTGTTATAGTGTGGAGGATGTCGATTTAAATTGTGCGGAGTCCATTTAGGCTCACCAAAAACCGTCAATTTCGTGATCATCGCGCCTTGTTAGTTTAGTTTTCACTAGTTCCAGTGACTACATACGGCTAGAGTATGGATGAGGCTCAAGAACACCCAATACAATGTTCTCACATTTAACCACCGTTGGGGCGAAGATGCATAAGTTTTAATCAAAAAACATTATTATGCTTTATGTTGGATTTTCTTGCATTAAAGAGACTGCATCTCGTCCATGTTGGTAGTTGGTGATTACATAGTTTTGTTCATCCTTCATATCAGATGCATGAACAAAATACGGGGAATTTTTATTTATTTGGTTTGTTTAAAAAGAAGCTACGTATCTTGACCCTATGGAAATATATTTTTTCTTTGGATAAGATAATATTGTCGACTATTAGAAAACACACTTACAGAGGAGCGAGGCATCGGACTTGGGGAAATGTGTTTATCAAAGCAATTGTGTGATATATATTAGAAGCAAAAAAATTTATTTAATTGTATCAAAGGTGTATTTCAAGTTAAAGTAGATTGTGGCTTGTTGAATATGACACCATCCACCACGTCTATATCGACAATATACTATTTTTAAATGACATAGTATTTTTTTGCTATGCGTGATTATTGCTTTTCTTTATTTTCTTTGTTTTTGAATGTCATTTTCTTCCCTACCATTGTTTTCTTATGTTTTTATTCTATGTGGTGTCACATTTAAGAAAACAAGGAATCTCTTATAGACATGGACATTACATGTACACTTTGATGGTTCTCTATAAGCAATTAAACACAAAGTCGCTAGCTTTAATTATTTTTCGGGTCTAAAGAGAAAGAATCGTGAGTGGATTGATGCAAAAGAAAAATCCGTCGTTGTAAGTTAGAGAGTAGTTTACACTCAACAACATAAGAAATCACATGGAGTCTCGAGTCTAAAAATTTCTATCTGCATATAAAATATTCCTAGCACTCATTTGAGCAACAATTGGAGGGTTCAATTCTTGATGATTTTTTGTGCAACCTTTGTTTTCTTGTAATTACTCAAGCTTAAAACTGAAAAGGGGGTTAAAAGTACTACAAGAAGCAATCATTACCATTGTCGTGTCTTGACATGGTTACCCTCCCGAAAATCATGGTATAGATAGGCCCCATGAATGAAGGATGTGGATGCTATTTTTTCCTGCCTATGACCAACAAACAAAGTGTGTTGTACTCGGGTTTATGGGAAAAAAGCGACGGATGTGGAGGATGTCGAATTTCAAATGTGTGGAGCCCATTTAGGCTCACCACAACACTATCAATTCCATGACCGTCAAGGTCGATGATTTGATTTTCATGGGTTCCATTGACTATACATTTAAAGTATGGAGGAGGCTCATGACCAACCAATATTGGATGTTCTCACATTCCTTTGTCCACTTTGGGTTGAAGATGTGTATGTTCTAATAAGAAAACATTATTTTTACGTGTTGGCTTTGCTTGCATTAAAGAGATGACATTGAAAATGGGGGCTACGATGTGTTACTGAGAAGTAAGCATTACAATTGGGTTTTGAACTTGTAACCTATTGGATTTTCCCCACTTTCTATTTTTGCACCTTTAAGTGTAGAGTACACTCACGTGAATAATGCGAGCGAGATCAAGACAATAAAGTGGAGCACAAATAGCAAATATTATTTGGGTAGAAACAATTTGAGCCATGGAATAGGTGTGGGACATGTAGTATTCAACTCCCACTTTTTATTTCCAACTTTCCATTCATGTCTTCTTATCTAACACATTAAATGTCGTCTAATCGAAAGCCTTGATGTCGTAAAAAATAAATACAAAAATAACAAATCCCATTTTATGGTGGTCACAATGTTGCACTAGTTAATGGACAACCCCTTGCGTTGTGTTGTTGAAGTCAAACCTCTTGGGAATCAAAGTATAGACAAAGTGCCATGCATGAAGGACGTGTTCGGTTTATTGTCTCACTTCCTCTACTTTTTCAACAATAGCTTCCCCTCATGTTCCTTGTGTTTCATCTTTCTTCTCATCTTCTTTTCCTGATGTTTCAATCTTCTTCTCACTTTATGTTTCTTTATATTTATTTACATATACCTTAGTACGAGGTCTTGGTGAGAAGGAGATGGAGAATTTTTGTGAGGAGTTTCTGAAGAGGGTGAGTTTCCTTCTAAGAAGCATTGAATTCACAATTTCTTATCGAACAATTGAATTTTGAGAATTTCTTATCGAACCATTGTTTGGTTCTCAATAGAATAGAACATTAAGATCATCCAAATTATCCTTCTCCTTTTGAGACCAATCAATAGTTGGAGAGGATATAATTAAACTAAATTAATAAATTATGGAGCAAGCAAATCAAAATTATCTTCAACCATGCCCTTTGGTACTTTGTGCAATTTGAAGCCTTGGATTTGTTGGAGGGGCATTCTGCCATGCAATCTTTTCTTACTTCAAAATCATCATCACAATCTTCCCAATAATCCTCAATTGTAGGCACATGTAGGTAAGTGAGACAAGGATTATTGCTAATGAATTTATTGTTGTCAAATGATGCCCTCTTCTAAAAAGGATGCATGTGAAAAGGAGAGATAGTTCTCTCAATATTTTGAGCATCAAGAGCAAACTCTGCAAGTATAATTTCCCAAGGATATGGGAAACTGGATTCAGTACCTTTTTATCTCTACGAGGTTTTGTGGAGAAGATACAATTGTCTACAAAGCTCTATCAGGATGATCTTTTCATTGTAATAAATAGGAAGCTTGTATGGTACTCTTTCAAATCTCGTTGTCTTGATGTATGAAAACATATGAAATTAGATAAAAAAGCTTCTATAAACAACTATCATATGTTTGGCCTCTCGAGAAACTTTGCTAATGACATTTCCTTCCAATAATCGACTAGAAACATTGTGAAAGCATCATTGACCCTTATGTAATGACTTTTGATATTATCATAGGTCAATTGGGTATAAAACTCAAAGATAGGAAGATGTTGCCTGCTACTCTGGGCTTAATAAGACACTCGATTCCATATCCAAAAAGGTGTAGATTAAATAAGAAGTCATACGAAATGATTTGGTTTGATGGACACTAGTGAGTACATTGAGCCATGTTCTCACAAATAGTTTCCCCTCAATTGAGATTTTACTCACCCTCACAAATCAAGTTGATAAAGATGCACATCCAGGTTTTAAAACTCTTTGGTCGAGGGAAGACTAATTTTTCTCACAAGGAGTGTGATGATATCGAGACAAATCTTCAATAAAATCACTTATGTAGAGAGTATTTGGCAGCTTAGAAAGTCCTCTCTTCTTTACTTTTAACCAATACATGATAATCATTGATTGATACTCATTCGGGGTTAGGTCAAATTATTTTTGTGCATCAACCATAGTCAAGATTTTAGAGTTTTCGAAAGTGGGAATGCGAGGACCAAGTTAATGTGGTGTGCATATATCGAGAAATCAGCTACCCTCGTGGGTCTTTTAATTCTTTTATTTGAGGATAAAAGCATGAGGCACATGTTAAGACGGTGTCATTACACAAAAAGAGTTAGGAAAGCCCCCGACATGGGTTAGACTACTTTGCTTAAGATTCTTTCAACCAATGGGGTTGGATTGACATCTCTCATCTTGGCCCATAATTTGTTCAAGTCCATATGTTTAATGTCACTTGTCCCCAATTTAAAGTATTAAGGTTTTAAGGGAGGAAATGGGTTCATACAAATCATGCTTTGGAACTTAATCTTGCTTAAATTTGAAACTCACACGGGAAGGATAGGCTCTTACAGGGAAAATCTTGATGAACCAAAGAAGAAGGGCACTAAAACAAGAGAATGCTTTGAAAATAGGTCAAAAAATGATGAAAAATCTTACCGAGTTGGATGAAGATGAATGTGACCTTCTAATGATCACAATGCACTTTAAAATTTTGATAACTTGGTTTGGGAATGAAGGAGAAACGATTGAAAAACCACTTTTAGAGGATGGGAAACTTCACAGAGCGAGAATGAGCTTTGATTCGTGAATGAGGAGAAAATGGAAAAAAACAAGGTTAAATAAACTCATGGATGGGCAAAAAAATTACCACAATGAATGCCCCAAAGGCCATTAAATCAGTGAATCAGCTCATGAGAGGCCCTTGGGAACATTTCCACGCGGGAAAAAACACCCAACTTATCCGATTAAATGGAGATGCGGAAGAAGCGGGGAAGCATGACACATAAGGAGCACAGGAACCATTTCCCTTGGTTCTCTCCACGAGACAAATTAACTAATGGGGTGTGGAGAGTCGGATAAGTCGGTAATGTGGGGAACTAACGAAGTGTGGAGCAGTACCATGAGTACCGGCCGAGGTGACATGGCTGATTGGGATGGAGAAAGTGGTGCTACATGGAAGGGGTGGAACATGGGAACAAGTTCTGGGGTTCTAGTCGGGCACTGATAATGCTGATGTGAATGGGAAGCAAACACGTCGGCCATGTAGAGAACACAAGGAACAATGGAACAAGTGCTCGGAGTTCCAAAAACACACAATTAAGCGATCAATCAAATAGAATGGAGATGATGGGAGATCGGGTTACGGGAGGAACAATGAAACAATTCCTTATATTCCTCAAGGATCTGAAGTTTCCAATTTTGAGCCTTAAAACCTAGAAAATGACTAACTCCTTTCTCACTCTCTTAAAACATTGATTTAACACGAGCAATGATGACTAGAATGCAAAGGACTTACCCACAACTTAAAAATTTCAAAATTTTCCAAAATTTATTAGTCCATGATAATAGGCCCCTTTAAGCTCAAGTTGCACGCATGTGAATAATGTGAGTGAGATCAAGATGATAAAGTGGAGCAAAGATAATAAATATTATTTGGTCAAGAATAGTCTACATCGTGGAATAGGTGTGGGACAAACATGACTTTAATCCCCATTTTTTTTTCAAATTTCCATTCATGTCCTTGTTTTATCTAGCAAATTAAATGTTGTTCAATCGAAAACCTTTGCACCATAAAAATAAATAGAAAGATAACAAATCCCAATTTATGGCATTCATTGTGTTGTTGATACTAGACAACCCTTATGGTGTGTTGTGGACATTTTTCCTCCATGGGAATCAAAGTATATACATCCTCCATGCATGAAGGACATGAATGCCATTTCTTCCCTACCTATGACCAATGTATAAGGTATCATATATTTAGGTTCATGGGGAAATATTGTTATAGTGTGGAGGATGTTAGATTTTAAATGTGTGGAGTCCATTCAGGATCACCACGACATAATCAATTATGTGGCCGTCGGGACATATCGGTTTAGTTTTCATTGGTTGATGATTACATGTAGCTAAAGTATGGATGAGGCTCAAGACCACCCAATACATCGTTCTCACATTCCTCCACCGTTGGGGTGAAGATGCATAAGTTTTAATCGAGAAAACATTATTTTTCTTCATGTTGGATTTTCTTGTGTTAAAGAGACTCCATCTCGTCCATGTTGGCCGCTTAATGATTGTGCGATTTTGTTCATCCTTCGTATTCTTTGCGTGAACAAAATACGAGGAAGTTTTAGTGATTTGGTTTGTTTTAAAATAAGTTACGTATTTAGATAAGATAATATTGTTGATTATAAAAAAACACTTTTATACTTTTAAATCTTGATATATATTATAAAATCTACTCGTCGCTCATATGACCAACCATTGGAGGGCTCAATTATCGATGGTTGTTCGTGTATTCCTATTTCTTGTAATTACTCAAGCTTACAACTAAAAAGGGGGCTCTGATGTGCTACAAGAAGTAAACATTACGGTTGGGTTACGACCCTATAACCTATTCAATTTTCCCCATTTTTTTATTTTTTTCCCTCATGTGAATAATGTGAGCGAGAATGAGAATATAAACTAGAGCACAAATACCATATATTATTTGGGTAGGGAAAAACTAAGTTACAAAATAGGTATGGGAAATGCGGGGATTTAATTCCCACCTTTTTGTTTCTAACTTTCTATTCATATATTTGTCTTATCTAAAAACTTAAACACCATCGATAAAAAACCTAAACGTCTTTAAAAACTAAATTAAAAAATAACAAAGCCCATTTAATGGTGGTCAGCGTGATGTTATTGCCGCACAATAGTTGTGGCGGTGTCGATATGGTTACCCTATCTATAAATCATGGTATAAAAAATGCCCATGTATTAAGGATGTGGATTCCATTTCTTCCTTCTTACAACCAACAAACAAGGTGTGTTGTACTTGAGTTAAATGGGACAAGGCTGTAAACATGTGGATGATGTTAGATTTTAAATGTGTGGAGTCCATTTAGGCTCACCATGGTGCCATCAATTCCACGACCACCAAGGTGGATGATTTAATTATCACGAGTTCCACCGATTGTACATTTACAATATAGAGGATTCTCAAGACAAACCAATACCATCTTCTCACATTCCTATGTCTAATGGGCTGAAGATGTGTAAGTATTAATCAGAAAACATTCTTACGCTTCATGTTGGGTTTTCTTGTGTTGAAGAGATGATGTTAAAACCGAGGGCTACAAAGTGCTACAAATAAAGAAGAATAACAATCATCTCTCGTTATTTTAGCCTCGGTGGGAACCCAAATTTAGTCTTGGGGCCGCTATGGGTGCCATGGTCCCACATGTGGGCACCTCGATCCCTTTTACACTTTTTCGCTACTTTTGGGGCCTCTTCTAGCCATTTTTCATTTTTATATTTCTTTTGCTCGGAATTTTAAGGGTTAATTTCAAAATTAGAGCAAGAGAACCCTATAAATATAAAGTTATGAGACCATAATGAGGGACCTAACATCATCTACTACTATCACTCCATCTAGAGTTGCATCCATCTATTGCATTGACATCCACATAGCTCCATCATCAAGGCATAAACTAGGACATCTGCATCACACTTCATAGGGGAGGGATTCTATTCTATTCCATGCACACATTCTATTACATTTTCTACATTTAGTATTTCTCGCTATTTCACAAAGTGCGACTGGCACAAGAGCACCTAAGGCATGACATGCACACACTCACCAAAACTAAATTTCGATATGAAATGTAGTGCAATACTTAGTTTAGTAAGCCTTTGTTGTGGCAACCGAGGTCGATCTAAGCCGATTCATTTTTATCTTTCCTATTTTTAGAGTTTTGATACTTCCTTTTCAGTCTTTTGTAGGTTATTCTTCCTCTCAGAATTTTTGGAGCATTCAGCGTAGTACAAAGAAATTATTACAAAAAATAATGAAGGATAACATTCATCTCCCAAAACTATGAAGACCAGTTCCAGATGATTTTACCGGACCAAGGCACCTATTTTCATTACGAGCACCCGTGGGCATCCCATTCCTCTCCCAGGTGCTCCTGCTGACCACATCACCCAGATCTGTCTTCTGCGGGACCTCAATACAATCATTCGTACTTTCTAATTTTTTGTTCATAACTAACCACATCCAACAAGCTTTTGTTATTGAGATGAGTTCTTTCCTCTTCCCTCTTGCACATTAGGGTTTAGTATTTCATTTTATATTTTTTCTTAGATCATTAAAATAGTTCTTTACTACATTTATTTACTTTAGTACAACTATGCATAACTTAGATTAACTACCTTAACACTACATAGTTAGTCCAATTTTAGTTAATCATTTTGATGAACCCGACGACGAGAGGACTAGGGTGCTAACTAGTGTTTTGGTAAGGAAAAAGACACCTGCTATGGGAAAAACATCTCGGAAGTGACCTTCATAGGTCAGAGATGATGTTATCCTTCGCTATTATTTATTGCATTAATTTTTGTCGCACCAAATGCTCCAAATATTCCAAGAGGAAGAATAACTTGCAAAAGACCAAAAGGAAGTATCAAAACCCTAAAAAAATAAAGATGCAAATGAATGGGTCGAATTGACCTCATTTGCCCACAACAAAGGGGCTTATTAATCGAGCGTTGCACTACATTTTGGATCGAAATGTAGTTATAGTGAGTGTGTGCATGTCATGCCCTAGGTGCTCTTGTGCCAGTCACACTTTGTGAAATAACGAGAAATAACTAAATGTAGAAAATGTAATATAATGTGTTCATGGAATAGAATAAAATCTCTCCCCTATGAAGTGTGATGCAAATGTCCTAGCTTGTGCCTTGATGATGGAGCTATGTGGATGCCAATGTAATAAATGGATGTAACTCTAGATGGAGTGATAGTAGTAGATGATGCTAGGTCCCTCATTATGGTCTCATAACTTTATATTTATAGTGTCCTCTTGATCTAGTTTTTAATTAACCCCAAAAGGTTGATCATAAGAAAGATAAAGTTGAAAAACAACTAGAAGAGGCCCAAAATGTGGTGGGAAATTTTAAAAGGGACTGGGCGCCCCTAGGTGTGACTAGGGTGCCCATGGGCACCCAAGACTAAATCTGGATGCCCAGTGAGGTTAAAATAACGCGGGATGTCGAAAATGGTGGGCATGTGAGTGCAATATGTCGCAAGTCACGAAATAAAATAAACAAGATGGCCAAAATGACGGGGTTAATTAGTACTTTCTTCACTCAAGAACTTTCTAAATAGTAGTATGAGACTGGGATAAATAAATGTCTAAAGTGCATTTTGTCACTAAATTTTGCACCCACTTTATGTTGGTGAGCGGAAAGATCGGTAACATAAAGTAGATAGAGATGTGTACTTGATGTCCATGAAGAGTATTAGAAAACGCACCAAAGGACTAGAAAAAAAAAAAGCGTGGAATGAAAAAAATGGAAGAGCATTGAAACTATAGATGAAAGATGCGCAAAGAACAAGTGATGAGAGTGAACCTAGGGTGGAATACGTGTGTGTAGTTTCTGCAGTGTGTGGTGTACTTGCATGGTTAATAAATCATGTGTCTTGCAGTAGAATGTTGTTATTGTTACCATTGTTGTTGTTGTTGCTCCCATTTGATTGCTTGTTTTTCATATGACCAGACCTGCAAGGAGAAAATGATCAAGTAGTTAAATATGTATGTATGTAAGTGTAAAAATGCTATGTAAAAGATGCATGTGTATGTAAAATACGCTAATGTAAATGTAAGGGTAAATGGAACATGTGCACTTGATCCATGTCGAGAGAGAAAGTGTAGAAGGATATCCTATACTGGTATTTTTTGGGTGATCTCTTGCCACCCTAGATGGAAAAGTGTAGGGAGGAAACACTCTGTGTCATCCAAGCTCTAACTGCTCTATTGAATATGTGTGAAGAAATCTATATATCGTCTGGTTTTTACGTGATCCAATGCCACTTTGGCAAGTAGTGTAGAGAGGAACACCCAATGTAATCTCTAAGCCTGTAACTACTTCCCAAAAATGCTAAGGACACCATGTCCTATAAAATCCGTTGTGTATGGGGTTCGTAGATTGGTCTGAACCCACTCACTGTGTATAACTGAACCGGTGTAAATACATTGTGTTAGTATGTAAAACCCCAAAATGATGCCCCCTCTTTGGGGGTGCATGCAACGTTGCTTGATAGGAGACATGCGGCCCCAAAAGAGGACCAACCACATGTATGCTAGAACCCTAGAAAGTGCTTGGTAGAAACCAAGGCACACACAAACAAGAAGGCTAACCAAAGACAAATGTAAACACACATGCATGTAGAAAACAATGTATAAGCTACGCAAACAATGTGTAAGCTACCAAGCAAAGTAATGTAAAAATGCAAGAAGACAAGTAAGCTACAAAAAGTGGGATGCAAACATGGGACATCACTCATGATGTCACAAGACACGCAAGGCCATCATGGTTGCAAACAAGCAAACAAGTGTGCACACCAAACATAGGGCAAGACCTACAAACAATAACAAATAATAGTAGATAATGTAATAAACAAGTATGGAAACCAATATCCCTGCATAACAAATGATGTACATGAAGCACCCGTTATCATGTTAGAAAGATAACTAGTATGTCAAAAGCGTGTATAAGAAAATAATGTAAATTGCTAAGCACAAAATGAAATAATAGCACCTGGAAGAGATGAATGTGGATGCCCCCAACGACCAGTGTAGGAAGGGTAGAAGGCAAACATCCATGCTGCGTGTAAGAGACTGTACTTGTGATCACAACTAGCAAAAGGTTGAACACGCATATATGGATAGTATAGATAATGCCATAAGAAATTAAACTAGCATGTGTAATAAAGTGACCATGAATAAGCAAAAGTAAGCAAGAGTATAATCAACCATAGTATGCGGTATGTTGTGTAATATCTTTATACTATGGTTGATTTCATTTTTTTTCCCCCTTAGCGATCGGTAATGAACCGTAAACGAGAGTGTGTCATCGGGAAATGGTCGAGTAGTGTGTATCGTGTCTAACGCGTTGTGAGGAAATGTGTATATGCATAGTGGTGATGATATGCGACATGTAGAATAGATGTGCATGGACCTTATAGCCTAATTATATACCACGATGAGATGAAATGTGGAGTGATGATTTAGCCCTAAGCATATATCACTATAAGATGAATAGATGAGTGATGATTTAGCACTAAGCATATATCACTATAAGATGTAAGGAGGGTGTGGTGATATAACCTAAGGTGTAGACCACTAGAAAATGATAGAATAGGTGATGATGTAGCCTAAAGCGTATGTCACTACAAGATGAATAGTAGGGAGTGGTGATGTAACCTAAGGTGTATACCACTATAAAAGGATACAATAAGTGATGATTTAGCCAAAGGCGTATGTCACTAAGCTAGTAATATCGCATGATGAAAGGTGGCATAGTAAATGTGTGATGAGTGTAAGGTCCATTTGATTTGTAAACCCTCAACAGTTGAGTATGGACCGATGAACTAAAGTGCGTCATTGGGTAGTGAATGCAGCACGTAGAAGACAATGTAATATATGTAAGGATAAAAGCCGACCATATGATGAGTGGTATATGTAAGGATGTAATGTGTAGAATGTGTAAATACGCTATGTGTAAAATGTAAATGCAAGATGTGTAGAATGTGTAAGGTGTAATGCATAGAGGGATATGTAAGGTATGTAGATAAAATAGGAATGTAATGTTAGGCTCCTATATGATGAAGACTAGTAGAATTTGTGTGAAAATACGTGGTGTAGTATGTATGGTATGTAATTAGCATGATGTATGAGGTGTAAAGACACAAATAACTAAATGTTGTAGAATGTATAACTCGTAATGTGTGATGAAGTGAAATGTGTAATTCCTATAATGCAGTGTGTGGGGTTCATGCGTAGTAAGCCCTCAACAGTCAAGTGTGAACCAAAGCACAAGAGTGTGTCATCGGGTGGTGATGTTAGGATGTATGATAAATTTTCCTAATGTCGGGATATGAATGTATAAGAATGCAAAAAGATGATGACTATGCTAAGAATAGATAGGGGAAGGTGGAGTGTCATGCCCCCAAAGTATGTGTGAATGAATGCACTATCAATGATGGTGAAGGACGAATGTCCTTCATCCGCGCACTGAGGAAAGTGCATGATCATGCTCCATAATGGAGGTATAGTAGACAAATGTTGTAGTGGTGAATGAATCCTATGCACATGTGAGGGATGAATGTATGAAGAAGGTTGTGGCATCATGAAATGTGTTGGTGATGGAGATCTATGTGATACGAATACGAAGGTGAAGAAGACCCGCATGGAACAAAATGAGGTGGTGATCTATCTTTGAGATATAGTTATTGTGCGAGAAATAGGCCTATAACTATCTGTAGGGATTGTGGAGTGATGCATTCATGTAGATGATACACAAGTAGGGGAACTAGGAGTAGATTGTGCCTTAAGCAACATAGAGTGTGATGCGGTAGATGAAGTATGGGGCCAATAGATACCGTGTGACGGGATGGTGGCCACGAGGTGGATGGAGGGACACCATCAATAGAGATGACCTGATTATTGTAAATAAATTTGAGTCATAGATGATTCATAGAAATGATAGATTATGAGTGACAAATCCAATTGAGATCGAGAAGAAAGTCACATCCCCGACGAGGAAGGGTACAAGCATAGTAAGTGGGCCAACTATAACATGTAGCTTAACAACACCAAAGGGTTTTGCGAAAGGATATTCGACTTGTGATAGAGGATACTTTATGGCCTTAAGGAGTGACATAGAACATGCACTAATGGGACACGATGGATCAACCTTAGTGTTGTTGATAGAGGTTGAGCCAATAGATGCACGGATGTGCAAATGGTTAGATATAAACTTGGCATGATAATCGATGTTGGAAAAGGAAATGATTAGTGGCAAAGCTTCAGTGTTAGCGACTAAAAAGTCTAGAGTCCACAGGGAAGAAGTTACTACATGATAAACATAATTAGCAGAAATTGACTATTTTTCGTATCATGTTTGGGTAAGGGGTTGTTAAAAATATTAAGTTTATGATTGTCATTAGTAGGTGTGGATGTTGTAGACTCTGGAAGCTCAATTAGACCATTATCTAGTACATCTTGGATGAGATGTCACAATCGAAAACAATGATAAATTGAATGTCTAATGCATTGATGATAATCACAATAAGAATTATCATCAAAATTACATCCTTTGGGTTGAGATGGATCAAGTTGTAGTGGCAATGATAAGGTAATAAGATTACTATCGATGAGTTGTGGTAGAAAATTCTCAATGGTGTACTAATCTCGGTAAAAGTACATATGTATGGTTGTGATCGAAGCTCCTTGGGGTAGAAAATACGTTGTGAGGGTTTGTTTATCCATGGGTTTAGTTGCAGAAGGTTTGGATGGTGGTTTACCTTGAAAGCATGTGGATGAAAATGTTTGATCTTGATATTTAAGCATTGTCATGGCTAACTATGATTTAGTCTCACGAAGTTTGAGAGTATGAAAAATTTGATCAAATGAATGAAAAGTTTCAAAGAGAACACTCTCCTGTGGGGGTGGTAGTAGACTCTGGATGAGTAAATCCTGAAGCTCGGGACCCATGATGACATTAGACATCTTGGTTAAGTTGTTTTTGTACCGCAAGACATAATCAGATAAGTGTTCATTAGGCCCTTGTTTGAGCTGTGCTAGTTGAGAATAGGATATCTTAGAGCCAATATTGATAGAGAAATGCATGAGAAAGGCATTAACTAGATGCGTGAAAGAGACTATCGAATGTATAGGTAGATCATAGAACCAATGCATCACATAATCTTGCAAACTATGAGGAAAAAGCTTGGCTAAGAGAATATGATTGTCCACATAGTCGAGGCATGCTACATGGAATGCACGAGAGATGATCTTGTGGGTCACCATGGCCTTTGAATATAGGTAGCTTAGGAGAGATGAAATTTGGTGGGAATGTATAAGTAGATATGGCAGGTGTGAAAGGAGTATGTAGCAATGAGGTAGAATCTAGAGATGGTGATGCACATGATGTAGCTAGTTGAAGTTGTCAAATATGTGTCTGTAAGTCTGATATAAAGAGGTCAAATATGGGGAGTTCGAAGAAGATCAGAGATGCAAAGGATGAGTACTAGAGTGAATGGAAGGATCTGTTGAGGTAGGAATGGGAGCGGAAACATAAGTGGGTGGAGTGGAGACCATGGGAGTAGAGGAAATAACTATGACAGTTGAAGCATCGTGAGCATGCTTTGCGCGAAGAAGAGCATGCAAGGCACTGAGGAGATGAGTAGGGTTTTCACGCAATGCTTAGAGAAAGTCAATAATAGCATTGAGTTGGTCTTGATCAACGTTGGTGTCTTCATCGTAGGAATTTTCACTATCAAACACCTCAATTTCATGAAGAGGCACATTATTGGAACTATCTAAGGATTACTAGTAGGAGCAACAAAAGTAGATATATCGGTCATTGATGCGGACATCAATTATGCATCTCTATCTACTTTATGTTACTGAGATTTCCACTCACCAACATAAAGTGGGGAAAAATGTAGTCACAAAATCATGCAATTTATACACTTTGATTTATCACGGTCTCATACTACTATTTAGAAGGTTATTGAGTGAAGAAAGTAGCAATTAATCCTCGTATTTTTGGTCATCTTGTTTATTTTATTTCATAATTTGCAACCTATGGTACTCACATGCCCAACTATTTTTTGACATCCCGCATTATTTTAGCCTCGGATGGGGTGCCCATATTTAGTATCGAGGCACCCATGGGCGCCTTGGTTCCACACAGGGCGCCCAATCCCTTTTACACTTTCCCACCACTTTTTGGGCCTCTTCTAGCTGTTTTTCATCTGTATCTTTCTTGTGGTTGGATTTTTTGGGGTTAATTACGAAATTAGAGCAAGAGAATCCTATAAATATAAAGTTATGGGACCATAATGAGGGACCTATCATCATCTACTACTATGACTCCATTTAGAGTTGCATCCATCTATTGCATTGGAATCCACATAGCTCCATCATCAAGGCACAAGCTAGGAAATTTGTATCACACTTCATAGGGGAGGGATTATATTCTATTCCATGCACACATTCTATTACATTTTCTACATTTAGCTATTGCTCGTTATTTCACAAAGTGTGAATGGCACAAGAGCACCTAGGGCATGACATGCACACACTCACCAAAACTACATTTGGGTCTGAAATGTAGTGCAACGCTCAGTTTAGTAAGCCCATTGTTGTGGCAACTAAGGTCAGTCTGACCCATTCATTTGCATCTTTCCTTTTTTATCATTTTATACTTCCTTTTAAGCCTTTTGCGGGTTATTCTTTCTCTCGAAATATTTGGAGCATTCCACGCAGTATAGAGAAATTAATGCGATAAGTAGTGAAGGATAACAGTCATCTCCTAAACCTATGAAGACCAATTCCAGACCTTTTTCCAACACCAAGGCACCTTTTTTCCTTACTAGAGCACTTGTGGGCATCCCGAGTTCTCTCTAGGCACTCCATACCACCACATCACCCAATTTTTTTCTTACAGAGGACCTCATCACAAGCTGTTACTACTTTTTGATTTTTGTTCATCACTATGACATAGTCTAACAAGCTTCTATTATTCAACTGAGTTCTTTCCTCTTCCCTCTTGCACATTAGGGTTTAATATTTCATTTTATATATTTGCTTAGATCATTAAAATATTTCTTTACTACATTTATTTACTTTAGTACAGTTGTGCATAGCTTAGATTAACTACCTTAGCACTACATAGTTAGTCCAATTTTAGTTAATTAGATGGGTGCCATCGAGAAAATCAAGTGATAGGGGAACTAAAGGGTTCGTGTCCTATAGACATATGACTTTACAGAAATGAAGGATGAAATGATGATTTGATGAGGTCAAAGGACCGTAATTTGATGTTGCCACAAAGGTGGGCTTATGAGGATTAGGCGGGGAGTCTGACGGTGGTCGGGGAGTATTCTTTGGAAGATGCATTCGATCGATGAATGTCATTTTTACTGAGTAGATGTGATGTTTCTAATGTACGCAACACGAGCTATTGAGACTCTAGATGATGTACAATGATATGATTTATGATTGTTGATTTATGATTCATGTACTAATTTTAATTTAATTTGGTAATGTAATATTGAGATACGATCATGATTGTATGGATATTGATATATGTTGATATTATATAGATGTTGATGGATGCTGATGTTATATTTTTGATGTGATGTGCCATTTGATATTGATTTTAAAGTGATTTTAATGTTTGTTAAAATGTGTCCTAACCATGATTAAGAATAAAACACAGAATGATTTCTTTATGTTGGATTCGATACTTATGTGATGGGAATAAAAATGATGAAGACACTTACACTTTCTGGCCTTTACAATCAATGTTAACACATGACTAACAATGAGTAGTTACATATAGGATCTAGGACAAAGATGGAAGTGAAAAATATACCTTCCTTGTACATGGGAAGGATTGACATATGTAGGTTGTGTGGGAGATTAAGTTCTCCTTTCAACAGTTCAAAGAGAGATGCCTAGCTTTTACAATTTTATTTTGAGGTAAACCGATCAATGCGGAAGTTTGCTTTGATGGGAAAAGTGAGTCGATGCGGAAGTTTTCCTAGGATGCTTTTGATTTTTGACTTTTTGAAGGTTGATTGATGCGAGAATCCTTTTTATATGGGTAGTCATCCTTCGAGGGAGTGGTCTACAATTTTTGACTTTTGAATTTTGAATTTCTTTTTACGAGATAGTCGTCATTTGAGGGATCGGTGTATGATTTTAAACAGGTAACCATCCTTCGAGGGACCAACCTACTTTTCTTTTTGATAATATGATTTTTATTTTTGATAGTTGTCCTTCGAGGGATTAGTCTATTGTTTTTGATATGATTCATCCATAAATATTTTTGACTATCTTTTGAGTGATGGCAAAACCCTAATAGACCATTTTAAGGAGGAGAAGAAATGTGTACATGACCTACACATGCATTCCCCATGACATGTCTTTGGTTGGTAAAAAGGTGGATGAATGTAATGATAAAGGGGTTCCAACTAAAGAGGAACTTTTCCATGTGAAATATGCAATGAACAAAGTCGTGGTGCTCATCTTTAAGGTTTTGAGGATAGTGACAAAACCCACATACTTTCAAATCATTACAATGATAAAATGGCTGGTTGGTGGTGGAATAAGATATTTGATGTGACTACTGTCATGATGGCAGATGTGTTAACAGTAGAAAGGCCACAAGTGTAAGGATTTGAGAGGTTCCTTCTCGGGTGTATCATAAAGGGAGTCTAGATGATAAGATCTTGACTCATGTTATATGAACCAATCCATTTAGGGATAAAATTTCCACATTTATTCCTTTCCAGAGTAGTGAAATTTTTATTGGATTAAGAGGATATGATTGGTGAAGATTAACTAGGGTGAGGTGTGTAAGGTAAGACTTTTGAAGTATCAGAAGAGAGGAGACCCCTAGCGTGACATTGTGGATAGAGGTAACATGCACTTTGAAAAGAATGATGTCTTTCAGCTTAGGATGATGAAAGTTTCGATGTTGATTGATTGAGTATATGGTAAACAAGGGAGGATACATAACTTTTGACAAGGGATCCGTTGAAAATATAGATGAGCTATGCAAGGATGATTGATGAGGAAGGGGAGATGACAAAGTTTTGGATTTACCTTTTCTTCTTGTATGATGATTTTTGATCTGTGTAAGTGGGTGAACCGTCTTGATTTTAGATGAAGGACCTTGATAGAAGGTGATGAAAATGCTTATGAAAAATATTTTTGATATTTTGATTGAGGGTGACCTCCTGGTCCTATAGATATCGGTGAGGATACTGTCAATGACTTGGTTGTAGATGTTGATGAAATTGAGGGACCTTCAATGGAAGGTGCTAAAGAGATTTTTAGAAGAGGTTCGTTAATACTAGATTGAGGATGTCCCCCTTGACCTACAAATGTCGTTGTAGATACTTGACAAGGGTGGAGGTGTAGATGATATCAATGATGGCTTAGGATGGTCTTCTTCTGGGAGAAGATCATTGATGAGGAAGAGTCACTAGATTATGGCTTTAAGTGCTTTACAACTCTCGTGTTATGACCTAGGATTCAATGGTAGGCACATGTTTTATTTTGGTCATACCATGCAGGTTTTTGGATATGTGGATTGGGTGTTTTGATAGGTGGTAATGTGATAAGAGAATCCTATATAATCCTCTTGAGGATTTCATTGTAAGTCCCTTTTGGGGATTTAGATTAATGGATTTTGATTTTGATTTACAAAAACGCTTAGTAGAACGCATCTTATTTTTGGATGTGGGTGGATGGGAAGATGTCATATGGTGTTGAAACATCATAGGGATTTTGTGAGGTTGATAAGAGAGAGGATATGATCCAAGGATGGGATAAGATGTGGGATTAATAAAATTGGATGATGGATGAGGTCCTAAAATGGACGAGGGGATGGATTATGGATGAGATAGGGTTTTTACTGTAATATGATATTGAGATAAAGGATGGGGTCCCAAAATGGATGATGAGGGTGGAATTATAGATGTGATAGTTTTGGATTATGATAAAGGATGGGGTCCCAGAATGGATGGTAAAGTTAAGACCACTGAACTATGTATGTTTTGATTTTGTAATGTCAGCCTTAGGTGAAGAATATGGTATTGCGATAGATGATGAGGGTGAGGTCATGGATGTGATAGGTTTCGGTTTTGTAATGTTTTCTTTAGATAGAGGAGAGGGTCTCACGTTAGATGACAAGGATGTAGCTATGGATGTGAAGGGATTTGATTATATAGTGTTTGATCCAGGATAAGGATCGAAACTAGGCGACAAGTGAAGATCGAGGATAGGATTGGTTACGATTAAAATGAGGAGATGTTGTTTCCAAACATGATTGAGGTAGGTTACATTCATGTGAGCTACCCAAGTCTTTGATTGGTTTGAAGGATGGTTGGACATCGAGCTCTTCGATTATAGGTGACCCCTTTGTAATGGATCCCAAGGTGGAGTTTAGGGGTTACTGAGGAGGTAGTAGGTGATTAGATAGTAAGCAAAGGTGATGTCGATGCATGAGGATTATCTAAAAGGGGATCCAAGGGACTCGAGTCTTCAAGGGAAAGTGTTGGTGATGAAAGGGTCTCCTTATGGGGAAGATCATATGTAATAGTGTTGATGATGTGACTTGAAGGATGTGCAATATCTATATCAGGAAGACAAGTAATGACATCATGCCTGGTAGTTTCATATGGCTCGTAGAAAGACCTAGGGGAATCAAATGGGACATGTGAAGATTGAGGATCAAGATGAACTTCTTTAATGATTATATTTCTAACTTTCTAGCCATGGTGAAGGCTTCATCAAAATTCTAGAATGCATGGATCTAGAGGGTAGATGAGATGTGATGGGAACATGATCAAGAAAATAACTCGATCAATTGATTGAGGTAGTGAGAAGGTCAATTAATTGATAATGCTTTGCCACCTAGTGAAAAAGTCAATAATGGATTTATTTTTAGAATATTTGATGGTAGAGAGATCAGAAATGGTGAATTTACAAATAGTGTTGATAGTGAAGTGCTCGAGAAATAACAAGGCTAGCTGTGAAAGAGAATAAAGAGTGTCGAGGGAGGGAGTTGTACCAATCCAAGGCAGGTCCTTCTAGTGACATAGGAAATGTTTTAAGCATGAGATCTTGATCGTGGATGATGAGATAACATGAGTGTCTAAAGGCTAGTATGTGTTGTTAAGGATCCTCCTAGCCATGGAACATGGTAAATTTAGGCAATTCCCAATGCGGAGGATTAGGCTTATATAAGATGTGATGATGTATCGGTTCATTACAAACCTGATCATAAGTGAGGATGTGTTTGGTTCCCATGGTAGTGGCTTTTATGAAATCATTTGTAGGATGAGGCACAAGGGAATAACATGTGAGTGTGGCTGATAATGTGGTTGATTTGATTGATGATAGTGGAGAGTATGAGGGTATGTTGTGGATGGGCTTGATGTGGGGGTTATAAGGGGTAGCTTGAGAAGATATCATTTGTAAAGTAGGTTGTGATAAATGGATGTTGGGAGACATGTAGGGATGTTGGATATGTTGTTGTTGGATGAGAGGGGTTGATTGGGCTGAGTAGGTATGTGTGTATAGGTTTGGGATGTCTAAGGTAGTGAGAGAGGTATTGAAGTTGAGATAGGTTGATTGGATAAAAGATGGGGGATGTTAATATTCTGATGAGATTGTGATGAAGGAGGGGATGTGGAGAGGATTGATTGATGGGATACAATTGACATGGGTTGAGGAGTGATAGTTTGGAAATAACTTGGTTGTGAAGGATAGTCATAGGGTTGTTGGATAGTGTTGTTGTAGGGTTGTATGATTGGATGAAAGGTAGAGGTTCCATAGGGAACAAAAGATGGTCTAGATGGCTTTAGGAACGTCAGAGCTAAGTGAAGTTGAGTGAGACATGATAGGTTGATGAGATTGATAAGGATTAGGTCATGTGTAGGGGATATTTTGAAATTGACTAGGTTAAAGGGTTATGCTAATGTAGAGGGTTGATCCGTATTAAATGAAATTTTAACAAAAGATGATACAAAAAATCCCTAAGTGAGCTACAAATATAATAGACAAGTCAAGTAGAAGGATTTTAATTATCTTTATTAGAATTTATATGTGGGGGAAGAACTCAAAGGGAACCTAATGATATGGTTGTTCTAAGGTTGGTTTCATGTTTGTTTAAGGTTGGAGTTCTCAATATACCCGAAGGTACGTGAGACCCAAATTTGTGCTAGTACAAGTAGGTGGCCTGACATTGGGGCCTACCCCCTCACTTCATGGTCCCACAACGATAAGGGATTCATGTGCTTAGCCAATATACCGACAACCAGTTGTTTATACTTGGCCAAAACACCAAGTCAGCTTCCCTATTGGGTGATGAAATCCCAATAGTTTCACCTGGGTAGAAATGTTTCGATGCAATTTGATGTTTAATATGGTTTGACTATGTGTGTGCGTGTGGGAGATTAAGTGAATGCAATATATTAATCTCCTAATTAATTTATGTGATCAAGTAGGATGAAAAGTTCTTTTTTAACCCCAAAGAACGATTGATTTCGATGATGACATACAACATAATGCAATGTTTTGAAAATAAAAAGAAAATAAGAAAACACATGTAAAATGCTTCCATTTTTAAAAAAGTTCTTCATATTTTTTATTTTTAGTACAACAATAATGTAGCAAAAAATCCCCAGAGCGAGAAACTTGCGAAGGGTTAGAAGAAGATAGAAAATAGAAAGAGAAAGTGGTGTTAGAGGATGAATGACTGAGTAATCAAAAGCAGTCACATAGATCGTCGGTGATTGACAGGAATCATTGGAGATTCACCCCAATCACCGGTGATTTGACCGGATCGCTGGCGATTACAGAGCAGAAGGCCGAAAAATGAACTTTTAATAAAATTGAAATGAAAGAAAAAGGGACAAGGTCCTACAGGTGTGCATGCGAAATTTTCAAAGAGTTTTTGCTTTCCAATTTTAACTTAATGAAGTGAAATAATAAAAAAAACCAACCTCGTGAGACGATGGGGTTTATCGATCCCTATGAGGATGAATGTTGATATTGATGGATGAATGATGTCATGGGATCCAAGCATGCACACAACTCCTTATTTCCAATGGGGTAAGCTACTTACTATGCACGTATACTCGTAAAATATACATGATTAGATAGATATATGGCAGATTGCATGGCAAAGGCCAGTCCTTGGAAGTCAATTAACTTCCTTGCAAGGATGTCAATCCATGTATTCAAGAAATCAATCTAATAATGATAAGATAAAATAATAAAACAGATGATATAACCAACAATGCAAAGGTAAAGGGCATGGCGCGTCCAAGGCTATATGATAATCTGATGGTGATACCTGATCCAAAGGGAGTCTAGGAATCAAAAAATGGCTCAAAAGAGCAAGGATGTAGATGGTTGTGTACTCACAAAGGTGAGCAAGATGATAGATTTGATTTAGATAATTGATAGAATGCTAAAGATGGCTCAAAGGAGCTTGATATGACTAGACAGAGACACTTGAGGGGCCTTGTGGTAATAAATTATGTGATCTAGATGTCTAAAAAAACAAGCTTTGGGGTCAAATAATCTAACGAGGATCGATGGTGATTAAGGTTGATCGTTGGAATTGGGGCGATTGTTGATGGCGATTAAGGAATCACCGAAGCGATTGCTGCGAAATGTGCAGCTTATAATAAACATGAAAATGTCGATTAAAGCTTGTAAACAATGGATAAAAGATATATTAATGCAAAAGGAAAGACACTTACCTTGTTCCAGTTGGTGAATAAAGTTGAGAGGATGATATTACCAGAGAGAAGAAGATTGTAGAGACACCTAAATATTAATGAGTCGATACGGATGTTTAAGTGACCTCCAAGGGCTGAAGAAGAGATAATTAATGTCTTGAAATGTTGTTGTGATGAATTTGACTTTGTAAGAAGGCTATGATACAACAAGATTACAATGTGAAGGCCTTGAATAACGTCCAACCAATAAGTCGAAATGGAGGAAACTAACTTGAAATGAAGGCTTGAAACCCATTTATATAGGGTCACCGATGACCAGGAAGAATCGTCGATGATTCAAGATTTGTGAGAAAAAGGTTGAAACTACTTCCCAAATCAAGTTTTTGTTTGTTTTAACAAAGGATATGTGTTGGAAAGAGGTTATGCGGGTCAGGGAGGTTGTGAAATGGTTGAGAAGTTGTTGATTTTATTGTCTTTTTTTTTTTTTTTTTTTTTCTAAGTGGTTTGGTTTTAAGAGGAGTAAAATAGGATTTTACAGTTGTAGAATGATATTTATGGGGAGTAAATATAATGGGGAGAAATAAGACTTAGGATAAGGATTTAATGTATAATATGATAGTGATGTGATAATGAAGGGGTGCTAGTGGACACGGACACAAGGATTAGTAGTGCTAATTTTAGGTGTCTACAACACAACTGACGACCAACATCACAAACATGAACTATTGGCATTGGCAATATTGATTCACTATTCATTGTATTCCAAGATATATCTAAGTGCATAGCCTCAACAACGTACTTGGATATATTTTATCTATTTCCCGATTGTTGTTTTCTTCCCTATCACTATTTTCCTCAATGTTTCTTTTATGTGGTGTTGCATTTAAGAAAAAAATGAATCTCTTACGACTTAGACATAAAATGTACACTTTTATGGTTCTTCGAAAGTAATTAAACAAAAAATTTCAAGCTTCAATGATTTGTTAAGGTCTAAAGAGAAAGAATCATGAGTGGACTGATGTAATGAAAAATTCATCGTTGTAAGTTAGAGATAAGTTTACACTCAAGAACGTAAGAAATTGCATGGAGTCTAGGTCTAAACCTTTCGATATATAGATAATATTTGTGTGGCGCTCATATGACCAACTCACTGGAGGTGCTCAATTGTTGATGATTTTGTGTGTATTGCCTATTTTATTGCAACAAAGTCTTGCACGAAGAAATCATTATGGTTGGGTTTCTAACTTGGAACCTATTGGATTTTCCCCATTTTTTAAAATTTTGGCCCTGTTGGCGGAAAACTTTGTAGGTATGCATGCGATCAGCAGCTTTAGAGGACCAAAATCTCTCCTCTTTGATGGGGAGGTTCCCTTATTCAAGCCAAAATTGTTCCTAGAATATTTACAAATATACATTCTATTGAATCTTGTTGAGGATGCTAGTTTCATTAAGTAATTCCATAATTTTGAATACAGAGGGAAAAAGGTTAAGAAAAGAACAATCTTAGGTGTAAGAAGGAGAGATAATAACAACACTTTCAAATAAGAAGGAAACAAATATTATTCTACTTCTGCATGTCAATGAAACCCAAGAAAACACACATCTACATATAAAGGAAAACCATTGTTGTAAACCAAAGATAAATTGAATCAAAGTTCAATGATTCTTGGCAAACAAGGATGAACTCAAAGTTTCATTATCCAAAACATGTATATGGTGCAAAAACATAAATAGAAATGGTGGAAAGATAGATTGAACCAGAGGGAAGGGATAAGTTCTCTTATATATTCAAAATTAATATCCTTTACATCAAAGTTACCAACATCTAACCCCTTTACAATTGAAACTGAAGCCTTATATAGGCAAGAGGGAGGAATAACTACCCAAACTAACTAATTTTTAATTAAGTGACTAATCACTTAATTATTCAAGTCACTTAAAATGATTTTACATTAAATATTCCTTTTACAAAAATAAAGTCAACATCAAAATATAACAATTAGCTAGAAGAAGGAAGGGAGGAAACATAAGAAACTAGAACTTACAATTTTAACACGTGTATCTGTAATTTTCGGGGTTCCACCGACTATACATTTACAATATAGAGGATTCTCAAGACCAACCAATACCATCTTCTCACATTCCTTTGTCCAATGGGATGAAGATGCGTAAGTATTAATAAAAAAACATTGTTACGCTCCATGATGGATTTACTTGCGTTAAAGAGATGGTATTGAAAACAAGGTCTATAAAGTGCTGCAAGAAGTAAATAGTGTGGTTGAGTTTGGATCTTAGAAGCCATTACATTTTGTCCATGTTCTATTTAGGACCCTTTAGCGCAAATTACTCTCACTCACAAATAATGTGAGCAAGATCGATATGATAAAGTGGAGCTCAAATAGAAAATATTATTTGGGTAGAAATAATCTAAGCCATGGAGTAGGTGTGGGACATGCAAGTATTCAATTCCCACATTTTTATTTCCGCATTTATTTTCATGTCTTCATCTTATCTAACACATTAAATGTCGTCCAATTGATAGCCTTGATATTGTAAAAATAAATAGAAAAATAACAAATCCCATTTATGGCGATTCATGTTGCCACATCTGACAACCCCTTGTGGTGTGTCGTGGACGTCATGTCCTCCAGGGAATCAAAGTATAGACATCGCCATGCATGTAGGATGTGGACACCATTTCTTCCTAGCTATGATCAACGAACAAGGTGTGTTGTATTCGAGTTCATGGGGAAAGATCATTAAAGTGTGGAAAATGTCAAACTTCAAATGTGCGGAGTCCATTCGGGATCACCACGACACTATCAATTTTGTGGTTGTCAGCCCCATCGATATAGTTGTCATTAGTTCCGACGATTACATACGATTGGTTCTAACATAAGTTTTAATCGAAAAAACATTATTCGCTTCATGTTGGATTTGTTTATGTTAAAGAGTCTGCATCTCATCCACATTGGCCATTGGTGGTTGTGATGTTTCATTCATCCTTCATATCAAATGCATGAACATAATACAAGGAAGTTTTAATTATTCTATTTGTTTAAAAAGAAGCTACGTATCTTGACCATTGGGAAATATATTTTGTCATTAGATAAGATAATATTGTTGATTGTTGGAAAAAAACACTTTTTTGCTTTCTTTAATCTTTCATATATTATAAAATCGTCTTGTAACTCGTATGACCAACCATTGGAGGTTGTCATGTTCCTTTTTTGGAGGCTGATTTTCGAAGACCTTAACCCATTCTCTCCTCGTGGGTCTAACGAGGAAAGCAAGGGGAAGATTTGAATTACATTTTTATTATTATTTAGGTAGTAGTTTTCATTTATCATATTGAGAAGCCTAGCGCTCCAATAGAGGAACTTAAGTAGTTAGGCAATAAAGTTTTATTTTATTGATAAAGCGGGTTGAAGGGACCCGTTCCCTATTAATAAAGTAGAGGCTAGATCCTCTAGAAAACAACAGGCTTTAAAAGCCAAAGGTAAACAACAACTACAACTGAACACCAACTTCCAAAAGCATTAGAATAACCAAAACAACCTAAACAAAAATTACTTCCCACCCTGCGATGGAAAATAATCCTCAATGCTTGCCCATTCAACCCTTTTTGTTTTTTTGATTTTTACTTCGAACCACTTGCCTTGGTCAGTCAAGATAACTAGCGCAAGGTCACTAGAAATTTCCGAAGCAATCCTTTTATCTGACACGAAATCCCGATCTGATTCTGAACTTTCCAAAGTATGTCCCCTTTTCGTTCCACCTACTACCATGTGATTTTCCGGAATTCCCATCTCAGTATCCTCCTTCTCTGTGGCTACTTTATTCGCGGGGGTCAGATTATTCGGGCTGTTAGAAAATAAGAGATAAAATATGCGGAATAATCCCTTGCTTCAATCGCAATAGTAGAAACTAATATGCGAAAAATATTACAGATCTCAAATAAAAGTGCGAAATAAATAACACAACACGAGAGACAAGATTTAACGTGGTTCACCCAATTTGGGCTACGTCCACCAAGAATCACTTGCTCGGATTTTATTACAAGTCTCCACTCTCTCAATACAATACCTAGATCTGTTTGGAGCTATGCTCAACAAACTCTGAAATTCACACCCGAATTCAAAACACATCTACAATACATTTACTTGTTCGTCTATCATATGCATAAGACCATATAAATAGACAACTGCTTAAGCAGATTGATACAAAAACCGTGGGTATCAAAACCAAGGGCAAAAACCATGGTTTTCAAAACAATGGGCAAAAGATCGAAAAAACCATGGGCCCAAAAAGCATTTGACGGTTACCCATTACCCATGGGTTAATAAACCACCCATGAAAATTTGCTTCGGGGGCTTCACCCCGAACCCCCCTGACCCGCTCACCGGCGAGCGGGACCGCCGAAAAAAATACTCGAGTGTAACACATAGAAGGTGTACCACATTCGACATGCAAATAGGCTCCACAAACATAACAGAACATCCTTAAAATTCGAAGCGGATACCAAATCCAGGTTAACAGAGCCCCATCCGCTTGAAGAAGTCGATCCATTCTTTTTTGTAGATTTTTGTTTTTATTGATGGGACAAGAAGCTTGTAGATGACCCGTATTTCTGCATAATCTACACCGAATGCAGTATTCTCATAGTCTAATATCTGGATATGCTGAAAATTACCAAATTTAAGATTGATCTGATCCGGTAATCCCTTGCTCAAATCGATTTCAATGCATATACGGGAAAACGAACACAGACCCAAATGCATTCTATCCAAGTCTTCTTTGATAAACTTTCCCAAACCGTTACCAATATCCTCCAGGGCATACCATAGATGCAAGGGGAGGTTAGGGAGCCTAACCCAAACGGGTGTTTTGGCAACCGAATATGTGTTTAGATTGAAATCTGGAAACCATGGAGTTATAAATAAACCCGCATGTCCCCAGAACCACGGACCATCTATCAAACATCACTGATAGTCTTCAGCTTCTCTAAAATGGACAACGAAAAATCCCTTGGAACAAAGGGATATTTCACACTTATTGGTCCAAGTTTCGAATACCCACTAGTACAATGTGGAGGAGGAAGGCCGAAATTGTTAAACCTACCAATCGCCACATACCATGATAAATTTTTGAAATATTCCTCCACTTCAAGGTTTTTGATGGTTACAGAGGGAATATCCTTGACCAGATCGACTAGGTAGGCCAGATTCCTTGCAGTTTGTTTGCCCAAGGAGTGGCCGCTCTTTTTCCAAGTATTTCTTTGAAAGAAATTGTCTTTCACGGGTGTTTTGGACCACGATGGCTGTAGCACCGCCACCTATGATCCTATTACCTTCTTTGTTTTGCTGCCCATCCCCAAAAAAAAGTCCCGACGGATTTTGGAACCCTAGGATTAGGGCTCTGCTCCTCCACCTTCTTATCCCATCCACCATTCACATGTGCTCTCCTCCACTAGCCCGAAGACCCCCGCGGTCGGACCATGGTCAATTTTTCCCTCTGCCATGTCATGCGAGCCCTCTTGGCTTTCTACCTACGGCCTTTCCATTATTTGTCGCCTTCACATTCTTTCCCTCCATTCTCCTGCAGTGGTTGGTGTCGTATATGGGTCCGATTGTTAGGCAATAAAGTTATATTGAGCATGTAGGCTCTAAATACCGCCTAAATAATTAAAAGAAACTACCTTAAGGGGACAACCATCACTTTTATGTTATTTAACCCTCCTTATGGCTATTTAAGGAGTTTGTTTGGGCATTATGATATTATCTTTTTGGTAATTATTCATATCTTGGTGAAATTTGGTTAGTGTAGCCCTCTCTCTCTCTCTCTCTCTCTCTCTCTCTCTCTCTCTCTCTCTCTCTCTCTCGAGGCGAAACCCCTTTGTTTGAGGACCTCATCCAAGGATGAAAACCCTTGGTTGGGAAACTTGTGAAGGACGAAAACCTTTCATGAGGTTTTTTGTGTGCAAGCTGATTTGAAAAGTAATAAAGTATTTTTATCTTGCATGTGTGGTATCTTTGGTGCAATATTATATTTGTTTAGAGTGGAACGACCTACCTTGGAGTGGAATTTTGGTATGTGTGATGCAATTTTGGAAAATATGAAATTACTCTCTTGTTCCCTATATTTTTAAGGCCAAGATCCCGAGTTTGATGAATTTTGGAGGTGATCTACTATTTTGTTTCAAGCTTGATTCTTTTTTAATATCTATAATTATTTGTTAAAGTTTTAAAACTAATTTTGCAATACTTTTGCAAGGTTTAACCCCTCTTTGAAAGGGTTTATCTCACTTAGGGAATTCATTGCCTTAGAAAGGGTATGAAATTCGTTTTACACTGTTATAACAACGGTTCTATAAATCCCATTCATGTACTTTTATCCATTTCTTGGGTCCCCCTAAAAAGGGACATTATAGTGGTATCAGAGTCTCATACTCCTAGCCTGTGAAGCATGAAAGAAAAGTTAGAAACCCTCGCCCTAACTGTGGAGAAACTCATTGAAGTTAGAACAATGAAATAAGAAGCCACTACAAAGTCTTCCAACACTCCAAATTTGATATTTCCTTATAGAGCTCTTCCAGGGAAGGTCCAGGATGCCCTCCCTTTTGCAAATTTTGTCGAGTTAGAAACAGAGAGTTGAAATTGGCACAAAGTCAAAAGACCAAGCAATAAGGAAGGGGTCACCACTCCACAAGGACATCACATTCAAGGGTTTTGACACTACACATGAAGAAGGATTTGAAGGTCTCGCACTTAGGAGGAAAGGGAGCCATGAAGGATAAAGATTCAACCCTTATTCCCATTGTTGTTATGGAAAGTCAACAATATGAGGTAATTAATGATCATCGTTTGGTTAATATTGATGATATTTTAGCATGTGATGAATCCAAGGTTGAAAATAAGGATGACGAGCAAAAAGGGGAAGAGAAAGGGAAGGTTGGAATCCATTTCTCAAATAGACATGATAACAATCAACTTGTTGGTGTGTTTATAACAACAATCAATAAAGAGAAAAATGATGAAGAATTAGACTTGGGTAAGAGCCACAAAGACATCCCAAGCACATGTGAACAAGGTATGGAGGTGGTGCAAAAGGGGAAAACACCAATTATAGAAGGAACAAAGGCAAAAGGAAATGAATATTTTGTTGAAAGTCCAAGGAACAAACATATCCCAGATTTATTTCTCCCTAGTTCGTCATTACATGAAACTGATCATTATAATGGAGAGCACATTGAGGCAACCTCCAAGTTATGCATGTATAAAGGAAAAGGTCGCTTTAGGCACAATGATTGAGATTGGAGTGATAAGAGGTAATCCTCTTCCCAAGGCCCACTTGTATGCATGCAAAGGTAATTACTTCTTCTTTCTGTTTGGTTTGTAATCCATCGATATACGTGTGTTTGAGAGAGAAGAAATATGGGTCACAATGATGTTTGAATTGATGGTACCTCAACGAGTCTTATATGATCAAGAAGATTGGAAGAAACTCTACATAAAGGACAAGATTCCAGCAGAGCACTTGATGAGGTAGTTGGAATGTTCCTAATAGCAGTCAAAAGGAGATCATTTGATGTAATACTCATCCTTAACAAGAAGCCAGAGGTTACCCAAGACAAGCACCGACAACTTTGGAACAAATGCAAGAAAGAAGAGATCTAATCCGGTGAGGAAACCATGCCAAGAAAGAGTGTTGATTCTAACTCAGAAATTCAGCGAGTCTTAAGAAGGTCACAGACAGCTCATGGTACAAAGGTATTCCAAACTCATTGCCTACTGGTATGTCAATTCAAGTATGTTGTCATCTTGCACAACCGGTTGGGAATGATAACCATGTTTCAGTTTCATTTCTCTTTCCCATGTCGCTGCCATGTTTATGTCCTCATGATCAACATAAAAAGAAGGATGGTTGGGTTCAACCTCAATATTGTTTCCGCATGTGGGAGATAGGTGTTGTTGTGAAATTTGAAAAAAGAAGGTCTGATTTTAAAATCAATGTTATTGGTAATCTCATCTTTGTATGTTTGGGAATAAAAGTGGAATCAAACCTTACCATGGGAAGTTCAAATAATTCTAGGAGGATCAAGGTAAAGGATGTCTTATGCACATGGAATAGGAATAAAATGATGAAAAGGCCTTCTTGGCAAGACCTATGGTTTACTGGGAAAGCTAACAACTTTCTTTTTCCATATTGTCTATGAACCGGTGATACACATATTTTTAAGAGGAAAGTATGGAATCAAAGTGGCTTGCATAATGAAGAAGACACCCACAAGATGGATGCATGGGACATAGGGAAATAGTTACTCGAATATTTTGATAGAGAGTTGTTACACATTGTTGGATTGCAATCCTCGACAACTTTGGTTTCTACTACATGCCTTTTGAAGTGGCAAACATAGGTCAAGTCATAAGAAAAATGCTTCCCTCTTGGGCAACTGACAAGAAGATTTCAATTGATGCATGGTGGTTTCCAGTCCTTGTCACTCTAGAGCTAAGGAAGGTATTATTACAGCCATGATATAATTTTCTTTTCAATTCATAAGGTTGGGTTGTACATGTTCTCATTGGGAAACAATTCTAAAAAGGTAAATAGGGGTATGGGCATACATGGCTTGTGTAAAGAGTTGGCATCTGATAATGAATGGGAAGAAGGAATGATTCAAAATGATGCTAGGAAAATTTTAACCTTTACACCCTTAAATTTGACAAGGGTAAATCAGATTTACCGTTGTGATAAGTTGCACAAGTTAAAAGGGAGCAATGAGAAGGAGTTACCCCACATACCCGTGAGACACAAAGGAGAAACAAGTTGGAAAGACCTTATTCTTTTTATCATTATTTTATGTGCAAGACCAAGGATAAAGAATGAAGCAAAAATGAAACATCCTCATTGGAGCAATCACATCCACACATGCAAATAAAGATTGTACCATTTTTACATGTTTTAAAGTAGGTATATCGAGTTAATTGCATATTCTCACCCTTCTAGAGAAATTTCAATTTCTACCACCTTCATGGGATGGTCCCCAATAGAGTCACCACCTTTACTTCCAAGATACCTCTGTACGCCGCTTGGACAACATGAACAGATGTTGTTGGGGGATAGGTGATGAGATGGGGTGATATGGGGCGATGTGGAATCAATTTTGTTAGTGTAGCCCTTTTACTCTCTCTCTCTCTCTCTAAAGGACGAAATTTCTTGGTTGAGGACCTCATCCAAGGACGAAAACCCTTGGGAAACTTGTGAAGGATGAAAACCCTTCATGAGGTTTTTAGTGTGCAAGCTGATTTGAAAAGTAATAAAGTATCTTTCTCTTGCATGTGTGGTATCTTTGGTGTAATATTATATTTGTTTAGAGTGGAACGACCTACCTTTGAGTGGAATTTTGGTATGTGTGATACAATTTTGGCAAATATGAAATTACTCTCTTGTTCCCTATATTTTCTAAGGCCAAGATCCCGAGTTTGATGAATTTTGGAGGTGATCTACTATTTTTTCAAGCTTGATGATGTTCGTTGGTTAGGGTTTCATAATTAATTAATTCCACATCCAATTCTGATTTTTAACAGCTGCAATTATTTGCTAAATGTTTTCTACTAACTTTGACATAGGTTTAGACGTATTTTTGCAATGTTCAACCCCTCTTTGAAGGGATTATCTCACCTAGGGAAGTCGTTGCCCTAGGAATGGTTTGAAATTCAATTTTGCAGGGTTATAATAGTAGTTCTATAAATATGATTTGTGAGCTTTTAATTATTTCTTGAACCCCCTAAGAAGGGACATTATAGGGTCAAGAATCAATGGTTTGTGCATCCCTTATTTCTAACAATTACAATTTGAAAAGAGGGGCTACAAAGTGCTACTGAGAAGTAAGCATTGCGATTGGGTTTTGATCTTGGAACCTATTAGATTATCCCCATTTTCTATTTTGGCCCCTTTCATTTCAAATTGCACTCATGTGAACAATGCGAGTGAGATGGAGACGATAAAGTGTAGCATTTGTAATGTTATTTAGGTAGAAACAATTTGAGGACATGTAGGTATTCAATTCCCACCTTTTATTTCCAACATTCCATTCATGACTTCGCATTATCTAACACATTAGATGTCATACAACCAAAAGTCTTAACATCATAAAAAAATAAAATTAAAATAATAATAAAACGTATTATATGTCGAGGGTCATTAAGGGATAACACCATCATGAGCCTGCCGATGAGAGGAAACCCTAATTGCAAAAGTGTATGAACCCTGCCACCCCGAGATGGTCATTAAGAGAAACCCTAATTGCAAATGTTGATGAGAGAAACCCTAATCACTACCTAATAGATAGAGAGACCTTAATTGCAAACATGCATGAATTCGTTACCCTAAGATGCAAAGTCCACTCCACGTATCTCATCTCTAAAGTGTCCCATGAGACTCACAAGTGAATTCCCCTTGCATCGATGTGTGTTCTACCTACCCAAAAAAATACAAAGGGGTCAACATTACAAACATCAACTATTGACATTGACAATATTGATGAACTACTCCTTGCATTTTGAGATATATCCCAAGTATGTTGCCTCAACAACTTGTGCACCTTACCCCCTTTTTGCAATGGATTGACAAAATAGCATGTGGTCGTAAGAAAGAAGAGTTTTGTATTGGTCCCCACAAGACTTTCCACACCCTTGGCCTTCTCCACCCTCAAACCCCTTCCACGAAATGCTCATCTTCCTCCTTGATGTCACTCTTCAAGTTTAACCCTTTCAATGCATCCCCTTTGATGTTTCCATTGCACTTTTCGCGTGCGATTGCTAGTGCTTGGTGTTGTTGCAGAGCCAAATCACCTTGTTTCCCTATCTTAATACTAGCTAAAATTAGTTCATTGTCTCTACCCTTCTATGGATCTAGGTTACATGGTGGTCCAAAGGGATTATTGATTTGAATATAATCAAGTTATTGTTTATTTGCGGGAAGGAGGAGCACATCAAGGAGTTTTATTGGTAGCATGGAGGAAACAAAGGAAGCACTTTGAATTTTTGTGCCAAGAAGAATGTTTCATGCCAAATTGAGATTGTGGGTAATGAAGATAAAATTCTCTTATCACATATTTTGCAAACACACTTTTGCTCGACTTTTTGCAAATACCCCTTCTGCAACAGGTATACAGGTTTATCATGCGGGTCACAAACAATAGTTCATGCTTCTCTTCTTCACATTTAGAACCAATACTTCGCACAAGAAACTTTTGCTTCTCCATTTTTCCATTTTAAAGTATGTTGATGGGGATTTGTTGTCTTTGTCTTCGCAGATGTGCTTCATGCCAAAGTTCGACCATGAGACGGGAAAAATTGTCATTCATATGCTGAAATTGATGTTACAAAACAAGTAACATGAGTTAATTGGCTAGTAGTAGGTCTTTTTGTCGTAGCATTGACATTGAAAGCAAGATTTACGAGACAACTCTTGGTGGGTCATGGGTTCAATTTTACTTGCTTCTTGGTGATTTTGTTTCCAACTTCACTATGAATTCACCTCAATATTAATTTCATACTAGTTGGTAAAAACTTGGAATTTGACAAGTTGACAAGTTCTTTTCTTGCGACTTTCAATGTTATTCCTATTTCAATATAGAACACCTTTGTCGAATTCACAATTTCATGGCCTAGTTATATATTCTTGCTAATAAACAATTGATTTAACGCAATGGCTAATTAATTATGTAGCCTATGTATGCCTAAAGGGCTAATTTGTTATGTTGAATGAAAATTTTAGTAAAGCAAAAGTTTAATTCCCGTTCACCCATGGATGATGCCCTATTTGTAGCCATAGGCTATTCTCTAGACATAAGCATCTCTGCCCGTGCAATAGGGTTGGTAAAAGCATTCAACAAGTATTTTTTTAAAAACATTCTAAGTGTTTTTCAGGGGCAGCGAATAAGCATTGATGTGGCATGCATGGGCATAGGCCTATTTGTATACTAAATGGCATAGTTACCAAAGACTCCAGGACGTAGGGATGGTGTTTCGGGACAACATTTTTTTGAAATTTGAAGACAGCGGGGGCGGCATGGGGACGACTAATAAAAAATATATATAATTTATTAATTTTACAAATATAACATGAATAATTCAATAAACTAAGACTTAAAATTGAAAGTTTGAAGATTGAAACCATTAATGATTAATCCAATTATTCATCACATAAGCCAAGGCCCAAAATGATATATATATATATATATATATATATATATATATATATATATTCAATGTTCAAAACTTCAACATGACAATGAAAGACTAAAGCTGAAAATTAAAAACAAGTCTTACTCTTCAATAATCAACATGAGAAGAGTACACCTACATATGCTATGAAATATTATGTCATGACTCATAACCAAAATGACAAGTGACAAGTACAACTCAAATCGCTATCGAGCCCTCTGCGAAGGAACACTTGCAAACCGCTCCTCACTAGAAGTATACAGATCGGCATCATCTCATCATGCGCAAATGAGATATCAACCAATCCTCATTGCTCCTGATCTTTATCAATCGCCTTGCATCCTCAAGATCCACATCCCACCTCAATGTTGGGTCTTCTTATACGTAGTCTTGTGATCCATGAGACACAGGAACTATGTACAACAACAAATTTCTTTGCTCTCTTAGAGGTAAGTTTGTTTGTCTTAAGAGAGTGGATCCACCCATATGTTGACCAATTCCTCTCGAAATAGAGGAACTAGAAACTGAGAAAGAAGAAGAAGTAGCAGTATTGAGAAGTGTACGTAGCGATCCTGCCGAAGTCCATACAATCGCCACCAACTAAGTGGCCTCTCTTGTGCCAATGTGGCCATGTCTATATTTGATGATTTTTGTAGCCATCCGAGATAAGTAAACTTGAGCCAATCGGTTCGACTCATGTGAAACATCCTCTGCATTATAATTGTATTTAGGGCTTTTAAGAAATCCTTCCTCACCTCCTCATCATCTACTGGGAGAACTCTGCTAGGCCTTTCGACATAACACTTTAGATTTAGTGCATATGCGACCATGTGTATAAGAGTGTTCAACTTCTCCCATCTTCGTTCAATGATAAATTGAATATGGTGATGGTAGAACTCCAAGATGGGGTCCCTTGCCCGAACAACCACCTTCATCTCACCAAGCATACTATCAATACATTCATATGTCTCACCAAGGTTAGGGCCATCAGAATCCCCATATTTTATCACACTGAAAACTAGAGATACTATGGATGTGATATATCTCACATCTGTCCAAAATGTTTCTTTCACCACAATTGCTTTCACCTTCTTCCCCTACTCTATCTTGGACCCATCCCACCTAGACCACTCTGATGTCATGACCATACATTGTAATGATTCTTGCAACTCAGCCATCCTATCTAGCAAAATAAAGTATGATGCAAAATGTGTGTCCACTGGTTTGAGGAATTCCTTCCTCAAAATGCTATAAAAGAGTGCCAATGATGTATGGTGGTTATAGATGAACATCTACACATCTCTAGCATCAACCACTATATTTTTGACCCAATCATTTTTTCAATATCTTGTAGTATATTGTTCATGGCATGCACACAACATGGGGTCCAAAATATATGTCGGTAATGAGCCTCAACAAGTTTACCTGTTGCCTTGCACACATAAGTTGCATCTATGACAACCTACACAACGTTGGTGAGGCAAACCTCCTCAATGGCATCTCACAAAATGGTGAATTGGAACTTTGCATCCTTCTTCTTTCCTGAACAATCAACTACCCTAAAAAAGTAAGGATCCTCTCTACATGAAACAATGATATTTATGAGTGGGTGGTGTCTGATATTTATCCACCCATCCATAATGATGTTGCAACCGTGAGAGACCCATGTGCACCTCATTTCCTCCATCACTAAATTAACCTTGAAATAGTTCCTATCCAAAATTGCGGTTCTCAACTTCGTGTCTCCCGGGACACATAACTCACAACTGCTTTGGCTACCTTAGCCATAGCCTCCTTAAAATAAGGAGATTGAGCAACATCAAATGGAATGTTAGTAGCAAAAATATTTTCTAATGGCATCATCAACCTCTTCTCTAGCCTTTGTATCATACATGTCAACAACTAGATTGGAGGCCACAACCTTCATCTTCCCTCTACTACTACCAAAAGCATCCAATTCAGGCACCTCATAAGATGCACACTGTAACACTACCCGTATTAATTATCATAGAACTAGAAGGGGTGTCAGTGCCACTAACTTGACGGCCACAAACTTTTGAAACTTTTTCCACCATATCTCCATTATACAGCGTCACCATTTCTGACCTCTCTTCAAGTGATAGTTGTCCACACATGCCTACACCTTTCCCAGGATGTGCAATAAATGTGCATTCAACCTAGTAATGTTGTCGACCAAGATAATGAGCATATGTTACATTTCCATATTTTAGTGCCCCTGAAATGTTTGATTTGTAACTCTGCAAATTTGACCAAATTGTTTCAAAGGTTTTTTCTTATCAAAAGGCCCCCTACCATACTTTTTCAACATTGCAGAGGGGCAACTGAACTTGTCCACACTCCCTTGTGAACTAACAGTATTAGGTGTTTATGATTGTTTTCCTCTCCTTGCACACCCATCTCATCACCCATTTCAACCTCACATTCAACTTGATAATCACTATCTAAACTCATTTTGAAGCAACAATAATTAAAAAACAAAACAATATAACTATACAATACAATAAAACAATGAATACACTTAGAAAAAAACAGCGATGAATACATTTAAAAATTAAAAAACAAGCAATAAAAATGCCCTCCCTTTATGCTTTATCTCATTCCCTCACTTGCTAATCCAAATAGGAAAAAACGATGCAAGCAAATGTAATGCCTTCACTTTCAACTTTGCATTTGGAATTTTTTTTTTAAAACAAAGAATGGTTGTAATGTATGTACATACCTCTTGCTCTTGCTCTTGCTCCTTGCTCTTTCCTTCTCTTTTTCCACTCTTGCTCTTGAGTCTTTGCTTTGTGTAATTATAATAAAAGTGAAATGTTCTTTTTATAAGTTTGTTTTGTTGCTTTTAGGGTTAGGGCACGTTCTTTTTTATTAGAATGTATTAAAAGTTTAAAAAAATATTTAAAAAAGTATTAAAACCTGAAATTTGCTTGGGTTTTAAATTGGAAATGCGGTAGGGTCGTAGGGTGCGTTATGACGTCCCCAAAGTCTCCTTGCACCTAGCTTGTCTTGGGTGCATTCCTTGTTTGTGGGGGCGTCCCGAGACGTCCCCATTTTTTGGAAAAATGGGACGGTGGGGACGACCCCCTTTTTTTGGAAAAAATGGGACAGCGGGGGCGTCCCATCCCGATCCCCAAGTTCCCGGGACGTCCTGGGACATAAGGAAAAGGGGGTGGGGGAGCGGGGGCGGCGGGGGCGAGGGGGTGGACACGTCCCTGCATAACACTGTTAAATGGGAACTTCCTCAAAAACCACACTGATCAATCAAAAAATCTGTATTATGTGTGAAGCCTCCAAAAAAACTCACTGAATGTCTGAAGATGTTACTCATTGAATGTCTGAATAAAAACCTGTACCATATGTGTGAAGCCTCCAAAAGAAGTCATTGAATATTTGAAGATGTTATTCATTGATTATCTGAAAACGTTACTAAAAACATTTAACCAGATTGTCAAGGAACAGGTAAAAATAATGCAAAGGGAGCACACAGCCTCAAATACACTCCACGCTTCGCATTTCACACACTACTATCATATTTACAGAAAGCAGAAATAGCAAAATATAATTCAGGAAAATGTATTTTCAAAGTGATTTTTCCTGACAGTGAAACTCGATCATTGTACAGAAATTCCAAAAGTAATATTCATTTTAATCAGACAATGAATAAAGGTCAATATCCAACAATATGAAGGCATATTTCAGAGAAATTGTTGTTCCATAGCATATTCAACTTCCACTTTTGTTTAGCATTAGAATTTTTGGATCTTAACTATAAGGAGGAGAAGCTATTTACACATTATGGGATATGGAAACATAAATGGCATGTATTCAGCACTATAATATCTGTACATAGCTTCCCAAGAACAGATTTGTTATTAAGTGTAGAATATTTGTGAGATTGTCAAACAGGTGCAGGCCAGTTACCAACTTCTAAACCATTTCCTGCAAGACATGTAAGGAGCCATCATAAATAAGCCAGTGGGCATAATGATACACTTCATCTAGTTACAAAGTCTACTATGTAAGCATGAAATAATTAAATCAACGGTATGTAAAACAAAACTAAGGAAAAGGAAGATTCTCAAACTAAGTAAGCAGCAAACCATTATGTTCTGTCTTTTAACATGTGAAAATGAAAGAAAATGTTGTGTGCGACAATTCTAAGGAGTTTGGAAATTCCAAAAGGAGAACTTCATACCATCAACATCAAAGAAAATGCTTGCTTGATTTTCCCTTCTTGTTGCGTTTTCTCAAAAGTTGGGATCCCCTTTTCCTGCAAATATTATTATTTACATTGTTAAGCAGTCACTACTTACACCAATGCAGAATCAAATCATTCCAGAAGTAGTACACTGCTACTCACCTTCAACATCTTGACAAAGGCATCATAATCAGAAACAGAGAATGATAAGTGGTGCCCTCTCGAAAGCTGTTCTGGGTCTAATTTCCTGCTCATTGAACCCCAAAACCACCAGTCATTATTGTAAAAGCACATTTGTTATATTTATACAGAGAGAGGGAAAGGTCCTGTTTACTCTGGATCTTAGAGATGAAGTCGAAACTTCCTGAAGGACGCAAGAATTTGAACAATATATAAGACAAATGGAAAAAACCTCTTTTGGAATTCCACATAGAAAACATAAATGCCAAATTGGTGTTGGGCTTGGCAATGAACTATTATAATAACTACAAGCTACAGAGCGCCCAAGGATGAGAGAGGAAGGTTGCTAACACATCTAACATCAAAACTTGCACCTGCGCCCTAAAGCCTGTTTCCCAACTCTTTGTGCAGGTCATCCCTAAAACATCATTGAGAGTCGTGGTCTAACTGTAATGGAGCACTAAAGTCACCCGGGTTCAAATAAAGTAGCATATATAACTCCACCTGACATGTGACGAGGCTTATAACAATTATAGGGTGCGAGTGCATTATAATCTTAAGGTAAGCTCATAACACACCACCATAACGAAGGCGAGGAATTTCACCTACCTAATACACTAGTCTGAGGATTATGGTCCAGTACAAGATGCGCAGTATGTCACTAGCCCAGGACACCATATCCCCGGGGCTTGGAACTTCGTTATACATGAGAGGTGAAGGATTTGGACTAAGACTAATATATGAATAAGTTCATGATAATTTCTTTGACAGACCCATCCGGCGAAGCTTTTGGAACTTCTCTATGTATAAAAATGTAGATACGTTCTCAGTCATAGCCAAGACGTCAAAATTTGGTGGACTAGACCCCCTTGTGGAAGCTCAGAGGGGAATTTTTCTTTTCATTTCATTGATCAAATTTTGTATCCCTAAGTTTTGATCGTCTCAGGTCAGCTCGAAACTCGTGAGTTCAGCTAAAGAATATTCAATAAACCCATTTTTGTCAATCCACTCCACTGAAGTATAACTGATAACAAACACGAACACAAACCCATGTTAACAATGATCTTATACGTGTTGTAAGGAATCTAAAAGACTCCATATGCCGATCATTATCTTCTGATGGGATTGCTACTAAAGTTTTTTGGATACAAATGAGATTCAAATGAGATTCATGTTGAAGTTTGAATGTGCTGCTTTTTTCATATATATGTGTGTGTCGTTTTTGTCTCTTTGTAGGGCTTTTTAGGGGGAGGGAATATCAGGGAATGTAACATTGTCTATTAATTGGTGTGGCGATGATGATAAAGTGATGGGTGTTGTGCTATTCACCAAGGTACTCTGGAAAAAAACAAAAAACAAAGAGAGGGTTGAGTTTAATACCCAAATAATTTTAGTAGAATGGATACCTCTCAGAATTTGAGATTAAACTAAATAAGGTCGATTATCCATGCATCCAAAACCTAGGTTTCTGGTTTCATCTCGGGGTGTTTAATCCAATAAAAAAATTGTCTCTCAGCACAAGTTAAATATATAGAATTTGTGCAATTACAATAAGTTCGAGTGGTAAAAGAATTGGGGTGCCCGCTATAAAATTTGCAATTGCTATTACCATCAATTCAATTACCACAGGAAAATAAAATATAGAATTGGACCTTGGTTAAATTAATTCCATCAAACTCTTTGGGAAATTAGACAGTTTCACCGAATCAGAGGAAAAATGCAATTTTTTTATGAATTTACGAAATCAAACAAAAAATGCAGTGGAGAAAATCAAATAAGAAGAATACATACGTGGTATCAGCTTGTGTATTAAATGGAGATTCTGGCAGATTTGCGTTGGGATTCCTCTGGAAGACATGCAACGAAAAAGCAGGAGAAATAGAAAGCCATACAACCTCTAAATCTCTACCGAAATCAGGGAGTTTCAATTCGGTGAAACCCTAAAACCTGCAATCAAACACTAACAAAAATCTGCGATCAAACCCTACCCATTAAACCCGAAAAGCCTGAAATTCATCTAATCAAACTTTTTTTAAGATTCAAAAAGATACATAGCTTTGTATTAAACTAGAAAGGGCGCACCTCCTCGTAAAATTTAGCAAGGCGCTGTACGTCGTGAGTTTCTCTTCCAATGTGATGCAGAGAAGTCGCCATTTCTTTCCGATGTGCGTTCGATGGAAGAAATGAACGGATAAATATTTTTCAGGTGCTTGCTTGGGCGAGTGGTTTTAGGATGCGTTGGCCACGTTGCCTCAATAGAGAGACACGTGTGAAGTTCAGGTTATGCTTAAATAATGTAATGTGGGTTCCCTGTTTATCGACAAATTACTGGGGTCGATAAATTGGGGGAAAATAAAGATAATATGCAAGTCGAATAAAGGCAAAAATCTAAACATGAAGAACTAAAATAGGTACTAAGTTAAACTAGTTGGTGCTCTTATGCTTAAATTTGGACATATTAATTGGCAGTTAATTTTCGTCATTTCCAAATTATTGTGTATTAAATTGGTGAATTCTTATATATGACTTGTTTAATTATTATTGCTGATTATTAGGTTATATTTATTATCCCTCATTTTCATAATTTATATTTTTTGATATTTATGCACCATGTTTTGTTGGCGAGTTTGTATTGTGTGTTGTGTGGATACTAAATTGGTTATGACGAGAAAACATTGTTTGATTGACTTTGTCATGAGCCAATGGATTCATCCGCGAGAAATTTTAATGGTCACATTTGCAAAATCATGAGTTGCATCACTCGACCTAGTGTCGTTTGAGAGAGAAATATTGTCCAATGGCCACCTATAAAAGCACATTCGCATAATCCATTTAAGGGCCTTGCCTCTCGCATCTTTGGGCTACCTAGGAGATCACAAAAAAATCACCTAATTACTATCCCAATCTCTCAAGCATATTAAGCCAACTCTAAGTTTGCATACATCACATGCGGTTGTCGTGCACCATTTAAAAAGTTACATCTCACACACTAAAGATGATTGCGAAAGGTTGAAGGTCCTATTAAGGTCTTTATTACCAAACATATCGCAATAAACATCTTACACACATACATCATGTGGGAAACTATGAGGATTTGATGCCTCTTAGGAGTATTGCTACATAGGCGTCGTAGGGCCCACTAAACCCAAAAATGCCAACCCTTTTTCGGGGCTTCAATAGAAAGTTAGGTTTGAAGAAGAAAGAAGCCCTAATCAATCGCGAATTTCAATCACTAAAAACGAAGCCATAGACACATATGAGCACAATCTTATAAGTGAGATCCAGATAAGAACCACAAAGACGAGTCATCCATATACGAAAAAGTCACTTGATGACTTTTTCTAAGACAAACAACTTTATCCTACTTGCGAATCACACTTCCAAATTTTTCGTACTACTTGACAACAACATGCACACCCTTCCTACATATGCTCATATCATCATCACTCTATCTCGGTTTGAAATTGGTTCATCTTCTCAAACCCTAACTTGTACTTTCCTTAGTTCATCTATGATATTGCAATTTGCTATTATGATCTAGACATGATTTAGGATTTGTATGTATGTTGTAATTTATTGTAATATGATTTTATTTCATCCTTACATACACATTTTTTAATGCTTTAGTTGAATTAACCCTACTATTTGAATTAAATTTTGATGAACCCGCTTGCTTTTATTATACATAATCATAGGGATTCATGCCTCACTCCTAATGTGTTAGATTTTTCCAAATATGATTATTTCACACCTCTTAGCATTTCTTGAAACCTATTTTTATTTTGGATCCTACACACTATCACGGGGTTGATCTTGATACGTTCTCTTCTTTATAATTTTTCATGTGATGGATGGATTACGACTATATATAAGGAAAATCCCCATCAAGTACCTCATTTGTTACCTATTACCCAAATACAAAATGTAATATTTGAAAAGGCTAAAGTAGGGGAAACCCAAGGTCGGCCGTCTCGTTCTACAAATCTACCATCTACGAGAATCTCCTTCCCCTTTAGGTCTTCTAGTCAAACATTCGATCCACCTTCACATATACCTAATATGTCAGCGTGGGGGCATCACATGTGGTTCCTCAAGCTACTACATATACACATCATATGGCTTCTACACACGAGACCTACCCCTTCATATATATGTCCAATGTTCCTCTTATTTATCTTCAACAACTACAATCCATACAAACACAAATAGCTTTATTATTGCAAAATTGATTATAGGTCACCATGAGCTCCTTTAGGTTACTTAATAACCGACTAGCACCTAAAGATCTTAACTATCCATTACCTCGTCATTACTCCATCAAATTTTTCCTTTTGTGATGGCAAGATTGATCCTCAACTACACCTTTTTGCCTTCATGGTCTCTTTTCATGGATTATATGCATGATTATATGTACTGATTGGTTGATACATTTCCTTCAAGATCTATATGGAATTTTCAAGCTCTAGATGATAGTTTCCTTATGCTTTTAAATCAATTTATTGGGAACATTTTTCTTTTGCACAAATCACACAAGTCAAGCGGTCTGTGAAAGAGTGACAGTTATGTATTGTCTTTATAATATTGCGCTTTCATATGGACCTAAGCACATCAAAAAAATAAATGAATCAAAGTATTTAGTAGTAGTATAATTATAAAGGCTCATGAACAATTCATGTTTCTTAATGGTATGCCTTTTGAGAACCTTTATCAAATTGTTAAAGTATATAAGACCAATCTCACGATAGCCAATATGTTGACTTACAAAAACCACATAGTTATCTAACAACAAAAAAATCAATCAAAACCCCATTCAAGTGTAAGATGACTTAGACTAAGAAGGTTGAAAGTGTTAATGTTACACAACCTATTCATGTAGCGACTACTACTGACTACTTATGCACAATGTTTCAATTGTTTGCCACAATCTCCTCACATTATCTTTCACAAACTACTCGAGTGTAATTTAATCTAACTACCATCACCCTCTATTACTGCTTGATATGACCAAACAACGAGGATTTAGGTTTGATTGCCATTTTGTTTATGATTTCCATTAATGTCACATACATTTTACAAATCAATGCTTTGGGCCCTTGAAAAGAGAATCCAACAACTTCTCATCAAAAACACCATTTCTCTATAAGATTGTGAACCACTTGCTAACATGAAATTTACTCAACCTAATTCATGTGTACACTTGTTCACTAATCCATTATCTAATCATGTTGAAAAAAATAAGGTGGAAAATTTTCACATGGCTTATCATGTAGTTTCTCTCTCTTGACCTATGTGATTGATGCCCATCCAATTCTTTAGTATCATCAATGTTACACATAGTACACAATCAACAATACCACCTATTAAATTCTTTGATTAGAGATTTATTCAACCCAAAAAGAAATAAGTGTGTGTTATTAAACTTTGGATTAGGGTTAGAAACATTAGATATATCAATATTAAATAATTTTTATTAACATTCAAATAATAATATACCTATATGGAAATATGTAAGGTCTAATGATGTAACGCTCAAAATTACTAGAACTAGAAAATGAGGATTTTTTTTTAAACATACATAAAAATAGATTACACAACTGCAATCATACAAATTTGTTTAATCAAATTCTTTAAATCAAATTTGTTCTTTTGATGTATTTGATAACATCTGCGTAAGCCATGTGCGGCTGAGAAGGGTGTATCCAGATCTCCAATATCTACATTCGCCACTACTTTGAGTGACAATGCTTACTAGCATTTTGGCTTAACCTTTTTCAGGTCATGCGAACCATGTGAAAGTCCTTGGGTCTACCACGAAGCTAGTTTTCTGACTTCGTATTCCGGTATCCGACCATTGCCTACCTCATGTTCAGTGTTCAACTTCCCAAACCGAGGTTATTGGCAATTTTAATTTAATTGGAGGACTAGGTGATCAGACAATGCACAACCATCAATGCATTACTTTGGCCAAAGTTTTCCACCGTGCAGGTTACAGACTAAACTCAAGACAACACACTAGTCTTATGAGTTTAAGTCTTCCGCCACCTCACAACTATCCCTTTCACAGTTATCTAGATCTTATAGTTTGTATTTACTTTATTTCCAATTTAACCTATCTTGCAAGAGTTTATATCAAGATAAATGCCAAAGGCCAACTAGGATCATCATGAGATAAGTACATTCATTACGCTGAAATGTATCTATTTCAGCATTTTGCATGTACTTATCCCTTAATATGCCTAATGGATCTTTTCATCTATTTATCTTCCCATTTAGTTTCTCTTTTTCTGATGCTTGGTTTTTAACCTTAAATTACCTTTTGCAATGATACTCTTCCATTCTCTATACATCAGGATTTACAATATTATCATATTAATACCAAGTTTACCAAAAGGCCGAATTAAATATATATTAAAACATGTATATTTAATTATTCCTTCGATTAGCTACGCCACTAAATAGCTTATTTAATTTATAAATTAAAGACAATTGATCGTTCTGATAATTGCCCAACTATCGACTTCATATATTGACAAATATCAAATAAATAAATTTTACAATTTATGATAAGTAAGATTTCTTACTTCTAGTATTTAGCATTTACTCATATTGAGATATTATTACATACAAGGTAATCATCTCTTTATTAAAATCATAAATTACATATGTCGTTAAGGCAAAATATATAACTATTATGGTAACTCTCACATAGTGAGGTTTGAATATTAACAAAGGGTCCAAAACCCCAATAAATTTAGTCAAAATTGCAGGATATCATCCTTCTACAAATTGAAATACAAGTATCTCATTTAGATCCATGCTACGATAAAACTTCACAAGACATAAGTTTCCGCATATCCGAACGTGACGGCTAATTGTCCTGCAAGACTGGAGTAGTGGTATGTTGTTAGTTCAAAATGAACTAGCATGAATATTGCCTCCATTTTCTGATGCAATTATTTAATAAAATATGAAACGATATACATGTTATTTTATCAACAAACGTATGGTAATACAACGGAGAATGTATTATTACATGTTTTTCATTAAGTTCTGACTATAAATTTACACAAATAGAACAACCAATTTCTATTTCAGCAATCATGTTTCACTCTAATCACAAGGATCAAGACATAATCAAACCATAATCATTCAACATCCGAATTTTGATTAAACCACAAGCAAATCATGCTTCACATGGTACAAATTCAACTATTAATTTTCTTACCTTCTAATCAACAAACAACTTAACAAAACTGTCTGAAATTATCATTTCCAAATACCAATTAGACATATTCCCTCTAGGTAATGAGCAACTCTATAAAACACATAATAACTTTATTTCAAACAATCAAAATACATTTATATATATTTATAGGAACACTCCAACTAAACAATGTAAAAACACCTCTATTAAATCATTTTAACATGTTCTTTCGTGTGCAAACGGATCAACAAAAGAAATTAACCCACATACCACAGGATGATAATTTTGAAGTCTATTTGCATAGAATAACAACAATAAGTTTCTAACACTTCCAATAACGAAATCCTTTAAGAAAAACTAAATTATCTTACATAGACTGTTAACACTAATTTATTTTTCAATCAGGTAATAAAATTATACATATAGGCAAATCAACTTGTACATATCCAAATTAGTTCGTTCGAAAGCATTAATTTCTTTTTGTTATAAATTATTAGAATTGAAGCAAATATATCAGGCAAAATGATGAAATACCTAGTAAAAACATTTTTCACACTACCCAGAAATCGCTTTGCTCATACAAATAAATTATTGTTTGACTGTAATAAAACCCAGAGGCAGAAATCAATTTGGGGTTTCCAGAAAACAAATTTAAAAAGAAAATAAAATAAAATAAAAATTGATTAGGAATACCAATCTGCATTTTTTTCTAGGATTAGCTAAAACCACACAAAGGAAACTTAAGAGAATACAAAATCCATCAATTTCCTTTTTAGATTTCATTTAAGCAATTAAATAAGAAGCTATCCACAAATTCATTTAATTGCCTTTTAAAACAAAATACGTATTTCCTCATTATTTACAAATAATGTTGTAGAGAAAGGAGAAGACATTCATGCCTAAAGTAAACCCAAAATCGACAACCTCTTAATCTTTCTGCTCCAACAAGTTGAATCCTTCTTTCCTCCAAAACTCACGCAGGTATTCCAAAGAAAAATGAAAACAGACAAAGGAGAAATAAAAGAAAATATAATGAAGAAACTATACTATAATGGAGAATTTCCGGGCTTCGAAATGTCACTTCATGCGTCAATGCATGCCACATACTTGGTGTCGGATGAAGGCACGCCCCTTTCAAAACTCTCAAATTTTAAATATTAAAATATTACTATCATTATTCTTTTTAACTTTTGATTTACATGCCAAATATTTTTAGGATTTAAATATATAATTTCACACATTAATAATGCATTTTTTAATTTTTATTTTAATTGATACCTAACTTTAATGGTAAAATTAATCATCATAATATAAGTCCACATATTGCCAACAATATGTTATCGTAATAATTATTCAAATTCCCATGTTCCATATAAAACATTCAAACAAATGAAAATTACCAAGTCCGTAAATAATAATTCGAATATTCTCATAAAGTTGTTTGATATAGCATTGTCGAATAAAGCAGAGGCATTATTCATCACGATCATTGCAAAAGTCGAACAAAACAAAAGCGACCAAACCGATTAAAATAAAATAACCGAATACTAATAATTGAAAGATTCACTATCATTTATGAACCGTTTAACCTTTGATTAAGGCTTAATCATGTTTTAGGAAGGATCATCAAGGTGGAGTGCTGACCTGCTGGGTTATTCGTTCCGCGATGTCATGCCCATGCTTGAAGTTGTGGGTCATGATATGACAAACTAAATGTATTTTACACCCAATGATGATCTCGTCTAATCTTGTTTAGACTACATGAAATTTGGGATGTTACATACTCCACCCCTTAGAATAATCATCGTCTCGATGATTTCAGGATAAATAGAAAAACTAAACCCATCATTCATTTGTGGCATTAATATATTTCAAATCAGCTTAAAATTTGTATCAATATCATTTCAGCTGAATCATAAAGGTCACAACATCCCTTATATATCTAGAAAATCAGTCACATAATCTGTAGACATAACACATTATTGCTTAAATGACATATTTTCTAGGTTCATTACAAAATCTTCAACAGTAACTATTCATCAAAAAGTACCTTAGTTCCAATATTTAGTTGTAAGCTTATCTACAGGATTTTTTTATCTACTTTTTTACAGAAAAAATGAATTTAGCATTATAACAAAAATATATTCTTAAAAATCGAGTCAAGCAGATCTTGTAAAAGTAGTTCGGATATCTTCCAGATTCTCCCAAGTGGCACTTTCTTCATAATATTGGTCCCACTGGACCTTACATTGTGAAACCTCAAGATTTTTTAAGTGCAACTTGCGGGTTTCTAGTATCCTTATAGGCTCAACCGCGATTATCCATGGATCCGAATTTGAAATGAATCCCAATTAAGTACATGTGTTAAATTAGGTACATATTTCTTAAGCAAAGATACATGAAATACATTGTGCATCTTGGATAGAGCGGGAGGTAGTGCTAGCTTGTAGGCTACTGGTCCAACAACCTCTAGGACTTCAAATGGCCATACAAACCTAGGAAATAGTTTGGTTGACATGCCAAACGAAATGGAACTCTTTTTAGGTTTGACCCTAAGAAAAACTTTATCTCCCACGTTAAATTTTCTGTCAATTCTTTTTAAATATGCATAAATTTTTTGTCTATTTGCGGCCTCTTTCAATCTTTCTTGGATTAATTTAACCTATTTTTCCATTTCCGACAACATTTCAGGTCCAATTAGTACTCTATCTTCAGGATTATCCCAACTTATTGGTGTTCTACACCTACGACCATATAAGGCCTCAAAAGGAGCCATCTGAATGGAAGAATGGTAGGTGTTATTATAGGAAAATTCAACCAAGGGAAGATACTCTTCCCATTTGTATTGTTGATCCATGCAATACATTCTTAGTAAATCTTCTAGCACTTGATTTACTCTTTTAGTTTGACCATCAGTTTCAGGATGGTAGGCAAAACTTATGTTCAGTTTTGTCCCTAAGGCAACATCTAAAGTCTAACAAAATCTGGAAGTTATCCTTGAGTCCCTATCTGAAATTATTATTTTTGGAACTCCATGTAATCGGAGAACTTCTTGCACAAACCTTTTTGCCAGTATGGGTGAATTATCCTTTAAATTACTTGCTATAAAATGTGCCACCTTAGTTAATTTGTCTACAACTACAAGTATAACATTATGTTTATTTTGGGACATAGGTAGACCTTGAACAAAATCCATACTTTTAACTTGCCACTTATATTCTGGCACGTTGTGAGGATATAATAATCCAACTGGATGTGAATGTTTAACCTTTACTTGCTGACATTCCAAGCATTGTGAGATGTAAAGAATCACATCACTTTTCATCTTTTTCCAAAAGTATTACTTTTTGATGTCCGCCATCATTTTTGTTACTCCTGGATGTCCCGAGTAGGGAACATCATGAAATTCTCTCATAACTTTATTTCTGAGTTCTTTACCCTCTCAGTACATATATTACTGTTGTTATAATGCGAGAATCCCATCATTTCCAGCTTAAAACCATCATACATTTTGTCTCTCGGATCTTTTCTAGAGTTGTTTTAACATGATTGTAGTAGGGGTCATTGGTTAACTCATTTTTACTTCATCTTTAAACTGGGTTCTTAATGTAATTATAGCAGTAATATACTTTCTGCGACTTAAGGCATCAACCACCCTATTCTCTTTTCCTTTAATGTAATTTATATCAAAGTCATAATTTGTTAGGAACTCCACCATCTTATTTGCGCATTTAGATTCGATCATTTGTGTAAAGATTTATTTGAGCCCAAGATGATCTGTTTTGAGTTCAAAAGGTTTCCCAAGCAAATAGTGCCTCCATACCTGTAGCGCATGAACAATCACAACAAGCTCAAGATCATGTGGTGCATAATTTACTTCATGCACCCTCAACTTCCTACTTTCAAAAGCTACCACATGCCCATCTTGTAGTAGTACTCTGCCCAAACCTTCCCTTGAAGCATCGGTTACCACTAAGAAGTTCCCATTTGGATCCGAGAATCTTTAACACGGAGCACTTGTGAGTCTACCTTTTAACTCCTTAAAGGATTCTTCACACTTATTGTCCCAAACAAATTTCTTACCCTTCTTTTGCAAAGAAGTGATAGGTCCCACTAACTTAGAAAAGTCCTTTAAGAACTTCAGATAGTAGCTTGCTAGACCCATAAAACTTCTCACTTCATGCACATCCTTCGGTCTTTGGCCATTCCATGATGGCACTGATCTTTGAAGGGTCCATCGAGATTCCCTCTTTATTTATTATGTGGCCTAAGTATTGTACTTTGTATTGATAAAGCACACTTAGATAATTTTCCATATAATTTATGTTTTCTAAGAATTCCCAAAACAATCCTTAAATGTTCATCATGTTCTTCCTCATTCTTGGAGTATATTAATATATCATCGAGAAAGATAAGTACAAATTGGTCTAAGTATTCCCTAAACACGATGTTCATCGGGTTCATGAAGCGGCGAGCGTGCATTTGTTAGTCGAAAGGGAAAAATTGTAAACTCGTAATGCCCATACCTTGTTCTAAAAGTGGTTTTATGGATATCTTCATCCTTGATTCGCAGTTGATGATATCTAGATCTGAGATCTATCTTGGAAAACACTTTTGCACCCCCATTTGATCAAATAGATCATCAATTCGGGGCCTCAAGTACCATTCTTCACTGTTACCTTGTTGAGCATTCGGTAATCAATACAAAGTCTGAGGGTCCCATCCTTCTTTTTCACGAAGATTACCGGTGTACCCCATGGTGATATACTTGGTCTAATCAGACCCAATGATAAGAACTCATGTACTTGAGCTTTCAATTCAACTAATTTAGTTGTTTTCATTCTATACGGTGCCTTAGAAATTGGTTCCGTTCTTTAGTTTGACCTCTATTGTGAAGTCAAATTCACGCTTAGGTGGAAGTCTGGGAAACTCATTTGGAAACACATCTCTAAATTCCCTTAGGATGGGAAATGCTTAAATTTCAGGCTCAATTTCCTATCCCAAATTTGATATTTTCTGATCTGAATGATGACCCTTTCGCTTTGCCTTTTCGATTGCAAGTAGCGGAAATTTGCCTAGTGTGACAAACTCTCTTTTAACACCCTGAACACTCATTGTTTTCTGTTGATCATCGCAGTAGGTTACACATTTTCCTAAGCAATCCAAGGTTGCATTATGTTAACTTAACCAATTTATACCTATGACAACATCATAGGATCCAAGAGGTGTCACATACAAGTTTAATCTTGTTGTGAACTCAGGTAATTCTAGTGGTGCCTCAAACAAACACTGCTTCACTCTATGTACAACATTATTTCCATACTACACAATCCAAGTGTGTTCCATGTACCCAGCTCTTATTTTGAGTTTATTAGCTATTTTAGATGAAACAAAACATTTTGTTGAACCAAAATCAAATAAAACAAAAACGAGGTTCTCAAAAAGCTTACGAGGTTTGATAGAGTCACTTGCTTATCATGGCTATGACATAAATCTTATGTTGTTGCCCGGTTATTTACTACAGTAGATCCCTTCTCTGGGTTATTCCATGTCCTCTTTGCGGACAGGTTGTTAGTGAAATGATCACCACCGCACTTAAACCATCCACTCGAGAGGTCCTTTTCTCTCGATCTTATTTTGGTGAAACTTGTTCCTTGTTGCCCATTATTTTTATTATTCACAATAGTTCTACCCCCTATTCATCTTTTATTGTGAGGCTGAACTTGTTGTTTCCCTTTTTCCATGTGGGTTTACTTGCGGTTGGTGTTTGAAAACTGATATTTTTCCTTCTATTTTCCTCTTTAGAGACATAAATACTTATGACTTGTGTTCTTGCTTGATAGCTTTTTTTGAAACACCGTTTCCATCAAGGTAGGTCCATGAACATCTACCTCACCACCAATGCTAGGATTCAATCCCATTATAAATTTTCTCACTCTAAACTTCTCATCCTTTTGATACATAGGAACATATTTCAGCAATCGAGTGAAACATTCCCAATATTTTGTAACTGAGTACTTTCCTTGAGTTAGATTTTGGAATTCTACCATCTTTTGGTCAAAGTATAGCTGAGGTAGCCATCTTTGACGGAAGTAGGCCTTGAACTGCTCCCACGTGATCATATAAGAATTAATTCCTAGTTCCATTTTCTGGTTATCCCACCGGAAGATGCTTCATGGGACAATTGGTAGGCTCCCCATACTACTTTTGTCTCCTCTGAAAAAGTCCCTAATCTCAAAATATTTTTCCATTTCAGAGAGCCAATTTTCAGCACCATCCCCAAGAGTTATACCATCAAATTTAGGTGGGGATATTCTTTTAATGTCCCTTGCTAACTCAGCAGCCAGCCTGGCTTTCTTATTTTCCCTTTCATTCAGGTGCTTAGGTTGATCATCATATTGCTCATCACCTTGATTCTCATCCCTACGATCCTCATTCTCTTCACCACCCTGACCTTGTTGTTCTAAGGCAACAACTTGGTTTTAGGTGTCATTCAAAAGGTTGAGGATTTCTTCTAACTTAGCAGCCGTATTATCCGACACATCATCAATATTTACCGCATTGTCACTTGCCATATTAGCTCTTGTTGTCGGCCTAGCCAAAGTTTCATGTTTTTATAAAAGAGGATAATTTTTATTAGAACGTGTGTCCCATTAATGTCAAGTGTACGAGGCCTCGGCTCATGCAAAATGTAACGCTCAATATTACTAGAACTAGAAAATGAGGATATTTTTTTAAACATACATAAAAATAGATTACATACTGCAAATTTCATCATCACAAATTTGTTAAATCAAATTTGTTCTTTTGAACTATCTGATAACATCCATGTGATCCATGTGCGGCTGAGAAGGGTGTATCTAGATCTCCACGATCTCCCTTCACCACTACTTTGAGTGACAATGCTTACTAGCATTTTGGCTCAACCTTTTACAGCTCATGGGAACCATGTGAAAGTCCTTGGGTCTACCACGAAGCCATTTTTCTGACTTTGTATTCTGGTATCCGACCATTGCCTATCTCATGTTCAGTGTTCAACTTCCCATGATCAGGATACTGGCAATTTTAATTTAATTGGAGGACTAGTTGATCAAACAATGCACAACCATCAATGCATTACTTTGGCCAAAGTTTTCCACCGTGTAGGTTACAGCTAAACTCAAGACAACACACTAGTCTTATGAGTTTAAGTCTTCCGCCACCTCACAACTATCCCTTTCACAGTTATCTAGATCTTATAGTTTGTATTTACTTTATTTCCAATTTAACCTATCTTGTAAGAGTTTATATCGAGATAAATGCCAAAGGCCAACTAGGATCATCATGAGATAAGCTACATTCGTTATGCTGAAATGTATCTATTTTAGCATTTCGCATGTACTTATCCCTTAATATGCCTAAAGGATTTGTTCATCTATTTACCTTCACATTTAGTTTCTCTTTTCGATGCTTGGTTTTTTTAACCTTAAATTACCTTTTCTGATGATACTCTTCCATTCTCTATACATCGTGGATTTACAATCTTATCATATTAATACCAAGTTTATGAAAGGCCGAATTAAATATATATTAAAACATGTATATTTAATTATTCCTTCGATTAGCTACGCCACTAAATAGCTTATTTAATTTATAAGTTAAAGACAATTGATCGTTCTGATAATTGCCCAACTATCGACTTCATATATTGACAAATATCAAATAAATATATTTAACAATTTATGATAAGTAAGATTTCTTACTTCTAGTATTTAGCATTTACTCATATTGAGATATTATTACATACAGGTAATCATCTCTTTATTAAAATCATAAATTACATATGTCGTTAAGGCAAAATATATAACTATTACGGTAACTCTCACATAGTGAGGTTCGAATATTAAAAATGGGTCCAAAACCCCAATAAATTTAGTCAAAATTCAGGATATCATCCTTCTACAAATTTAAATCCAAGTATCTCATTTAGATCCATGCTACGATAAAACTTTACAAGACATTAGTTTTTGCATATCCGAATGTGACATGACTAATTGTCTGTAAAAGCTGGAGTAGTGGTATGTTCTCGATTCAAAATGAATAGGCATGAATATTGCCTCCATTTTCTCGATGCAATTATTTAGTAAATATGAAATGATATATATGTTATATTATCAACAAACATATGGTAATACGATGGAGAATGTATTATTACATGTTTTTCATTAATTTACAACTATGAATTTACACAAATAGAACAACCAATTTCTATTTCAGCAATCATGTTTCACTCTAATCACAAGGATTAAGACATAATCAAACCATAATCATTCAACATCTGAATTCTGATTAAACCACAAGCAAATCATGCTTCACATGGTACATATTCAACTATTATTTTTCTTACCTTCCAATCAACAAACAACTTAACAAAACTATCTGAAATCATCATTTCCAAATACCAATTAGACATATTCCCTCTAGGTAATGAGCAACTCTATAAAACGCACAATAAATTTATTTCAAACAATCAAAACATACATATATATATATATATATATATATATATATATATATATATATATATATATATATATATATATATATATATAGGAACAGTCCAACTAAACAGTGTAAAAACACCTCTATTAAATCATTTTAACATGTTCTTTCAGGTAACCGACAGATCAACAAAACAAATTAACCCACATACCACAGGATGATAATTTTGAAGTCTATTTGCATAGAATAACAACAATAAGTTTCTAACACTTCCAGTAATGAAATCCTTTAAGAAAAACTAAGTCATCTTACATAGATTGTTAACACTAAGATATTTTTCAATCAAGTAATAAAATTATACCTATAGACAAATCAACTTGTACATATCCAAATCAGTTCGTTCCAGCATTAATTTCTTTTCTTTTAGAAATTATTAGAATCCGGAAGCAAATATATCAGGAAAAATGATGAAATACATGGTAAAAACATTTTTACACTACCTTAAATCGCTTTGCTCATACAAATAAATTATTGTTTGATTGTAATAATACCCGAGGTAGAAATCGATTTGGGGTTTCAAAAACAAATTTAAAAAGAAAATAAAATAAAATAAAAATTGATTAGGAACACCCATCTGCGTTTTTTCTAGGTTTAGCTAAAACCACACAAAGGAAACTTAAGAGAGTACATAATCCATCAATTTCCTTTTAGATTTCATTTCTAAGAAATTAAATCGAAGTTGTCCACAAATTCATTTAATTGCCTTTTAAAATAGAATACATATTTCCTCATTATTTAGAAATAATGTTGCAGAGAAAGGAGAAGATATTCATGCCTGAAGTAAACCCAGAATCAACAACCTCTTACTCTTTCCGCTCCAACAAGTTGAATCCTTCTTTCCTCCAAAACTCATGCAAGTATTCTAGAAGAGAAAAATGAAAACAGACAAAGGAGAAATAAAAGAAATTATAATGAAGAAACTATACTATAATGGAGAATTTTCGGGCTTCCAAATGTCATTTCATGCGTCAATGCATGCCACATACTTGGTGTCAGATGAAGGCATGTCCCTTTCAAAACTCTTAGATTTTAAATATTAAAATATTACTATCATTATTCTTTTTAACTTTTGATTTACATGCCGAATCTTTTTAGAATTTAAATATATAATTTCACAAATTAATAATGCATTTATTTAATTTTTATTTTAATTGATACCTAACTTTAATGGTAAAATTAATCATCATAATATAAGTCCACATATTGCCAACAATATGTTATTGTAATAATTATTCGAATTCCCATGTTCCATATAAAACATTCAAACAAATGAAAATTACCAAGTCCATAAATAATAATTTGAATATTCTCATAAAGCTGGTTTGATATAGCATTGTCAAATAAAATAGAGGCAATATTCATCACGGTCATTGCAAAATTCGAACAAAACAAAAGACGACCAAACCGATTAAAATAAAATAACCGAATACCAATAACCTGAAAGATTCACTATCATTTATGAACCGTTTAACCTTTGATTAAGGCCTAATCATGTTTTAAGAAGGATCATCAAGGTGGGTGCGGCCCTGTGGGGTTATTCGTTCCGCAATGTCATGCCCTACAACAAGGCGTGGGTCATGATATGACGAACCAAATGTATTTTCACCCAATGATGATCTCGTTTAATCTTGTTTAGACTTAACCATAGTTAATTTAACTTAGAAGAAATTTGGGATGTTACAAATGCTCAAAATAAATGCTAAATGAAACAAGATACAAGAAAGGAGATGCACATAGCTATTATGTTGTTCTATAAGTTGATATGGATATGGTAGAAGGGTGAAAAGACTATAAATGATATGCAAGTGCTTTGTTTTTAGTTCTATAGGTACTTATACCGTCAAAGCATATAAGTGTGTCCCATTTGGTGGCCAAAAACATTTTAAAATCTGCCTAGTAAATAAATTTATTAAAATGTTATATGTCACATACCTCTATTTAGATTTAAAAATTCAATACTTTATTAATCGCGATGATTAAAATGACATGCTAAAAGTGGATAATTATTTGTTATGATCATTTTCAAATATGAAAATTAGCATGCTTATTATCATTATGTTAAAATTTAATGATTTGGACTAACTACCATTTTGGTGACATGAGGTGGATGCAAGAGCAAGTACACCCTCATTGAGACGGTGAGGGGGCATCAATGGAGAGAGGTTGTCGGATCGAGGTGGTGAATTTAAAAAACGAAGGTAATGAGAACCACACACCACAAGATCGAGTATCATCTAGTTTATTTATGTGGCGTGACTTCTTTATGTTTTGCTTTATTTTCATCTAATCGGTTGATATCGATAGACGATGAGTGAATTATGTTGATGTGGCTAAATGCCACCAGCATAACCCGACCATCATACATCATTATTAATATGATGTTATGAGTGAAGGTTTATTCCTTTTATAGGTAGTTTATTAGACTTATGGATATAAGTTGAAAATCGTAACAAGTCAATGAACCATGTTTGTGTGTTATATTCTCTTGTGTGTGAATGATGGTTGATTTGGCATTATAAATATTCATTATGAATCCCATTGACTTTTTCATTATCGTGGAATGATCTATGTATAAGTTGACCCCGACATGTTTGTTGAAATGATATAATACGATTTTTATTTTATTTAAATCGTTGTCTATGGTTATTATGCATATGGACTTGGCCACCTTGCATGAAGCTTGAGTTGTGTTGTTAGATGGTAATGTGGGAGTTAAGTGTTGTTTTTAAATTTTAAATTAAAACATGCACCAATATTTAATTATTAGGCATGTTGACTTAAGTGAAGAATACATAGTAAATTGGGGAACACATAGAAAATTGTTTGTTTTTAATTTGGAGTAAATTGGAAAAATGCATTGGATGTGAGAGTTAATTGGAAGTTGTTTGGTTTTAATTTTTTTAGAAATGTGTACTTTTGTTATGTATATGTGTTATTTTTGGAGAAAGAAAAAAATGAAGAAGAAGAAGTTGAACTAGGGTTTGGAGGAGAAAATAGAGGATGACATTTTCAAGCGGATCTATTTCAATTATTTTTGGATTTTGTATTGGATATGAGTTTATGTTGGGATTTGGAGGTTAGAGCATTATAAATTTTGGGAGGAAGATCAAGATGGTTGCATTTTTACCACACATGGTTTTTCTTTTTATTTTTGTTGTTAAAATATGGAAATGATTTGTTGTTATTTATACGCATTTGGGTTTGTGATTTTGGAAAATAAATACAAGGTTTTATATACCAATCTGGGTTTGTGTTTTTAGTTTGTAATTAGTTGTTAAAACGTTACGGAAGAGGTTGAAATTCCACCCATTTGGGTGCATTTGGAAATAAATCTATAGATTAAACACCCAATTGTTGGGTCTACATTTTTAAAGGAAAAATTATTTTTCTAAATTGGAAAAGTTTGGTTGAAATTATACCCATTTGGGTCTGCATTTTTAAAGGAAAACTTGTTGTTTTAAATTAGAAAAGTTTGGTTGAAATTATACCCATTTGGGTATGCATTTTTACAGGAAATTTTTTTGTTGTAAATTGGAAAATTTTGGTTGAAATTATACCCATTTGGGTTTGCGTTTTTAAATAAAAAATTGTTGTTCTAAATTAGAAAAGTTTGGTTGAAATTATACCCATTTGGGTTTGCATTTTTAAAGATTTTTTTTTAAAATTGGAAAAGTATGGTTGAAATTATACCTATTTGGGTCTACGTTTTTAAAGGAAAAATTGTTGTTTTAAATTGGAAATGTTTGGTTGAAATTATACCCATTTGGTTCTAGGTTTTTTTAAGGAAAGTTTGTTGTTAAAATGGAAATGTTTTGTTGAGTTTTCACTCATTTCCGAGTCTACATATTTGTATTTTTATAGATAAATTGAAATATTCTTAATTGGGTCGATTCAAACCCACTTCCGGATCTTCATATTTATATATATTGAAATATTCTTCATTGGGTCGGTTCACACCCATTTCTAGGTCTGCATATTTGTATATTTATAAAATTTACTATTGGGACGGTTTCACCCATTTGGGTTTATGCAAACTTGTTATTTTGATCCATATTGGCTTACATGTTAGAAAGAAACAAGAAAGACTGAACAATGTGAACATGTAGTTATTGGAAAAAATAAACCTATTTCAGGTTGTGTTATATTATATTGTTTTAAAATCGGTAAAATGGATGACTACGTAAAATAGGTGGTTATGCCATTGTCTTGTTGTGTAAAGAAACTTCTTGATTTTAACGAAACTTTACCTTACAGTAATTGATTTGTGATATTATGTTTCTTATTGTTGTTCACAATTTGGGCATGAGGATGTAGTTGTTATCATGTCTTAAATATGATATGATTGTAGTTAGAATGTGACTTACGTTATCATGCTCATGGTGAAGCCACAAGCGTGATAACATAAGTCTCATCCTTAAATCACATTAAAGGAATTAGAACTTTAGTGAAATATGAAACCACATATGAATGATTTTGGAAAATAATATATAAGTGATGGTTGTTTGTTGCATCGGTAAATGTGCAAAAGGAAGTTTTGTTTTACATAATGATAAACTAGTTATGTTATTATCATACTATAAGCTTGTGAATGCATGTCGATACAACATTATGGAATCCATGAGCATACATTCATACACTCATGTGGATTGTTTTCTTTATGATTCTAAAATATGGAAACATGGATTTAAAATTGGAATAAATGGTTTTTTTCCTCTTTGATTAATGGAATTGAAACATTGCTTTAAATGTTGGATTAGATTGCCTCTTGATAAGGAGTGTTGATTAAATGGGAGTGGTGTATGAGATAGTTGTGTTGTGAAGGATGAAAAATCTTATTTGTTTGTGTAAACTATAAGATTAGCTTGCATTAGCATAGCTGGAAAACTTTGGCCAAAGTAATGTATCTAGTTATATGCATTGTCAATTCACTTATCCTTATTTTGTACTAGTCAGGAATCATATGATGGTATTGGTTGCCATGATCTTATGATGGGCTATATTTTTGGAATTTGGGTATATTACACATGGTTCTCAATTACTATTCTTTGTTGATAGTTGAATATCTCTATCTTCCTTCCTCATGAAGGGTCGGGCCCCTCTCGCTTGCGAGAGGTGTGTGGGGGAACCGAAAGGTTTTGTGGTTGGAGAAAAGTACTCCAATGATGCTCTCCCTCTAAACAGTTACACAAAAGAGATATACATGTACACGAAACTTCTAGAAAGAATGATTTGATAGTATAATCTTGTACTTATGACATATGGTCATATGGTTGTACTTGGCTAGAGACATGTTTGTTGTCTCATGTATTTGATATTGAATATGAATTAAATTTGATATTAATCATTGTATTATGAAATGAATTTTGATCATACTTTATACGAAATTTGTGAGAAGTAATGTATAAAGTTTAAATGGCATTTAATCGATCAACTCTTGTTTGAAATTTGAAAATATGGTAACGAAAGGATGTTTTGGAACTTGGTTTATTTATAGATATTTCTGTAATATTTTATGAAATGCATGGTTAATTCTAAGTTACCTAATAAGACTTTAAACTTAGATTTTTAAAAAATAAATAACATTTAGCTTGTGATAACAAATCGAATGTTACATTATAATAACTTTTAAAAATCGGTTATTTCTGGATACCACGCTCTTAGTGTATTTAAGGTATTGAAAATACATGTTTGATCATTTTATATGTGTTTGGTCATGTTTTGGTTTTGGGATATATTTTGTTTAAGATATAAAAAGTGCAAAAAAGTGGAACACAATTATATGATTTGACCTCTTTGTATAATAATTTGAGACGAAACTATTATTTGTGTACTTAAGTATTTGGTATTTATGTACTTGTTTGGTGGTTTCAAATTTTTATGCTTATGTGATCAACTAAAATATGCCAATCTGTGAAACTTTGGGTATCACAAATGTGTGAAATCCTCTGTATGACCCAAAACATCTTTAAATCCTAACCATGAGTATAAAACCATGTTAAAAGGTTAATGGTTAGAATGAAATTCAATTCAAATAACACTTATGTTGGCACTACTCTAAATAGGTTTCAAGCTACACTCATTTCTCTACGTAGATATGTGATATCTATATGGATGCAACTATATTTGGCAATGTACACTGATAATGCTTAGTGGTGGCTTGGTGTGATTACACTTGACTTGGAAGGCTTGTAACTTAGGAATTTGGACTCTTGAACCTATTTGGGAGTACTTCAAACATGTGTGGGGGTTTCTCCTAAGTTGTGCAAGTAATAATGTGTGTGATTGATCACTATAATGGGGAGAACAAGTCATGAAATAGGGTTAAGGATAGGAAATTGAGCTAGAAAGGTACACACAAGTCATGATTTAAGAACTAAGCCAATACTAACATTATCAAACTTGATAAATTACCACATTTAGATTTAGGATAGGAAATAAATTTTTCTTATTTTAAGGAAACAATACATGAGAGTGTAAACACGCTTTGTATTCTCTTGAGGTGCTTGATTTGCTTGAGTGTTGACATGATATTGATAATGAAACCTACAACATAGAGTGTAGTCAATGTCCATTAAAAGAATTGAACTTTAACTCATATTTAAAAATGTATTTGATCATTAAAACTTACAAACTTGAAAAATGAACAAATCAAAAGAGTAGTACACTTATTTGTCTTGTCAAAGGATAACTCCTTGATGGATTTCTTTGAGATATGAATTGGAATTAAACCAATTGGAGGATTGAGGATTATCAGGTCTACAATTTTTAAATGAGAAGCCATATCCAAAAGGGATTTGGGTGTCATTTGACCTAACACCAAAGAAGGGTATCAAAAGGATTTTTAAGTCACCCTAAAGAACCTTCTGAAAAGAGGAAGGGTATAAAAGTATTTCTATCCATCCCAAAAAGAGTGATAAGAAGAGTGTTACAGGGCATTCTAGTCATATCAAAAATCGTCTACCCATAGAACACGCCACTTTGTAAATGGATCTAGTCTCAAATGTGTGAAACAATGAAAAGTTAAAAGGGAGTGGAGTATACTCATTCCCTCACCGTGTGATGTCCTAATGTATCAAGTATGTACAATTTGAATATAGAACGAGGAGGCTCGTGCACCCATACCATATATCATAGAGGTGCTCAAGATGCACAAAGATGAAAGAGAATGAAATGCTGATGCCCCCACATTTTATACCAAAATGTAGTAAAATTTTCTCTTACTATGCCAATGATCCCTAAATATGTATTAGAAAACTTTCAAATTTTGTATGCTCTAGAAGATTATGGATTTTCTTCTTAAAAACTCCCCAAGATGAAAACATCTATCCTAGATAGTAATGTTTGATATTTTTGTTCATTGATAGATGGTATTTTGCATGTGTGAATTATGATTTTTATCTATATTTCTTCATATTCATGTGTATATGTACATTATTCCATTATGTACTAGATTTTGTATGTTGTCTTTTTCCTAAATTACATAAATATTCATGTCATAACCCCTTGAATTCCCCTATTTTTGAGGTGAGTGAGATGTGTAGTAGATCGCTAAGCTCAAAATAAGTGAAGTGTGTCCATGTTGAATGTATCATATAGTCAAGGTTGGATCACATTGAAGGTCATTGTAGGTGGCCACTATAGATATCTTGTTCTATAAAAGAGTTCGTGGTAGAAGCCATGTCACAAAGAGAGATAGTTGATTTAATAAAAAATAAAAATAGAATTAAATCTAATTGTAGACTAACTAATATGATAAAATAAAATGAATATAGAAATGTTAAGCACTCAAGCAATGCGAGACTATAAGTAAATAGGGAGATAAATTACTTAGTTGAATCATGTGTGATTTGGGAACTGTCCTGATGCAGACGGTGTAAAGTGTTGAACATGACTGAAACAATGTCGCAATCCGCTCTCTGTAAAATATAGATCCCAAGAATGATGATGGACACAGTCACTTAGTGTTGGAAAGGGGGCACCCGAGTGTTGGTGATTATTCATGGGTGTTGATGACTACGTAAAATCTCGAAATCCGCTTTCTTATGTGTCACTAGGGTTTCACTGTTACTTTCCATTAGTCACCTGATATTCACTCCTTGATCGCGGAGGGTACTTCTAACTTGTAAGAAAAACCCTAGGTACTTGTATAAGCTCACAAACACATCAAATCAGAATGAAACGGACAATATGTGAAGTCATATGACCTCGGTGGTCGATCGATGAGTGAATTGATGACCTAGCGTTACACTACATTCCGAATCCATGTAGTTCTTTGTGTTTATGTGTGTAATAATGTCATTAGGTTTCCCTCGCACTTTTGATAATGAAGCTAATAAAGTGGGCTTGTAGCTAGATAAGATGGAGATGTGTGATATGGAATTGAGCACTTCCCCTTCTTATGCAGTGTATGTCGCCCAAAAATGCAGTCCCTTTTAATGGTAGTGATAGTATGTAGATGTGATTGCCCCTTAGAATTTCCAGCCATAATAATAGAGTATATGTTATGTTTATTTATGGATATCTTATTTGAATTTTGACATTAGTCACACAAAAATTCGACTATGAGCTCGGGATTAGCATAAGAAAGCTGAAAAGGCTGACCAAAATGTCAAAAAGTGTTTAAAGAACAAAGGGGCTAGGAACACCTAGAATGGACAAGAGCACCTGGGTGCCAGTGTCCAGATTGGGTGTTGGTGTCCAAATAATTGATGAAAAATGTGAAAATACCGACGACAGGATCCATGTGACTTGACCAAAACTGGGTATAACAATGACATATTTGGGAGAGCAAGACAATAGAAACAATGAAAAAAAGTAGATGGACAAAGGATTGTGTCACCAATGAGTACTTTTTTTACTTAAGATTCATTCATAAAACAACATACTTGACAACATAGTAAAATAGTAATATGTGCGTGATTTTATGTCTACATTTTCCCCCCTTTATGTTATTTGAATGAAATTAAAGTAGTGTAAAGGAAGTAGGAACATACTGTATACGATCTGGAGAATCATGTTTGAAGTGAGTGTAGAGTGGTGAAACTTGTAGCATGGAAAACCATGGATCAAAATTTTCACCTATGTGGTGTAAATGGAGATAGCAAACCCATTATAAGGATAACTTGGAGAGATAGTTGTGATTGTTTTTGGAGAATTTGGAGATTTTAGATTATTTTTAAGAGCGGTAGAGAGGGGTAAGGAGTGATCAATTCCCAACCTGACTTTATTTGTAAATAGGAGGATTTGGGCATCCTGCTGCCAGAGAAAGAGTGTTAGAGAGAGAGGTATATTTTTACTCTCCATCCATGACTACATCCCCAAAAGTTCTAACCACTTTGTAGATAGATAGAGAAAAAAATTAGTTTCGATTAATTTCATTTGAAAAAGTGTTTATTCCGATTGAAGAACCCATGTAGGAGTAGTATAGGAAAGGAAATGATGTCTCATTGCCCCCACTCCTATAGTAACGGGTGTTTTGATTTGAATAATGCTAGATGGCTTCCAAGTTAGGTCATCTAGGAATGGATAGTAATGTAATGTAGCTCCCAAGTTAGGTCATTTGGGAGATATAGTAATGTAGTGCAACTCCCAAGTTAGGTCATCTGGGAGATATAGTGAGTGTGCTTATTGTACTGATTGATTGATTTGCTTTGAATGATAGAATATTGCTTTGAGATTGTGTACTTAATAAATTACTCATAGAGAGGTTTTTGTTTTCCCCCATATTAGGTCATTTGGGGGAATAGATTTGAAATAGTATAAAGTATTGATTATAATATAAAATGATTGTTCCTTTGTTTGAATAAAATCGAGCAAGTGTGATAGTAAATTTTCTCGGAGTGTCAATAATTTGTATTGTAACCTAAGAGGGATTATGGGATGATCTTGATTATATTCCTCCATTTCGGCGAAAGGGTGAAGGGCGGATAAATGAGCATTGAGCCGAAAGTAAGACGTATAAGATGTTGTAATAGTAAATGTGAAATAGTATTGGATAGTATAGTCGTAATGTGAATATATATTGAATATTACATGTGTCAGATGTGAATATGAGATGTTGAAACTTGTATGGTACAATGTTAGAGAAAATTATGATCCATACGGTGCAAGCGATGAGATAAATGGAGTTACGAGGCTCAAGATATGAGTGAAACTGTATGTCATGTATTAGTTGTAAGAATGATTATAAATAGTAACTATAGTATATGAAAAATTAGAATTACTATATATATATTAATAGTGAAAAGTGAATAGTATTGTCATTTGTACGAGATCAAGTGAAATTTGGAGCTTTGAGCTATGAGGATGCCACATGTTAGAGCAACGAGTTTGACTAGATTTGAGAGGGTAACGACAGTCTTGGCTTCATAGATGACCAATGAGTTAGTAAGTGTGATAATTTTTAGAAAATGTTGTCAAATATGTCTATTTTCGTCAATTTTAGTAAATTTTCCTTTTCTGTATTTTTCAAAGATTTCTAACCTAGGTAGAAGTGTCTAGGGCATTTCTATCTCTGGGGACACTAGCACCCAGTTACAGGTGCTAGTGACCTAATTATGTGCATATGTGACCTACTCCTGGGCATTGATGTCCTAGAGTAGGGTCTTTGACACTATGTTGTGAAATATTGATATTATGAGTAGTTTGATGCTATAATAAGTTCTTTTTACAGTATGTATGATGTACTAATGGAATAATTTCATTGTTTTTGTGTGGTGCGAGAGATATACACTCGAGAGAGTTTCGGGTGGGCCGCCATTTGAGTACTTTGCTTACTTTGGGGTTTTCGATGTTGAGTGGGATGTATTGGACCATGTCGGCTTACGGCGATTACTAGATTAGGGAGGTACTTATATGTCTAAGAATCAACACGTGACCCTAGGATGCACTTGACCTCCCGAGGTCATGTTGGGACAACCGATGTGGAATGGAAAGATGGCTATGAAATGGATAAATAGGGCGAATAGGCAAAATACGTAAAAATGGGAAAAATTGGCTACCAAATAATCGGAGAAATTGAATGTCTTCTACGGGCACTATGGGAATCTACTCGTCTAAGGCAATGAATGCCTCTCTAACTTAGGCGAGCAAAATGGAATGGTCGAGGAGAATGGACACACAAAGGAGTCTATCAATGTTAGTGTCACCAAACACCCTTTGAATTGGCTATGGGATGCGTGGGAATTGTCCTGCATTTTCCTCGTAAAAGTCTCCAGAACAAGGTCATAGAGGTGTGAGAGGAAACATGTGGGTAGGAAAATGGGTGAATTACAGAATCTAATTCCAACCAAGTGGAATTTTCCAAACTAGTAAGCACTTCGTTTTCATTTACGTTTAAAGTCGTGAACTATAAGATGATAAAAGGTGGAAGTGGGATGGTTTGGAAAACTAGGTGTTTGAGGCCTTGGTCAATGTTTGCCAACTGTGGAGCTAGGTTTAGTTATGGCACCGTTGGATCACACACGTAATCTCTGGGTTTCCTAGGGCCTTGGATGGTCATGTGGATGTGTAAATTACTAAAACAAAGAAACAAACAAACTCACAAAGAATTTGCAAGAGGGAAAGGTCAATATTTAGGAAACCTAAGCCAACTAAGGATATGTAAGGAGTTGTGTTAATTCCTTTCTAATTAACTCTATGTTCCTAATTAACAAATGAAAGCAAGAAGATTTAAATTAAACCAATTTGATTACTCTCCTTGAACTTAATTAAATCTACGTGCGGCTAGCTAATTAAAAAAACAAAAGATAATTAATTAAATAAAGAAACAAGACTAATCTATTTGTTTTTGTGTTTTTCAATGATTTTAAATAAAGGGAATAAAATAATAAAAGCAAACTAATTAATCTAATCTAATATTTTTGTATTTTTATGTTTATGGAAAATAGAAGAAATGTGCACAGACAAACTAACTTCTTCTAATTCAAATGAAATTGCTTCTACACTAAAAAAATTAATCTAAACAGTGAAATAGTCGGATGTGGCTATTTCCATGTTGCAGAGGATTTAATTAATCTAATAAAAAAATGCATTTCCTATTCGTAATTTTGGATGCAACTTCCTCTAATTCTACCTCAAAATCACGAGAAGAATGAAAAGCTTCTCAGAAGCAATTCTTCCCCTGAAACTTCCCTGGTAAAACAAAAGATTTCTAAATGAAGAAATGTGAATTATAGGTAAATGAATTGTGAAGAATTAATTAACACACTATGGCAAGAACCTCCTTTGAATTCTTCTAAGAAAATCCACAGGGATGAGTTGAGAAGAAATCCTCAATGGAAGCTTTGCAAAAGAAGCTACTGTGAATGTTGTTGTACATTATGTTGTGGATCATGTTTTCATGTGTGGAAGTGTTGAAGACTGTACACTAAAAGTACTATACACTCTCCACATTTTTCTCGCAGGGGTTTAGGGTGTAGCCCTCGAGAAAAAAAAATTGGCCTCGAAAAACATGCCCAATATCTCAAGAAATGTGCTCTTCTCATATGGGTAGGATTTTTGACCCATGGGTTTATGGGGAAATTTATGCCTATGGTTTTAGTACTGTGGTATTATAAAAATGCTTAGCGATTTACCTACTAATGTTCTTTTGGGATTTTGATAGGGTAGACATATCATTGTAGATGTGTGTGAATTCAAGTGTGAATTTAGGAGAGTTTGTTGAGCACAACTCCAAATAGATCTAGGTATTATATTGAGAGAAAGAGGTGGCTTGTAATAAAAATATGAGTAAGTGATTCTTGGTGGACGTAGCCCAAATTGGGTGAACCACGTTAAATATTGTCTTTGTGTTGTGTTCTTTTATATTCTGCACTTTTATTTCATATCTATAATATCTTTCTACATATTAGTTTCTACTATTGTGATTTTGTGTGGGATTGTTCCACATATTTTATCCCTTATTTCCTCACACTATAATTGTATCTTCCTAAAAGAAATGCAATTAACAGTTGTAATATTGAATCTATCTAACTAAACAAAAGAAACTTGCAAGAATTTAACAAGACCCCCAACCTAGAAATGTTGTACAGAGACAAATCCAATGTTGGCAATGATTTTGATATCCCCTCAACTTCTTCTTCTAATGAATGTTCAAATGTGTGCAGGGAACTGTGCTGGAGATGTGTGGAAATAATGGGAGAGAGTGTTCGATCTATTTGGTTTACAAGCGATGCAGTAGCAATGCAAGCAAGAGAGTAATAAGGAAAGAGATCTATGCTTTCTTGTGTGCTTCTTGGCAGGATTATGACAGCATAATGATATAATTCCAAAACAATGAACTCCAACCAATGCTTCGGGAAGAAGCTTGGATCTTATAGAAAATAGAAGAGAAGTGGTCTAACCCACTTGGCAGCCAAGGAATGCCACATCACTCAAAGAAGGGGTAGTTAACTAAAAATAACAAGAAGAGAAGGAGAAGTTTATATGCATCTAACAAGCCTAAGAACAACCAATTTGGTCAAGAAATGTGTGCTAAAAATGAGTTTGAAGAAGGTGACATGCATTCAAAACACACTTGGAAAAGGATCAGGAGAAAATGCATGAAACCACCAGGTTTGTGCGGACCGATGGTTACACAACCACTGCAGCTGGGTTACGTAACCACCACTCAGGGTAGTTCGATAGTTACGCAACTACCAATGTGGTTTCATAACTATTAGCATGGTTCTATGACTTAAAGCAAGAAGGTAAAGGAAAATTTGTAAAATTGATAAAGGAAAGTGAGAAAAGATAGGAAAAGGAAAAGTAAGCTACAAAACATGTTGTAAACAAGGAATTAGACTTGAACATCATTGGAATTGATAGTTTATCATCATTGGGTATTTTTACCTATCCCGATAACGTAGCATGTGTAAACCTGTAGGTATAGTACCCCATAATATACCTATATTGACTGATTTGTGTGATAAATGGTGCGTAGATATGTGTACATTATGGTTTCCTATTGGTGAGATGATGTTGTCCCTAGAGGATGTATACATGATATTACGATTTTGCCTATTACATAAGAGAGATCACATGTAATGACTATAGTAAATGCTCATAGTCATATGAGGGTGGTGAGGTGGTATTTCATAGGAACATGAGTACAAATAGAGACTTGTATCATTTTAGATGCCATATTGAGATCCAGTGTTCCATAGTTGCGGAATTGTAGTGATTCTAGCTTCATCGGTTGTAGTGGAGGGTGGTGGGGTTGGGATATTTTATAAGATGCAAGATGTTTTTCACGAGGATAGAGGAACATGGGACTAGGTATGCATGGGCACAGTGTGTATTGGCCCACTTGTATAGAGATTTATATATATATATACTCAAGAGGATCATGGGGGTGGACTAGGAGCCACGACTTTATCACATGTATGGGCATATGATCATATAGCGATATTGAGGCCACCGGTGGGCCACAGGTCGATTAAGCTTGACCGGAGATATTCACGAAGGTGACTAGGCACCGTGGCGGGAGGATGGATACGACCACCTATAAGTTGATGATAGATTAGATGGGCCCTGAGGCCATGATATGGAGACCGTATATAGACAATGGTGGATGGGTAGATGATGGTGTGGAGCTATGGTGTATTCGGCGCACCATGTGGTTAGAGTATCATTTCCCAAGGAATACTTGAGTTGTTCAAGGGTGAGTGAGTATTTAGATAGTTTGACGTGGCTTAGGATGTTCCCCGGAGCCGTATATATGGTTGAGATCTACTAGAGCGGTGTGACGACTAGGAGTGCGGCCGAGCCCGATAGGATCAAAACTAGTGCATCCTAGTCCGTATGAGGTTGATGCGGCTATAGAGTCTATACAGTTGATAACGTGGGGTGTACCCAAGCCTATAGTGTGTGGTGTGTGACGCATTGATGGGTGTTGTTATTTCCAATAGTGGTGGATGTGGCTGGTGGACCAACAGTTGAAGGAGTAGAGGGGCATGCACCTACCCCCAATTCTAGATGGTGTAGCGGCAGTGAGAGAGGAGTGTAAGTATGATTTATTATTATGTCCTAGTTGTTGTTTGATTATTAGATATTGTAAAGGTGTGTAGTAGCTAATGTTGGTTTTTGTGATTGTAGACAATGCCTATTGGTCACTGATTGTGGATTCATCAATATGCACTTTGACGTAGAATGTGCCTCTAGATGTACTTATGGAAGGAGGCATGCTAGAGAGAGTTGATGTTATTGCACGTAAGCACGCCCATTTGTTTGCACCGGTGGCGATGGTAGCAACCATGTGTACCTTGTTATTGAGTGAACACGATGAGGCTCCTAAAGATACTTGTTAAGATAGACATGTCGTAGGAGGATCCTTAACTCAAGATGTGTTTTCTAGATATGTTGAGGTATAGGGCAATTTTCATAAAGCAGATGAATGAGATTGTGATATTACAAAGTCATATGGAGAGATATAGAGGTTGAGATCAATGAGATAGAGTGAGGGGCGAAGCTTCTAGTTCTATATCTCCACGATTGTATATAGTGATAGTGAGGATGATATATGATGTATTGTATATGTTGTAGTGATGTATGGGGCTTTCCCTTGTATTTTGAAACTTATGATTTTTGATGATATATGAGTATATGGATGTTGTTGTTGCATTTTTGTTGATATGTGGTGTATACTATGTGATGATTATGAGTTGTACAATGTAATATGATATTTTTATATGCATTGTTGAAATGGTCATTTTGATTTGATGAATGATGGAATGTGTTATGATGTGGAAAGAATAGCCAAGTACTAAACTAGATGTAGAATGTATGTGAGTAAAAATGAGTAGTAAATCATATGAGAATAGAAATGTGTATATGTGATGTAATGTGGTAAATAGATAAAAGTGGCAATGTGACTTAGATAAGATAATAGAGTAGAATAAGGATGTGTTGATAATTGTATAATGAGTCAACATAGAGTGATGTTCTGTAAGCACGTGTGATTAATATGAAAGGGGGAAGATGAGTGATTGCCCCCAAATGTGAGAATGAGTTTCATTTATAAATGCCCCCTCAATATTCGAGAATGAACCATAGAACAAGAGTGTGTCATCGGGAAATGGGTTTTTTGTATGCAAGAAGATGCTATAAAAGATATGACATTAAGCACAAATCATGAGGTGTGAAAGGAGGCGTTCATGAATGTAATATTCCCTCAATAGTCAAGTGTGAAATGTAGCACAAGAGTGCTAGGGAAATGAAATGGAAAGTGGATGTCATCTACCAGATATTAAGAGGCATATCGGGCATAGATGGAGCATGTGAAGTAGCAACATTATGAGAGTAAGTGCCAAATTGATCCTAAATGGAATGAAACCAAGGATAGTAGTTATAATAGGAGGAAGTGCGGAAGTAAGGAGTTTAGTAATCCATTTAGGTAGTGTAAAAATTTATGAATAATGAGAGGATGCAACCGAGAAGAGGATTAGATGGAGGACGTGGATGAATAATGACTTTAGGATGTTGTTGGATTACTACCTTAGATAGAGGTGAAGGAGCTAAGTGAATGGCAAGGAAGCACGCTTATGCGGAATAGGAGAGAGAGAGAGAGAGAGAGAGAGAGAGAGAGAGAGTGCTCATGAGAGTGCGAGTAAAAGCAATGACACTTTTGTCTTATAATTGTTGTAAGTGATCACAGAGAACATAGCAGTCATTATCATGGTGACCATTGATGCAATTGAAATTGCGAAAGGGTGATCATCTTGGTGTTGCAAGTGGTGAGGTGGATGATGCTCAGTAGAAGGTAAGAGAATTAAGCGCTTGTCAAGTAAAGCACACAAGACATCATGAGGTTTAGCATTATGTGAGAATTCTAATAGTTCACAGTGGGAGAGGAAGATGATTTAGGTGTATGCTTTGACGTGATGGAGGATAAGGAGGATGATTACGCAAAGGAGGAGATGGTGACCATGGAGGGAGCTTAATGGATGGAAGAGGAGAAGAAGTAGTAGACGATGAAGTAGTAAAATAAGTAGAAGAGGGTGATATAACATGTACAACAATTAAATATTGTTCTAAATCAATGAATTTGTAGCATAAGAGAGTAAAATATTCACATGTATCATATAATAGTTTTTCTTTTAATTGAGAATTAAGCCACGTCGAAGAAGATAAATTGTTTTTCTAAATCAATAGGCTGAAATAATAACTAATACATGTAAGAATTGAAGTGTAAAATGTAATCTACAATTGGTTCTTTCTTTCCTTGATGAAACTAAGGAAAGTGTTCATATGTGACTTTAGGACCATTATTATAAATAAATTGTCTAAGAAAAGCATCCTCCATATCATAATAAGTACTAATAGAACCATAAGTCAAATGATTATATCATTGGAGAGCATGATAAACAAGACTATGATGAAATGCTTTGAGTAACAAGCGATCATTAGAATAAGTAGACATGGCTAAATGATAATTCTTGAGATGTAAATAAGGACCATCATGCCATCAAAACATGAGAAATTAGGCATGATGAAGTCCTTTAGGAAAGAAGAATTGTGAATCTTTTTAGGAATAGGATTTCCATGCAAAGAATTATTGTCAATGGAAGCATAGTAGGCTTTAATTTCAAGAGTGAGTGTATGAACTTGAGATTTCAAAGTGCCAACAACATGCATGAGAGATAGAATGTCATGTGAAGGAATGGTTGGTGAAGTGAGAGGCATATTGAGAGGTTGGATCTTGCCATTGTGAGTGATCATGGGAATGTGAGAAGAAGGAGCGGATGTGGAAGGATGAGGAGGTGGAAGAGGAGGAGAAGAACATGGAGGAGCTATGGGGATGCTGATGTAGACTCGAGAGATACAATAAGAGGTTTACTAGTGGCGGAGTATAATCATCATGAGTAACAACTTCAGAAGAAGAAGAAAGAGATAGAAGAGGAGGAGAGGAACATGGAGGATCTATGGGAATGCTAGATGTAGACTCAAAAGATATAATAAGAGGTTTACTAGTGGTAGGATTAGAATCATCATGAGAAATAACTTCAAAAGAAGAAGAAAGAGGTGGAAGAGGAGGAGAGGAATATGGAGGCTCTATGGGAATGCTAGATGTAGACTCATAATATGTAATAAGAGGTGTACTAGTGATAGGAGTAGAATCATCATGAGTAAAAACTTCATAAATATAAGAAAGATGATTAGTAAATTCACATTCAACATTCTTAATAGAAATAACATCATCACTAACAAGTTCATGATCAAAAACATAATCAACATCACTATCAGACATATTTTAATAAAAAAGTGTTACATCATTACTATCATCAACATAGAAGGAAATGCTAGGAGTACTAGTATCATATTTATCATTGTATTCATTAGAACCATTTTTCAGAAGTAGGAAGAGTAAGAGATTATCTTTACATTCATTTTCACTACTAAGAGAAACATCATCATGTATATGTACATTTTCAACATTAGAAATAGAACTATTTCTATCCATATTATCACAAGTAAGAACATGATCAAGGAAAGAATTTACAGTAATATTATCATGTGTTATAGTAGGAGGAGAACAAGGTTCAACGTAGCATGGGTGACTATAGAAGAGAAAGGAAAACATGAAGTAAATTTTTGGTCAAGAGAGACTATGAAAATGTTAGAGTTGTCAAAGATAGTAGGAAGGGTGTTTTGGAAAGCAAGAAGTTATTGAAGGATGGATGAATCACGTTGAGGGTTTCGATAGAGGTCACAAAATTTAGATTACATAGAAGCATTGTCAAAAATAGGTTGCAAGCATGTATCACCATATTATGCTTAAGAGATGAGGACCTATTTCTAGCCATGAGAGTTTTGGAATCTAATGGCAAGAAGTTTGAAGAAGAATGGGTTCACCAAATTATTTAACAAAAATAGAATTAAATCTAATTACAGAGTAACTAATATGATAAAATATAGTGAATATACAAATGTTAAGTGCTCAAGTAATGCGATACTATAATTAAATAGGAGAAATAAATGACTTATTGAATCCTACATGATCCAAAACTAGTCTGGGTAGTGTAAAGTGTTGAACAGAGAAACAATGTCACAACTTCTCTTTGTAAAATATGGATCCCGAGAATGATTACAGACATGGGTGCCTAGTGTTAGACATGGGTGCCTAGGCACCGTGTCTAATCTCAGGCATTAGTGACCGTGTAGAAGCTCAAAATCTTCTTTCTTCCGTGTCATTAGGATTTCACTACTACTTTCCATCAGTCATCTCATATTCTCTCCTTGATTGCAGAGGGTACTTGTAACCTACAAGAAAAACCCTAACTACCTGCACAAGCTAACAAACACATCAAATCGGAATGAAAAATGCAATATGTTAAACCGGATCGACTCTTGTAGTCACACGATGAGTGACCAAGCACCGCACTACATTCCAGGACTCCATATTTTCTCTCGTGCTTGTGTGTGTAATATTGTCCTTAGGTTTCCTTCACACCAATGATGCCAAGATAGCGAGCTTATAGCTAGATAAGATGTAGATATGTGATATGGAATTGAGCACTTCCCCTTCCTATGCATTGTATGCAACCTAAAAATGTAGTACCTTTTGATGGTAGTGATAGTATGTAGATGTGATTGTCCCTTAGAATTACCATCACCAAAATAATAGAGTGTATGTTGTGTTTATATATGGATCTCTTGTTTGAATTTTGACATTAGTGACACAAAATTTTGACTATGAGCTTGGGATTAGGATAAGAAAACTAAAAAGGCCAACCACAAATGTCAAATAGTGTGCAAAGAATAAAGGGTACAATAGCACCCAAAATGGACAAGAGCATCCGGGTACTAGTGTCCAAAGTATGTGTTGGTTTCCAAGGATAAATGATGACAGATGTGAAAATACCGATAGACATGGATCCTCAGACTCGACTGTAACTAGGTACAAGAATGATAGATGTGGGAGAGCAAGACAATAGAAATAATGAAAACAAGTGGATGGACAAAGGATTGTGTCACCAGTGAATACTTTTCTTACTTAAGATCCATGCATAAAACAACATACTTGAAGAAATAGTATTAAAATAGTAATATGTGTGTGATTTTGTGTCTACAATAGCAAACAAGCATAGAAGAAAAAATATATACAAGCATAATAGAATAAAAGTACAATAGGAAATGTCACATATGTTATCCATAGATATGGTGAAGATCTGCATTAAAAATACATAACAATGTTACGTGCACAAACAATCATGAGAAGAGGAAATATAATACACAAATAAGGGACACCAAATTGTCATACACACACATGCATAGAAAAGGTCATAGGTTGCATACATGAAAATAAGCATAGAAAAAACAAGTGAATATAATAGTACATAGTATCCAAGAGGCATGTACCTCAAGAAATACTAGTTCTCGCACTAGTCACATGTGTTGTAATAGTATGAATAAATAACATATAGCATAATATAGAAAATGATCATAATGAGAATGTAAAATAACACCTAATATCATAATAGATGTTTCCAAATTTTGTATGGCCGTTGGGTAAGAGAAGAGACATAACATATATAGCATTTGTATCATCCTTTGTATGTTATGCATCATGCTCAAATACCTTCCTCTTGAAACATGTGTGTAAAGAGCATATAGAATATTTTATTTATTAAACCATGTAATAAACAACATGTGTAAAGTAAAGAACTAGAAAATCAAGTCATATGCAAGTCCTAATTTTGTGTTTTGATAATATTTGAATGGTTTTTATTTTTAATTTGAGAATATATGGATATGTGAAAATAAAGTGCTACTACGTGATACTATCAAGAGGGTGAGGAAATAAACATGTAGGCATGGGAGACTCGAACCTCAAATTTGTATTGTGCACACTATGAGTAGGATGTATCGTGTCAAATTGGGGCTATAAAACATGTTTAGGAGATTTGATACTAACAATAGGAGACCTATAAGGAGAATAATTACGAGGATATAACCTCTAGATATAACATGAATATTTACAATAATAATGGTTGTATAAAATGTTGCTTTCTTAAGAAAGGGATTTGATAAAGTAGTCTCATATGGTGATCCAAAAATGGATTTGGAAGTGCCCAATTTATGTAATTCTCTATCTTAACTTGTAATATACTCTTTCATCATGTAAATTGTAATCTAAAAATGGTTGAGTCGTTTCTAAAGGTGATCCGAAAATATTTTAAAGACAAGGCTAGAAAGTGATGTTTTTTGAGAAGGAAGTTTTGTGGTGATTATGAAATTGTGCCGTGGTCACATAGTGGTTTTGTTTTGATGTTATAAACAATTTGGAGATGAAAATTTGCAAACCATTTTCTCTCCTCTCATCAGGTAATTTCACTCCCTCCTTCCTTCCTAAGTAAAACAACTATAAATACAAGTGGAAGAACACATCCATAGTAGTGGTTTTGGGTGAGTCCAAGTCTAAGTGTGAAGATGAAAAAAGTATGTTTGTTTGAATGCTATTGTTGCAGGTTTGAGTAATTATTAGAGTTTGAGTTTAGTTTTTTTGTTCTTAAACAATAGATTTCTTCCTTTCTGAGTGTTGTAAAAGTAAATACAAGTTAGAGAGGTCTGAATCTTTCATGAAGGCCACATAGTGGCAGTAAGCTTGTATTTTTTAGAGAATTTCATAGTGGAAGGGGAGAAATTTCTCACCACTGGAGTTTTTTTCCAATTTGGTTTCTCCAAGATAATTCCTTGTCTCCTTGTCTCTTGTTTGTTGATTTCTAGTTGGTTGTGTGTTGAATTTGTACATTCATACTAAAACTTGAACTTTATAAAGAAAGGACATCCATTATCACTATTCATAGGATATGTTATAATTGTTTATAATCAGTTTATAAATCATATGATATACCCTTAACCGTAACAACTTGATTGTCATAGATATATTTAACATATTTATGTTGCAAAATGGGGATATACTTATGTTTATGAAGCCAAGGGCATCCAAGAAGCATGTCACATGAGCCAAGAGAAGAAATGACCAAGAAAGGTATAGCCATAGTAGCAAATCCCATCATGAGAGGGAGAATGATGCACCCTAAATAAGTTTTAGTATCAAATTGAATATGTTTCTTAGTAAATCCTAAAGATGCAAGTAATTTGAAAGTACATAGGCTATGTTTAGAGATACTATCAATCAAGACACTATGGATAAGACTTAGAAAAATAAAGGCTTGAATATAATGCACATGAGAAACATCATCATTAATATCATCATTATCACATGTAATAGTAGGTTGAGGCACAACAAAGGTAGATGTACTAATTAAATAATCAAGTGGATGATCATATGTGTTAGGAGGAGGTTGATCCCTATAAGTATGATGCACCTTTGAAGTGATCTTAGATTCAGAATTGTTGTTATAAAAAATTGGTTCATTAAATATCTTAAGCTTAAAATGTCTTTCATAGGAGACTTATATTTCTCGGGAGGATATTCAAGTTCAATTTCATTAACATTAATGAGTTCTTATATAACATGGAAAATCTTGAAGCATTTATTAGTAGTGTCTAATACATCTATGGAAGTAAAAATTGGAATTATAATTTTAAAAATCCATGAGGCTAATTCATATCAACCTCGGTAATAATGAAGGGAGAGATAGAAGGTTACACTCTAGAAAAAAATTAAGATCAATTTTGGTGATGGAAATTGTGTGAATTTCCTCTAAGAAGAAGATTGAACTAAAGATTTTTGGTTGAGATATGGAATTAATCGTAACTTTAGCATCGACTTGTTGTCATTAGGTTTTCCTTTATAATTATATTTACCTTGAGATTTAAATGTATATGTTTAGTAGTAGACACATACTTAAGCATGTTCAAGGTAAGGAGCTTGTCCTCTTATTTCCTTAAAGTGTGACATAGTTTGACAAAAAAATTTGCCAAGCATAATTGATTCTTGCAAAATGAGATAGAAGAGTTTGAGTCAATAAATCTTAAAGCTCATTGTCTGCAAATATATTGTTCATTTTAGTAAGCATGGTCTTATAGCACAAAACATTTTCAATAATTGGTTCATTGGAGCCTTGTTACATCTTATCCATTTCAGCATAGCAAAACTTGTCGCCAATAGTGATAGAAAATTGTGCAAGAAAATTGATTAGCCAAAAAGGTAAAAACCTTGACATAATGAATAGGTAGATCATATAACTGTTACAAAACATAGTATTTAAGGCTTCTAAGAAATATTCTAAGCTTATTCTACAAAAGCAACAGTAAAAGGAGAAAAAATGTTTCTCAGGATCACATTTACCCTCGTAGATAGGAATCTTAGGAGACATAAAACCAAGGGGTAAATAATAAGAGGCCACTTTAGGTGCAAGTGGATTATGAAACAACCGATTAAAATTTATGTGATTAGAAGTATTAGATGCACCTTACTATAATTGTAAATATTTAGTTTGTAAATCATGAATAATATGCTCAAGGTCACGCGCGAGAAGAAGAGTGGGAAACCTCGTGGGTATCAAAAAAATATGTATGAATAGTAGTAGATATAGGATTAAACATTGTAACATTTTGAAGGGGAATATGGGATGCCCCTATAGATATAGGAATGATAGATATATAAATAGTATACATAGGATTAAGTACCCACGCATCATTGGATTGTTTAGATTGGGCATCATGGGAAACGTTAGAGGTAAGAATATTATTAAGGTTATGTGGATGTTTTTAAAGGTCATGGAGGAAGCAGATAAAAGTTATACTCAATCATGGTCAACATCGTTGATCTCTTTATCATTTTTGAATGCATTATATCTAAGAGGTATATTAAAATTAACTTGATTTGTAAGGGGATCTAAGTTAGAAATTAGATCATTCCCGTCATTATGGATATTCTTAAAAATGGAAAGGATGTATTGAATAAGGAGAGGAAAGGAATCCATAAGATACCCTCACTTTCGAGATGTAGCAGCTAGTTGGATATGCTCAATGGGTGTTGTTATCCAAAATTCACCCCAGGGTAAATTTTGATAAAATGCATCCGAGGTTCATTGTACCAGCTTGGGGCCAAAAATCATGAAAATCAGCTAAGTCCTAGTCTAGCGATCCATGAAGCAATTGGGACATCGGGGCCACGCAGACGCCAAAGAAAGGCGAAGCGCCAAAAGAAGGAAAAATCGCCAAGTTTTGTTTGGGACATCCGGCCAAAAATCGCGAACCGGCCAAAAGCCGAAAAGATACCCATTTCAAAGCGGGAGAAATTTGTCCCAGCATAATCAGGGACAATTGGGCCAAAAGTACGCGAGGACATGAACCGCCGGTTCGGCAAAACAGGAACTTTCGTGCAGGGGACATCCGGGCCAAAAGTATGCGTGGGACGTGAAAAGCTGACAGAGCCGAGAGCGAATGGAATCTTGCCACATGTCTTCGCCGCAAAGAGGGACAAGGAAACCCGAATCGTGCAATTCGGAGAAATTTGTCCCAGGCAGTTTGGGACATCCGGGCCAAAAGTACGCGAGGGACATGGGGGAGCCAAAAGAGTTGCCAACGAATCAGAATGTGACACGTGTCACAAGGGGAGGCACAATAAAAAAATTTGACTAAGTGTTTTTGGCCGAGTTTTTTAAAGGGAGCGAGTTGGAGCGTTGGCCCGAGCCAATAAAAAGAGGATGCGTGTCCTAAGGAGAAGGGGAGTGCGGAGCTCGGGAGGACTTGGAGAATTTGGCAAAAGTTTTGGCCAAAAAACTAAAAGGTAAAAGATGCCCCCGCACCCCTGTCAACCAACCAAAGCGTGCCACGTGTCCCAAGTGGTGGGGCACAGGGGAAAAATGGAAAAAAATTCAAAGAGTTAAAAAGGTCAAAATTTCAAAGGAAAGCCCGTGGAAAGGTGGAGGAGAGAGAATTACTCAGTGAACCAGCACCTGACACGTGGCATCCGACCGGCGGAGCACGGAAATTTTTAAAAATTTTCCAAAATGCAAAAAGGTCAAAATTTAAAATTTTTGCTCGACATCCGTTTTTTGGGCCGTTTTGCCCTAAAACTTCAGACCTTCATATCTTTTGATCCAGAGCTCGGATTTGCACGTTCTTCATATCATTGGAAAGATTTTGAAATTCTCTACAAGATTCCATGGTCAATCTCTAATTTTGGTTTAGTTTGAAGAGAGAAAATTCAAAAATGGCTCTGGTACGTGTCCATGGGTAGAAATGACCTTTCAGCGACCAAATTTAATGCAGGATGGGTCGCATTCTCCTCCAATTCGGTCAAAAATGACAGGGTATGGGTTTGTAAGGTCCCCATGCTGATTTAATGCATTTGCAGTCAATGAGGAATGGGCTCCCACGTTTTGTATGTTTTCTCTCTCTTGGGCTCGACCCATGCAATGTAAAAGCTAGATTTGGCTCATTTCTTCAGGGGGAACACTTTTTTGAACATCAGACTTCTTCTTTCACCTGAAAACAAGTGAATTTTGTAAGTATCAGGCCTTTTTCAAGGATTGTAATAGGTTTATACCTCTTTGATGGTGTAATGCAAGGGATTTTACATGGAAATGACAGTGCAAACTCTGTGAATGTTTTCAGTCCTCTGTTTGTATTGTTTTTACTTCATTTTCAGATCTCTTATTGCATCTTATCAGCTTGTGTATGCTTTTCGTGTTGCATTTCATGGATTTGTGCCTATTTGTATGAGCAAAAAATGTTCACCACTCCTTTGGTGCATCACCATCATTAGGTTAGTTTCATTTTCTGCATTTCTTATCCCTGTCTACTTGCAAATTAGGGTAAAATTAGGATTTGAACCTCTGCAATTGTGTAAACACTAGATCTAATCAGAGGAGTTTGAGGAACCAACCTCTAATCTGGAGATTCCTTTCTCATTTTTGCAAGTCCCACACTTGGAGAAAGGATTCCATGTTGTGCAATCACACTGGATGCTAGAGTGATCAACCTAGAAATCTGATCAACGTCCGGGGTGTTGTGATTTTACACTAATAGTTTTACACATTGGTGGGACACTAGAGGTCTCATTTTTATTGCAGCAAAGTTGATGTGCATCTGCTACAATTTTCTTGCTTGAAAAGAGCTATTATTTGCATATCTGGCGACTCCAAGGGGAAGAACCACCTGGTTTCAGCAGTGCGCAGGCCTGAAAACTCATGAGAAGAGTCACCACAAGGTCAAGAGTTGGAGAAGAAGAAGTGTTGTTTGAATACCTGCAATTATCTCCAAGAAGAAGGCAAAGAGGAAGAAGGATTCAAAGGTCTCCATCTCCACCAAACAAAACTCTCTCAACTCCTCCACCTGGTAGGCCTTTCATTCAGTCAACAAGGGTTTTAAGACCAATTAGAATGGCACAAAACAACCCCTATGTCAACTTCACAGGCAGCAGCCCACTTGCCCTCAATGCACAACATCCAATTCCTATTGCAGCCTTGAAGAACATTCCATACTTCACTGGAGAAAATCAGACTACTCCAGGTGATCATGTTAAAGATATTGCTAACCTTTGTGCAATCCATGAAATCAATGAGATGCAAGTGGCTGTCAAGTTACTGGCATCTTCATTCAAGGGTAAAGCATTGCAATGGTTTAGGAGCCTTGGAGCTGGTTCTATCACAAATTGGAATCAGTTGTGTATAGCACTTCATGAAAATTTGGAGAAAAGGGAGACAACTTGTCTCTTTTGGAGCAGCTGACAACCATCAAGAGAGCTCCCAATGAGCAGCTGACCGATTTCAACTTCAGATTTCAAAAGACTTGGGAGAGAATTCCAGTGGCAGTCAGGCCAACAGAAGGTGCTTTTCTCTACTATCTCAAAGCTCTAAATTCTGATATTTCTATGTTGATTCAGTCCATGGGAGGCATAACTATCCCTATGGCTTATAGCATTGCCATTAGGGCTGAAAATTGTTTGATCTAAGCTGGCAAACTTGCCCCTAGACCTCCCATGCCATTGTTTCCAAGTTTAGAGAGTCTAAACACCAATCAAGCACCTAATTTGGCTCCTTCTCCCACTCCTAGAAATCAAAGTTCAAATGAAGCTTCCACTTCATCTCCAAGTGCCCCAAATGAGCTTCAAGAAGTCATGAAGCAATTGTAAAACCTAGGCAATGAGCTGGTTACTCTCAAAAGGTAGCAGGCCCAAGGTTTTAGACCTTCTTATCAACCCCAAGCTCAGCCTAAAAGGCAGCCATACCAATCACAAAGGCCACCTAATCCAATTGCAAATATGAATCAAACAAGGCCTCCTACCAATAGACCATTTCAGCCCTATAATCCAAATGCCATATCTGCCTCTAAGGCATTGGTGCCAACACAAAACAACATTGCCCAGGAGTACGATTGGTGTTTTCCATGCAATGAGCCTCATAATCAATCCATGTGCTTCAATGGTGCTTTGACTCAAGCATTAATGGTGATAACTACTAGTGTGGAGGGTGAGAGCAGTCAAGAAAACAACCAACAACAAGAAACATTCCAACAACAATCAGCCCCAAATGACACCACATTGGTAAATTGGCAAGCAAGAGGATTTTGTGGCATGAACCAGGTAGTTTCTCAAGGTGTTGCAGCCAACACAAGGTCAAAAAGGAGGAATTTGGGTGAAGAACAACCATTAGCCCCAACCAATCCACAACCTTCCATGGCTCCACAAATGGTTGGCAAGCAAAATCCGGTTGTAAATGCACAAGGGCAGCCAAGAACAGCCCCTAGGCCAACTCAAATACCAGTTGTTGCTGCCCACATGCAAGGAGTGAATGTGCAAACCAAGGGACAACAAAGAGATCCTTCATCACCATTCAATATCATTGATCAGATGAAGAAGACAAACGTCAATATATCAATGTGGGAATCCCTATCTATCCCGAGCCAAAGAGATCTCTTTGCAAGCCATGAAGGACTGGCCAACTTCGAATCAGCAAGTTCAGATGCAAGACAAAGTGCTTACAAATGCTGCCCAGCCTGAGGGAAATCATGGAGGACAGCAAGGTAAAATGTTGAAGCCCCCTCCTTTCTATGTTTCATTGATCATTGGAAATCAGCTAGTGCACAATTGCATGATAGACTCTCGGGGCAAGTAGCTCGGTAATGCCTAAACAAATAGCTGATCAGCTAGGGCTCCAGTATGAAACAACATCCAAAGGGGTAGTGCAGCTGGATGGGACAATAGTAACAACAGTTGGGGTGATTAGAAATTTGAGTCTTACCTTGCATGCATGTCCAAATGTTGTTGTTTTACAAGATGTATCAGTCATAGACCTTCCACCACTCTTTGCCCTATGCTTGTCAAGGGACTTCACAGCCAAGATTGGGGGATATTTGTCTGCTGATTGGTCACACATGTTGTTCAGAATGAGGTATGGAACTAAGGCTACAATCAGGTCTAAACCTATTGCAAACTTCCACATTGAGCCTTACACTCCAAGTCAGATCAACGCCAATTGTTTAGCATTTGATCAAGAAGACCACCCAAGCACTGATGAGGCTGACACCAAGGTTGGAAGCATCCCGATCTAACTCTTGATGAATGGGAAAACAAGATACATGCATTTGATCCTTATCAAGAAGTAGAAGAATCTAAGCTAGGGGTCTATTGTATACACAAAGAAAATCAGCCTATTCCTAGCATCACCAAGCCAAACCACAAAGATGACAATGAGGTATGGCAGCTATTTTTTGATGGATCAAGGAGTAGACAAGGTGCAGGAGGTGGAGCTATGCTTGTTTCACCTCAAGGAGTAAAGTACTATTCAGCTTTTAGATTTCAGTTTGCATGCTCCAATAACACTGCTGAATATGAAGCCTTGGTGCAAGGGATGCATTGGGCAATAAAGAGAGGAATAAAGAACTTGCAAGTCTTTGGGGACAGTGAATTGATTGTAAATCAGGTCAAGGGACAACATGCTGCCAAAAATGATCTTCTCAAGTGCTACAAGAACAGGGTGTGGGACCTCATGGAATATTTTGAGGGTTTTGGCATCAAATCCATTCCTAGGAAGAGAATCAAGCTGCTGACAGGCTTGCAGCAGTAGGGGCAGCCTTTGACATTGTGGAAAGTATTCAACAAGACAAGGTACAGCCAAACATCCACGTGATTGTGAGGCCTTCAGTGCCGGATAACAATGTCAGTTGGCAAGTGTTTGAAAATGACCAGCAAATCATCCATTTCTTGCAAGAAGAAGCTGAGTTCTCAGCCAAGAATCAAGAAAAATTGGAACAACAGTATGGTGACCAAGTGGTATAGCTGAGAACTAACAAGCTGCCCAAGGGACTTATCACCTTGGAGTCCATTTTTAACCCCAATGATCAGTTTAGAAAGGAGAAAGCAAACATTCAGGTCAAGAGAGAGGATTCAGTATCCATCTTGGTAGAAGAGAACAAACCATTGCAAATTGGAAGGATGACAACTGAACAAGAAAGGTATGAGTTCATACAACTGTGTCAAGAGTTCCCCGAGACATGTTTACTTGGAGCTATGAAGACTTGAAAGGTTTGATCCCAACTTAGCTCGGCATACCATCAAATTGGATCCAATACTAAGCACATCGAGGAGCGAAACAAAGACCAGTCAATCCACACATGGAGCCTCTCATGAGGAAAGAATTGGACAAGCTGATTGAGTCAAGGATCATATTCCCAATCAAGCATTCTAGTTGGGTTTCCAACTTAGTCCCAGTCAGAAAGAAGAGTGGAGAGATCAGATTGTGTGTTGACTTCAAAGACTTGAATAGAGCCTCTCTCAAAGACCATTACCCACTCCCTTCCATGGAGAAAATCTTGCAAGTTATGGCTGGCTCCGAGAGGTTTTCACTACTTGATGGCTACTCAGGCTACAATCATATTATGGTGAAGGAAGAAGACCAGTTCAAGACAGCCTTCACAACCAAATGGGGAACTTTTGCATACAGGAAAATGCCATTTGGGCTGTCCAACGCTGGTGCTACCTTCCAAAGGGCAATGGACATGGCATTCAAAGGTTTGATTAACAACGTGGTGCTGATTTACCTTGATGACATCACTGTTTTTTCCAAAAATGCAGCAGACCACCTCTCTCATTTGAGACAAGTCTTCACGAGGTGCAGGAGATTTGGAGTGTCTTTGAATCCTAAGAAGTGTATCTTTCTTGCACATGAAGGAAATCTCCTTGGCCATATTGTCTCCAAAGAAGGATTAGCAATTGATCCAGAGAGGGTTGAAGCCATAAGAGCACTACCATTGCCAAGCCACAAGAAAGCCCTTCAGAGTTTCTTGGGAAGGATAAACTTTGTTTGGAGGTTTGTCCTAGATTTTGCAGCCCTTGTCAAGCCCATCACCAAAATGTTAAAGAAGAGCATGGCTTTCAAGTGGACAACAGAAGGCAAGGAGAGTTTTGAAGCAATCAAAGAAGCTATCTCTCAAGCACCAACTCTCATCAACCGGACTTCTCCAAGGATTTCATCCTCTATGCATTTGGAGGTAATGACACTATTTTTGCCATTTTTGTACAACAGAACAAGGATAATGATGAGCAGCCAATTGCCTTCTTCAGCTGGAGCCTAGATGACTATGAGGTGAGGTACTCTTTTATTGAGAAGCATGTACTTGCGATGTCGAAGCTTGAAGAAATTCAATCATTTAATCTCAAACAACAAGGTCCAGTTGCTGGTCTCACATGCTGGGGTTAAGGACTTCCTCCTCAACAAGGATTTGAATGAGAAAAGGGTAGGTTGGATCACCCGTGTCATGGAGTATGACATTGAGATCAAGATCACCAAGCTGGTAAGAGGGAAAGGATTGTGTGAGCAGCTGGTTTTGGGGAAGCAAAAAGAAGTATGCAATGAAGAAGAGGTTGTTTTGTGATCCCAGACAGCAGCCATGAGCCAAGTGGCAATCAAGAAGAAGACAATGCTGCCCCCCACTCCTTGCTGGACCCAAGGCATTATACACTTCCTAGGCACGAGCCTATGCCCTCCGGGAGATGAACAAGACCCAAAGGAGACACTTGATTGCAGGTTGTCCCGTATGCCATTGTTGATGGAGTTTTGTTCAAGAAAGATGTGAATGGAGTGCTGCTGAGATGCATTAGCACAAATCAGATTCAAAGGGTGTTGGAAGAGTTCCATGGTGGACCAGCTGGTGGCCATTTTGCACCAAGTGACAGACTCTAAAAATCATGAAGGCTGGTTATTATTGGCCCAAAATCTTCAATGATTGCTATGCATGGATCAAGAGGTGTAAGAATTGTGCATTCTTCACAGGAAAAGAGAGACTTGCTGCCCTTCCATTACATCCAATCTCAGTTGACCAGCCATTCATGCAATGGGGTTTGGACTTCATTGGAGTCATTAATCCCAATTCAAGCCAAGGGCACAAATGGATTTTGACAGCCACGGACTACTTCACCAGATGGACAGAAGCAGTAGCACTCAAAGAGGCAAATGAGTCTAGCATCTTAGACTTTTATGAGGGGATAACAACCAGATTTGGTATACCTACTACAATAATCTCTGATAATGCATTGGCATTCATTGGATCTAAGGTGACTGAGTGGGCTGTCAAGAACGGTATCTACCTAAGCACTTCATCAAACTATTACCCTCAAGGTAATGGCCAGGCCGAGTCTACAAACAAGAACTTGTTGAGGATCATTAGGAGGACTCTTGACGAGAATCAGAGGTCTTGGCATACCAAACTAAAATCAGCCTTATGGGCTGATAGGATAACTCCCAAAAGATCCACAGGTAACTCTCCATTCAAACTTGTCTATGGAAGAGAGGCAATCTTGCCCATGTCACTTGAGTTGCCAACATTGGAACTCATGAAGCAACTGGAGTTGCTAGAGTTTGAGCCCATGGAGGTGAGGTATGCAGAGTTGATGGAGCTACACAGATCGAAATCGGGCATCCCAAGCAATGGAAAAGGATCAAGCTTTGATCAAGAAGACCTTCGATAGAAAGGCCAAGGATAGATCTTTTCAGGTTGGAGATCTAGTGTTGAAATGGGATGTGGATAGAGCAAAACCGGGAAGGCATTCAAAATTTGATGCCCTTTGGAGTGGCCCATACATGGTCACGAAGTGCAAGAACAACAATGCTTTCCAATTGGCCTCATTGGATGGTGAAGAACTGCAGATTCCAGTCAATGGAATCTATCTCAAGCGTTGCTTCTAGAGGGAAATTTATCACCTTGTAAATATTAGATTAGATTTTCATTCCTCCAAGTGCTTGTGCACATTGTTTTGTTGTAGGTTAGTTTTGTTTTCCCTAAGTGCTTTGGCACAACTTGCTGTCCATGGAGATGTTTTGCAGTCCTTGCTTCCATCAGGTGATATTCCATCTTCCTCCTTACACATTCTAAGTCAGTTGAGGTTCTAAACAGAATATTTGATGACTCCATGCCCAATGGACTGCTTCAGGAAACTGGTAACTTCATCCAGCAGGCAGATGACCCCGCTGAGTCACCAAATTGTTATCCAAAATTCACCCCCTAGGGTAAATTTTGATAACATGCATCTGAGGTTCGTTGTACCAAGCTTGGGGCCAAAAATCATGAAAATCGGCTAAGTCCTAGTCCAGGCGGTCCTTGGGACAGTTGGGACATCGGGACGCGCGGGACACGAAAGGGCGAAGTGGCCGAAAGAAGGAAAAAATTCGCCAAGTTTTGTTTGGGACATCCGGGCCAAAAGTACGCGAACCGGCCGAAAAGCCGAAAGATAGTCCATTTCGGGCGGGCTGGAGAAATTTGTCCCAGACAGTCCAGGACAGTTGGGCCAAAAGTACGCGGAGGACGTGAACCGGCCGGTTCGGCCGAAACAGGGAACTTTCATCTGGGACATCCGGGCCAAAAGTATGCGCGGGACGCGAAAAGCCGAAAGAGCCGAGAGCGAATGGAATCTTGCCACGTGTCTTCGCCGCAAAGAGGGACAAGGAAGCCCGAATCGGGTGGTTCGGAGAAATTTGTCCCAGAGCAGTTTGGGACATCCGGCCAAAAGTACGCGAGGGATGCGGGGAGCCGAAAGAGCCACCAACGAATCAGAATGTGACACGTGTCACAAGGGGAGGCGCAATAAAAAATTTCGACTAAGTGTTTTTGGCCGAGTTTTTAAAGGGAGCGAGTTGGAGCGTTGGCCCGAGCCAATAAAAAGAGGACGCGTGTCCTAAGGAGAAGGGGAGTGCGGAGCTCGGGGAGGACTTGGAGAATTTGGCAAAAGTTTTGGCCAAAAAACTAAAAGGTAAAAGATGCCCCCACACCCCTGTCAACCAACCAAAGCGTGCCACGTGTCCCAAGTGGCGGGGCACGGGGGAAAAAATGGAAAATTTTCCAAAGAGTTAAAAAGGTCGAAATTTCAAAGGAAAGCCCACGGAAAGGTGGAGGAGAGAGAATTACTCAGTGAACCAGCACCTGACACGTGGCATCCGACCGGCGGAGCGCGGAATTTTTTTTTAAATTTTCCAAAGAGTTTAAAAGGTCAAAATTTAAAATTTTTTGCCCGACATCTGTTTTTTTTTTGGGTTGTTTTGCCCTAAAACTTCAGACCTTCATATCTTTTGATCCAGAGCTTGGATTTGCACGTTCTTCATATCATTGGAAATATTTTGAAATTCTCTATAAGATTCCATGGTCAATATCTAATTTTGGTTCAGTTTGAAGAGAGAAAATTCAAAAATGGCTCTGGTACGTGTCCATGGGCAGAAATGACCTTTCAGTGACCAAATTTAATGCAGGATGGGTCACATTCTCCTCCAATTCGGTCAAAAATGACAGGGTATGGGTTTGTAAGGTCCCCCATGCCGATTTAATGCATTTTCAGTCAATGAGGAATGGGCTCCCACATTTTGTATGTTTTCTCTCTCCTGGGCTCGACCCATGCAATGTAAAAGCCAGATTTGGCTCATTTCAAAAGGGGGAACACTTTTTTGAACATCAGACTTCTTCTTTCACCTGAAAACAAGTGAATTTTGTAAGTATCAGGCCTTTTTCAAGGATTGTAATAGGTTTATACCTCTTTGATGGTGTAATGCAAGGGATTTTACATGGAAATGACAGTGCAAACTCTGTGAATGTTTTCAGTCCTCTGTTTGTATTGTTTTTACTTCATTTTCAGATCTCTTATTGCATCTTATCAACTTGTGTATGCTTTTCGTGTTGCATTTCATGGATTTGTGCCTATTTGTATGAGCAAAAAATGTTCACCACTCCTTTGGTGCATCACCATCATTAGGTTAGTTTCATTTTCTGCATTCCTTATCCCTGTCTACTTGCAAATTAGGGTAAAATTAGGATCTAAACCTCTGTAGTTGTGCAAGCATTAGATCTAATCAGAGGAGTTTGAGGAACCAGCCTCTAATCTGGAGATTCCTTTCTCATTTTTGCAAGTCCCACACTTGGAGAAAGGATTCCATGTTGTGCAATCACACTTTGGATGCTAAAGTGATCAACCTAGAAATCGATCAACGTCCGTGGGGTGCCGTGATTTTGCACTAACAGTGTATGATTAATGTGATTACTAATTAATTAATTTTCATCAACATTCAAATCAAGATATATATATATATATATATATATATATATATATATATATATATATATATATATATATATATATATTGATTTGAATGTTGATGAAAATTAATTAATTTAAATACATCTCATGTTTATAACCATAATCCAGAGTCAAATCAAGATATGTATATCTTACGTGTGTGTGTGTGTGTGTGTGTGTGTGTGTGTGTGTGTGTGTGTGTGTGTGTGTGTGATAGAATGGTTGAAACAAGTGCTAAATGAAACAAAACAAAAGAAGGGAGATGCACTTAGCTATTTTATTAGTATGGAATTTGCTCTAGCTCACGATGGAATGATGAAAGGAATGGAAATTATTTACAAGTGTTTTCTTTTTAGTTTTGGAGGTGTAAACTGAGATGGGATGAAATCATTATTTTTGTGGAACTATTTGTTGGTTCCATACATGTTTGTGGTTTTATACAAATAACTATTGGAATTTTGAAACTTTAAGTGCATGTGTTATCAACTAAAATACGTCTATCAATGAAACCTTGGGTTTTGTAAATGTGTGAAACCCTTTATATGACCCAAAATAACTACAAACCCCAACAAAGGGTAGTATACCCTACAAATAGGTTAGTGATTGGGTTGAATTTAAATATATACACCACATAAGTTGGCACTACTCCTAAGAGCCCTCAAATCACACATATGTACCCACCTAGAGATGTGATATTTGTATATAATGTTTGACTATATTTGGTAATGCTCACTTGATAATGCTTGGCAGTTGAATTGGCATGTTTTGCTAGACTTGGAAGGCTTGCAAATTGGGAAGGTAGACTTTTGAACATAATTAGGAGTGCTTCAAACTTGTGTGTTTCTTCTTTAGATAATTTTAGGAGAGGTTTGAGTGCTTTTTGGAAGATATTTTGGAAGTTTCAGATGAGTAAATGACTCCATTTGACTTGTTTATATATGATTTCATAGGTTTAGTGTCACATTAAGTATAACCTATAGGAAATTTATCGACCCATAGAAGATATGAAATTGATTAAATGACTATTGGGTGTCTTATGATGAAACTAACAATTTTGGACAAAACCATTTGGAAATTTTCTCGTGTTTGGTTGTCTTGTATGAGTGGAGAGTGAGGTTGTATAGAATAAATCTTACCTCTTCAATTTAATTTAATAATCAAGAGAATAAAAATTACCTAACCTCATAATGGCGGGGTTTAGAGATACCAGCAGATGTGGATAGATGATGTTGAATTTGTGCTTTGTATACAAAAGAGATATAAGATTCTTTCATGCGAGTATACCTACAGATCACAACCACTAAACAAGATAATTATTAGAAAGATATAAGGAGGATTTCCTAGCACATGCCGGTCCCTAAGTCAAAGGAATTACTTGCAAGGATTTCAATTTGTTTTTTACACAACTAAGTGATTTTGAAAACAAACCATGATATATGATGGATAGATAATAAATGTTGTGACAAATTCATATTTTATTACAAACATATATAGCTGATAAACGATGTTAAATATGAACTATGGCTCAAAATCATAATCTAAATCGAGTTGAAATTATCAAGAAGGGGAATCATCCTCTCCAATAAACTCAAGCTCTTTAGGATAATCAAATTCTCGTGATCAATATATTCTTCTTTAAACAAATCTGAATACTCCTCTTCAATTTTGTATTGATAATCAGACTCAAAACTTGAATCTTCAGAATAAATTTCATTGTCGTGTTCAGACTCGGGGCTTAGATCCTCCAATTCATCTTTGTATTGATATTCAAACCAAGCCGAGATCAGCTCGGATGCACAAGAGCTAAAAATAAGCTTCCCAAAAATTTCTCAGTAGTGTCATGAATCCTCCGAGTGGATTCAAGAATGGTTCTGCAACTGATCCAAAGGAGATGAGTTAATGGCACACAAATCAAGATCATCCGAATGTCGTATTGTTCCCAAAGTGCCACGGATGACAAATGACAGGTAATGAGTTGATGCTAGTTATTTCATGACCTTGACCATCTATTACCATCTAAACAATCCATTGTTGAGAAAATATTAGCAACAAAAGAGATATAATTGAAATTATTGGAAAGAATTCGATAAACGAAAAGAAAAAATCTATGCGGGAATCGCAATGATTCTAGTAATCGTTGGCGATTACGGTGAATGAAAAAAACTGACAAAACAAAGGATTTAACCAATTAATTCATGATTATGGTTTTTCCCAAGAATAATATGAGTTAATAAATAATCAACGCTTATTTCACTAAATCGGGACATATTCTAGTAAATTGGGACTCCAAAGATTATAAGTATTGGAAGAAATCCATCCCCATTTTATCGTATATTAGATTCCATTTTTGGCTATACTGGATTCCATTATTAGCAATATTGGATTCCATTAGTAGCAATATTGGATTCCAATATTTCATTATTGGACTTATTCGAGTTCCAATTTCTCTATTATTGGATTCCAATTTTGCTATTTGATTCCAATTTCCCTATTATTGGACTCTAATTTTGCTATTATTGGATTCCAATAATGCTATTATTGGATTCCACTTTCGCCACATAAGCTTGACGGCCGCCCACTTACATAAGCCTAGTGGTTTCTATCTTACATAACCCAAGCGATTGCTAACTTACATAAGCCAAGCGGTTGTTAACTTACATAACCCAAGCGATTCATAAACTTACATAAGCCAAGCGGCCGCTAACTTACATAAGCCAAGCAGCCACTAACTTCAAGATAGTGCATAAGTGATTGTTGTCATTTATGCCACATATCAATCTTAATATCATCATACATATATGACTATTCATGCATACCTTATTCAAATCAATAAACGTTGACGTTGAAAATCCCTTCCCTGAACTTCCTTGAATGGTGTTAAATTTTACGGTTGTTTAGACGTTTTCATGATTTTAGACGTAACATACTTTCAAATATTTTATAGAAATGGCACGTGTGACTCACATGTTTAAAAGGTGATCGTCAATATTTATATACATTTATATAAAAAAAAATTCGTATATATTAAGCATAGTTAAAAAATATGGAATTGTAACTTAGAAATTTTGTAAGTAGTGTATAAGTGTGAGTGATCGCACTTACAAGTACATATTGTCACACGCTAGGTGTGAGCCTCAAGTCATACATCTCTCGACTCGCACTCTAAGTGCGAGTGTTGACTGACACTGCTAAGTACGAGTATCGACTCACACTTCTAAGTGCCAATCGAATCACGCTTCTAGGTGCGAGTCTTGATTCACACCGCTAAGTGTGAGTCTTGATTCACACAACTAAGTGCGATAACTCACCTATCAAAAAAATTGGATAACGGTAATTTTTCAACACTGCCCTTCAAAAATACAAAACAATGTTTATTTATACTAATTATTCTATATAAATTTAATTATTTTTAATATATATTTATGTAAATTTTTTATAATTTATATATAAATCTATATTAATAATTGACGGTTAAATATTAAATATGAAATTCACGTGTGACGTATATTTCAAAGATTTACAAGTATTTTACGGCTACAATCAACAAAAACGCTCTAACAGCGTCGAGAGTCGAGCATCGAAGTGTAAGTACAAGAATTAAGGGCTTTATTTTTACCTGAATTATATAAGGGATTTTATTTACAATACAAAAATTATAATATTAAATTCTTACATTAATTCTTTACAATACCAAATGCAGTATTAATGATAACCATTTTGTAAGGCAAAATGCTAATTAATGTTGCGTTTGCCTCAACATTAATTAGCCATTAATTCGAGCTATGTAAAATTTTCCATTTAAAAGTACATGCACCATTCAAAATATGTGTGCCTTTTAGAGCATGTAATTGTTGTCAGCCATTAATTAGCCATTTAATGAAAAGTAATGTAAAATCATACGCGTGCCCTCTTAAATTCGTGCACCAACGAAATTGGCGGTTGGATTTGTCAGTTACATATCACTATAAGTAGACAATTTTTGAGTTTATATTTTTAACATTTTCCTTTCTATTCTCTTCATCAATGCATAAGCTTATTCATCAATAGAAAAATCTCACCAACGGTCAAGCGTTGAAAATTTTGTGCTCGAGTTCGAAAATGTTTTGATTTCCTCTCCATGCCAAAAATTGGTATGCATTCTCACCTTTAGTCCCTCCAAAATTATGAAATTTTGTTAATGTAAAATTTTCCATAGCTGATTAGGGCTTATATCCATGTAAAATTTTCCATAGTTGATTAGGGCTTATATCCATGTAGGGATTTTGTAGATAATTAAATGGAAGCAAGTTTGTTATTCAATATTTTGTAGAAGGTAGTTTTGTTTATCAAATAAATAATTTTGTAATATAGTAAACATTTGTTAGAGCAGTGAAAGAGGACGGAATGGAGCACATCTTGACAGAGAAACAACGCAACTTAATATGTAATAACATGAGAGGAAGATTTGCAGAATTTTTAAAACCCAAAACACCTGCCAAGAACTTGTTTTGTTGAGTCTTGAAAAAGAATCCTGGTGGTATAAATGGTGTCTCAACTTACACAGTAAAAAAGTGAATATCGGAATCGATTTATGGTCATGGTGATGCATGGGAATAAAAGAGCGAGATGTATTTTATAAAATAGATATTGTTTTATTGTCCTTATTGTTGTCCGCAAATAGCCCTCCGCCGCATACTCAAAGAAAATTCAATGGCTATGACATCATTGACATTATTAATGACAATATTTTAGAAGATATTCATGTTAAGAATGAGTTGTCATTGATTATGTTTGTGATGGATTACAGTGACCTATTTGCGAAAAAAATATGGTAATGCAAGAGTAGGAGAACCAAACAGATTTTGGAGAATAAAAGAATGAATACAAATTTGTGAAAGGAGAATTCGAGGAACAAGGAAACTCTAAGATGCTACTACTATGGAAGCAACAACTATCCTCAAAAAATTTCACAAAATGTAAATTTTCTTTGTTTGCATCGTGGCTATGTGGCTTTTTGTCTTTTGCTACCTATAAGATTTCTCTCTTCTATGCTTCAATGTCATATTTTTCCTTAAGGACCTTTTTGTTGAAGGATACGGATCCTCTTAAAAACCCCATATTAACCCTTATACAAAAAAATGGACATAGTTTTTGTACATCGAAATATGTTGTTGTTACATAACCTAACAGACTCTATGATGACAATATCTTACTTTATTTTTTTAATTCCTATCGATCGATAATATCCAATTACTATGGTGTCGCATAAGCTAGCAGGACGCTTTAAGTTAAAATAATATTCTTTGACTTGTTATATGCTAGTGATCTATAAGCTCAAAATTTTATATTGTGGAAGTATTAGGTTACCTTAGCAGGCGCTAAGCTCAAAACATCTTACAATTTCTCCTTAATCCACCAATCAAAATAAAAAAATTCTATAACTTTTCAACTTTCTAATGTTTGTAATTTATTTAAATAATTTTTAAACTACGAAACTTATTTATATTTTTCTTTATTTGGTAGGTAGTATTGATTTAACAAATAGGAGGCATTGTTACAACATTGATTTATTCTATTTAATAAAAATCATAATTCTAAGAAAACAATTGTACAACTAACACATCTAGCACAATCGCACAACTAGCACATCTCCCATCCGTGAGGCATGAACTTGTTGCTCTATCTTGTTTAATTTAAAATGTCATTAACAAAATTACTATTAACAAGGTTTATTAAATATACATGAACATAATGATTGGCTACTTTATACAGGATTAAGGAACCCATAAACCTTACAATAGAATGCATCGTGAGCATCACCAAGAGTGAACAAAAAATAAACATGACAAAAGGGCTAAAACAACTTATCCCAAACTACAATCCAATAGATCAATACAAGGAAAATTGAAAAAAATGGAGGGGAAAACATCCCAAACGATATAGTCCAAAAACAATCAAACAAAATCTCCAAGAGCCAACGGACTAGTTAGTCTTCAAATGTTTGTACTCCTCCAGTTGACGCTCCTCATGTCCTTTCATATTATCATCCTACTCGCTCGTGATAGGGATGTCATATTCAACTTGCTCTTCCTAATTAGAACTACTGAGGTGGAGATTATACATGTGAACTTCGCGTCCCTACTCCAACTTGACCACATGCCCTGCAAATCCAAAACCAAACTTTTGATCTCTACCATATCAGCCCTAATAGAGTTTTGGGTGATGCAAATTTTCTTAGAGGTGTTGATGTAATGCATGACATTGTTTCCCATATCTATTCCAACTTTTCCTAAGGCCTCCATATCCATTTCCACCTGACTCACCTTAAGAGAAATTTTATCAAAAGCCACACTCCAACCCTACTCCACTCTCTCTTTCCCTTTAGATGACTTCTCTTCATATCAATCAAAGAACCTGCAGCCCCAGTACCAAGATTTCCATTCCCCTGAGATGCCTTACTCTTCTTTCTCCTCAGTTTGTTCATATGGTCCGCAAGAGTACAATTTTCATCTAAATCCCCAGATTCGAGGCTCTAATTCCTTTACCACCACTAATTTACCATTCTTAAAAAGCAAAAGAATTATTCTATGGTGTATCGGGGTATCAATATTTCCTGTTGAAAATCATGCATTCATGTAGAGAGCGACATAAACAAGAAAAATGGAAGGCTCATAGAAATCTTATGCCTAAACATATTAAGCATAGTAAGATGGTGAGTAAATATCTTTCTATAATTCACTTCAAGAGTAATGTACCTCATAAGGTGGAGGAAGACCGTATTCTAAATATCAGGGATGTAGAATCTAGCTATACCGTCTACCAATTGAAGTAAACCATTTCTTTACCGTGGAAGAAAGTCTCAATTTTATGCTTACATCTAGTGTGGTATTTGAATATCTTTAAGCCCTTTGTCTCCATTCTAGTCACTTGCGCTATCGAATCCTTTAAAACCTAAATTTCCATGTTGCAAATCACCATGTTTTCATTGTTCCATGCCCGACCAAACTCTAACGCAAGATAAGGATCGACCAGTGATTTTTGAGATGAAATTCCTAAACCCCCCAATTTTTAGAATGCGCCACAAGGAGGGGTTTTCCTTCAGGCACCATAGCTCGTGGGCTCGGTTCTCGAACGACCACCTCCCATGGTTTTAGTTGACTAAGATTGAAAATGGAAGAAACAATGGCCAAAATGAATCGTAAGAGAAAAATTAATACAAATCTGCCATATATCCTGCACATATGAAGGGTCCTGCTAACCATAAGTACAAGGATGACATCCCAACGAGGGAAAACAACCACTAGCACATCAGTACTTAATGTTCTTAATGAGATTAATAACATTGGTGATATCATCTCCCCTCTCACACACTTTAAAATTACTACCTTTAGCCCCCAATTTGGCAAGATAATCGCACATTTATTACCCTTTCTAGGGGTATGAATAATTACATTTATCAAACTCTTTCAACAAATTTTCTTTAGTATCTTTATGGATATTGCTTATGGTCCAATTATTAATTGTATCCTTTCTCACATTGCAAAGGGTTAAAATATTGTTTTGTACAACTAACCAGAAAAACATGTTGACATTGGTGAGTAAATCCTTAATCAATTTTTTCCTCTATAAATCCTTTTCAAGACAACATATGCTCAGAAAATGAATATTTTTGGTCCAAGAATTGATATTTCGGTGTTATACTTGAGCATTATATTCATTGATCTCCATAAATGTATGTAGGAAGAGCTTTTATGTGAAAACAATTGATCTAGGATGTTTAAAAGACATTTTGATCGAGAATACTTGTTAGAGATCACACAAGAAGTCCACACAGGAGAGAAGGCCAGGATCAAGGGCGCAGAGGGATAGGAAGAACCCAGTGCACAGAGGGCAAGTTTAGCATTCAGGACTTAGCCAATTTTGAGTATGAAGACCTATTTTTAGAAGGTGGCATGCGGAACACACCAACGATGCAGAGACATGCGCGCCACACATTGTCTATCTTTGGAGGATCAGATCGAAGCGTTTTACATGGAGATGAGCTAAGAATAGGATTGTCACTTTGGTTAACTGCAAGAGGTCTATAGATAGCACACTTGTATGTGTGGCTATGCACAAAACGGAAAGTGGCTATTAATAGCATGTGGCCTATTTTTGGAATAGATAAGTGGTGAAGGAAAGTCCCCACCCTATATATATATATATATATATATATATATATATATATATATATATGATAAGAATCACATAGTAGGATGATATATATATGTGTGGTGGAGAGATGGATGTTTGGAGGTATAGAGATATGTGCATATGATTGGATTACTCTATCATATCCATGTGTGCATTAGTATAGATTTCCATTATTGTAAGGAGCTTCGTGTTTCTTAATAGATGAAAGATATTGGCGAACTTAAGTGTCATTTATGTGTGTAATTAAGTGGTGCATGTTCTTGATTCAATCGTGATTATTGTTTAAGCTTGTTCTTTCATAAATCAATACGGACATGCATTGTAGAATGATGGATTGGTTATGAATCTATATGTTTCTTCCTTCATCACGTTAATATCCTGCAACAGAAACCCTAAAGAGGACCTAGTACCTTTGTGCGCTTGGTGAGCACTCGCCTAGGCCGAGTGATGTGACAGGCCAACGCGTCTAAGGTGTTATCTGGGAAATTCTAGGCTTCATCATTAGTTCCGTTCACGGGACTTCTTTTTAATTTGTTTTCGGGATGGTTCACGATGAAGACGTCTTGCTTAACTCTAGCAAGTATTAAGGAGTGGATACATGATCTAGAGGAAGAATATGCACTGACAGCTTCGAAGATTGGATCCGAGTTTAACACACGTAGTGGGTAGAATAGAATCATGTATGACAGCTTATATGAGAGATTTTTGCCATCTTTCCAGTAGAATTATACGAGTGGCTGATTGTTTATGCATCTAAGTGGAATTAGAGGTATCACGCACTTATTTGGACACAGGAAGAATTTTAGGCCCTTTATGATGTTGATCTGATCTGGACTCGCACTATGGATACGTGGTTTCATGGTGTTCTAAATAGTTATATTTTGGAATATTCAATTTCGATGTATTCTTTCCTGGAGGTATCTGAATTCTAGTTTTTTCGGTATCCTAGAGGAGCATATTTGCAAGGTATTCCATTGGTGATCAAGATCTTGATGGTAACTTTGAACCTGAGAGTAAACCAATGGCTAACTAAACTTCACCACGTGTGAGGATAGGAACAGGTTTGGTAAAAGATGGCAGACCTAGTGGTAGAGAGGTAGAGAGAGGAGAGGCGGCTTAAGTATAATGAGGCGTGAGAGGGAGATAGAGAACCAATGTTCCGTTGCAGAAAGTATGGCATTGAGGAGAGAGATGGCTCGTGAAGGATTTAAAGCTCACGTAGAAGACGTGGAGCCAGAGCATCAGGAACTCCTCCATATTAGAAAGCATGACAGAGATCCCCCCTTGGCCTCACATAGAAGTGTGCCAGCAAAGACTACCTAGGCTGCGGGCGTGCATCTTAATCCACCTAGTGACCTAGCCCTTGCACTTGGTTTTTAGTATCTAGTATGACAAGTAACCAAAGCTAACTTGGGAAGTAGGAGAGCAAGAGTAAGTCAGGGAGAAAGTACATCAATGGTAGGACAGATGAATTCAATGTTATTTGGAGGAACATTTTCATGCACGTCATCCACATAGAATGTAAGCGTGCCAAATGTTGGATTCACCTCTGGAAGTGGAACTACCTCACAGCATCGTATGGGTTTAGTATAGTACTATTGTTAGAGCATGGGGAGTACATCTACGTTCCTTTTCTAGCTATAGGTGGAGGATCGGGAGGTATAGGTGGTTCTAGTTCCAAAGGATCCGGTGGTTCCGAGGCAAAGGAAACACAAGAGGTTCTAGATCGGTGGTCAAGGCCCGCAAAACCATAGAATATTTATATGTAGATGTCTCTTCATCTCCTAGAATATAAAGGTATAGAGGATGCTTCGAACGTGTGCATATGTATGAAATCTTGTGGCGCACGAAAGGGATCATGGCTTCGAGTGAAAGACAAGTCAATTTTATACTACATTATAGGGACGTACACACAACTTGTATAGGAATTTTGACCCTAATCAAACTTGTGTGGATTATGTAACATTGAAGGATGCTTTCTTGAAAGAGTTCCATATCCCTGAGTTTGAGCAGAAAAGTATAAGTGCACTCAAGGATATTAGGAAAGGCACTACTAAGAGTGTACATGAGTATGATGCCCATTTTAAGACACTTTTATCTAAGTTGTCTTATGATATTCATGCCATCCAACATGCACAATGGTTTGTTGGAGGATTGATTACACCATTTAGAAGGGTGCTATCACATCGACATACACTTTGATCCATGAAAAGCACTGGAAGAAGATTTGCATGCTGAGGCAGTTGGGAGCATTGACACTGGTGTTAGTCCATTCTTAGAGGCACAGATTGTAGCTATGGCAAAGCAATTAGAGAAGCTATCAAAGAAATTCAGCCCATGAAACACGCTCAAGAATTTGGTGTACAAATTGTGAAGTGGAAGGTCACACCAAGGATAGTTTCCCTCATAGATATGTACACTCATTAATGTTGGATTATGAGATTTATCATTTGAATCATGATGCTAGTCACTGTCCTTTATTACAGAACGCAATAAGGAAGAATGTATATTTTTACTATAAAATTTTCTGGTCCATAACCCATGATACTGAGGATTGTCGATTGATTGGTCAGATCCAAGATGCTATAGACATCGGGGTATGAAAGACAAGTGTAACAGATAATTCTAAGGGTAAAAATGAGCACCATGATCGGGATCATAATCAGACGTGGTATGATAGGAATGAGGGGCATTTTGAAGGAAGTCGTGGAAGAGGACATGGATATCATGGTGGATATGGAGGATGAGGCCGTGGTGGAGGAAGAGGAAATTTCCCTCATGGAACATGTTATACATGCGGATATCCTGACCACTATAGGTGAGAATGTCCTCGAGATATTGCATGTTCTTTCTACGAAAGAACCATACCTATGAAGAGTTCTCGGACTTATATGAGCATCGAGTAAGCAAAGCATAAGCAATAAAACAAAGGCATCAGGATGGTTAGAATCCAACACGTGGTATAAGATCAGTGGATGCCCAAGATAGAAAAAGGACATGAGGCATTAACAATGAAGATTACTACACGAGCTGAAGTGACGTGCGCAAGAGAGGCATTGCACCAAAAGCCTACGATCACCAAGGAGGAGGTTTTGCATGCAAGGTACTCAAGATCTGCTCATTAGAAGGAATTTTACCAGGATACCATGGAAGTGCTAAGGAATCTGTAGGGTGAGATACAATACTTAAAGGAGCAAAATAAAGCATCAGAGACAGTCCAAACTAATATCGATGATTTGAGAGAAGTGTGCAAAATGTTGCGCCAAGAGAACATCATTCCACTATTAGGAAGTTGGTTAAAAGGGAACACTCCACGCACAAGTATTGAGACCGGATGGTAGATCCTACATGCAAATCTTCCCCTAATAGCATTGACTATGACAAGGAAATTACTCTAAATGTTGTTGTGGATGGATGGTTGTTGAGCAACATATTGATTGATATAGGTATAGAAGTAAATGTGCTTACATTAGATGCATGGGTACAAATGGGGAGGCCTCCATTGCAGCCATCATATAATGTGTTGTTTATGGACTAAGGCCACTCCCATATGAGTTTTGGAGGATGCATCTATAACCATACAAGGGGCCAAGTTCACTGGGGATTTTGAGGTATTAGCATTTGCAGAAGAAAACAATTTTCCAGCCTTGCTTAGACGTCCTTGGTGTTATGCGAATAATGTTGACTTGAGATTCAATAAGGGGTATATCAACTTTGAGAACAAGGAGGAAAGAGTTGTGATACCTCTAACAGATGGGATGTCTACACCATATGTTGACCCTCTAAGTGAGGAGGACTTAAACAAAATTTATGTACGCGTTATTCAGACCCAGATCAATGAGCCATCAAAAGAAGGCATCCTACGGTGGGAGGACTCTCATTCTATTAGTGATACTATGAGTATTGCTTGTGCAAATTGGGCTCATGGTACATATGAACTAGTAGGGCATGAGGTAAAAAGTGTGGTTGCACACAATAGTGGACTTTGTTCATTTGATGGATAGGTAGCACAATACCTTGGTATACGAGGCGAGAATATCTTTCGTATTTTTGAAATTCATGGAAGCACAATGGAAAAATCAAATTAAGAGAAGATATATGTTAGTATATGCCTTGTGGGATAGTAGCGTGCTGGTGGGTAGTCCACAAAGATAATCTTATAGAATGGGAATATATTAAAGTCACCTTATCTACTAGGTTTGTAAGGAACAATGCACCTACACGAGATATGCACTTATCATGGTGATTAACCTAGTCACATCACATTCAAAGACTTGTGAGAGACTCGGATACAGGACATGAAGCATTACCACCTTCACTCTAGGTGCATAGATTGTACTCTACTCTACAAGGATGCGCATGCACTTGGTATGTATATGCAAAACTACATCAAGAGAATGGAAACTGGAAAAATTTGACTGCAAGAATTATCCAGACCTTTGACTAATTTTCTTCCCAACCCCCAATAGAAGAGGCATTAAAATTTGTCAAGCTCTTAACTATGGGAGATAGTGCAAAAGTAGAAGAGCATATCTCGAGAATTATTTGGTGAGACAGAGTCTAGAGCGTGTTTTGAAAAGGAAGAAGAAATTGACTCCATACTACTTGAACGTGCTTGCCTTGAGAAAGAGAAGGGGAAAATGGTTTACATCGTGGATGATGAGGAAGTTGAGAACCTAGATATTGAACATTCACAAGGGGTGCGCGAGGTCTTGGACAGTGCAGACAAGGATAAGCGTGCCTATCACGAACCAATGAAAAAAAAGAAGGTGTATATAGGTTTGGAGGTAGAGCCTAAGGAGGCCATCATTGGAGACTACTGGTCAGACTCAGAGGTGGCAAAGATTATTGAGTTACTTAGCGATTATAAGGACTTATTCCCTCGAGGGTATCATGAAATTAAAGGCATGTGTGAATCACTTGGGGAAATTAAGATAAAGCTTAAGGATGGTGCACACCCAATTAGAAAGAGGCCTTACATAATGAATCCTAATTTACGTGAAAAGGTAAAAGAAGAAATTGATAAAATGTTGAAATCTAGAATTATCAAGCCCCTTGATGAGTCAAAATGGGTTAGTCTAATGGTAATTAGTATCAAGAAGGATGGATGAATTAGAATATGTGTGGACTACAGGGAGCCAAATGTTGCATGTGTAACAAATCCAGTCCCTACGCCATTCACTCGAGGAAATCTTTGGAAGGAGTGACAGGCGCGAAATATATTCTTTCACAGATGGGTTTATTGGGTATCATTAGGTTAGAATTGCTCAAGAGGATCAAGAAAAGATAACTTTCACTACTTGAATGGGGCAGTTTCACTTATACTTTGTGATGCCTTTTCAATTGAAAAACATGCTTGTTGTATTCTCATGGATATTTATTCGGCATTTAAGGATTTTATTCACAACTTCTTATAGGTTTATCTAGATGATTAGGACAAAGATATGGGCTTATGAAAGATCATTGTGACAATCTGCGCTTAATGTTTAAATGGTGCAAACAATTGAGTATCTCTTTGAACATCAAGAAGTGCATATTTGCTACACCATTTAGGATATCGTTAGGACATATAATCTGTAAGTAAGGTTTGCTAGTTGATCTAGCTAAGGTTACAGTCATTCTATGCCTGGAAGCGCCTACCAGTCAAAGTGAGGTGCGCGGATTTTTAGGTCATACAAAATATTATAGAAAATTCATCAAAGGGTATGCCCAAGTTGTTGCACCCTTGGAAGATTTCTTGAAGGGGAAAGGTACATTTTATTAGGGAGAACCACAAAGAAGTGCACATTTGAAATATTAAAAGGAGAAACTTACCACCGCACTCATTCTACATTTTCCCTCATGGGATAAACCATTTCATGTACATGTGGACTCGTCGGGCATGGCCATTGTTGTTGTGTTAGCTCAACCTAGCGAAGGTATTGTCGATCATCCAATTTGTTTTGCTAGTAAGAAACTAATTCTTGTTGAACATAATTATACAACTACAGTGTGTGAAGCCTTGTCAATGATCTATGTATTACACAAATTTTGACAGTACTTGTTAGCAACACCATTTGTGTTTTATACAGATCACATGGCATTGAAGTACTTGGTAAACAAGCTCATCTTACAAGGGTGTATATGCAGATGGGTACTCCTATTTCAAGAGTTTGACTTCAAAGTTGTTGTTAAGCCGGGAAAAGTAACTCTGAACCCGCACCACTTGTCTAGAATTCACTCAGGAGAGGAGGCACAAACAATTGAAGAAACCATGCCAGATGCACAGTTATATAGGTTACAATGCATACCATCAGAATTAGAAGACATTGTTGTCTTTCTACAGGCTGGTGTGGCACCAGAAGGAATGAAGGAATTAGAAAAGAAATAGCTTGCTATACACGTGGCATCGTTTATGTTAATCAGTGGTGACCTCTACAAGTTGGGTAGAGATGAAGTCTTACGCCATTGTGTATTAGAGCATGAGCATAAGGACATTCTAGAATAATCCCATGGTGGTATTATAGGAGGCCATCATGCGGGTGATGCAACCTGTCCTAAGATCCTACTTGCTTGATTATGGTGGGAGACATTATATAAAGATCAGTAAAGAATATTGTAAGGTGTGTGATCATTGTCAACACCTAGGAAATCCAGGGCAAAGAGATGAGATGCATTTGAGACCAATTACTAGTGCCGAACTGTTTGAGAAATGGGCCATTGACTTTGTAGGACCTATTTCTCCATCTGCGCACAGGACTGGATCACGCTATATCATCACTTGTACCTATTATCTCACACGGTGGCAAGTAAAAGACTTACTACGAAGGATTGTACAGTAGCTACAATAGCTAGGTTTCTATGGGAGAATGTTCTTACAAGATATGGATGTCCTTTAAGCTTGAAAAGTGATAGGGGTACAAACTTTTGAATGAGATAATCAGGATCCTATTAGATGAGTTTATGGTTGCACACCATAAAACTACACCTTACCATCCTCAAGAAAATGGAACTACTAAGGCTTTCAACAAGATTTTGAGCCAGACTTTGACAAAAATTTGTGATGTTGGAAGAAAGGATTGGGATGATAAAGTATCAGTTGTTCTTTGGGCATATAGAACAACTTACAAGAGATTGAACAAAGCCACACCGTTTCAGTTGGTGTTTGGTGCATAATTTGTTCTCCCTATAGAATTTATGTTACCTTCTTTGCATATTACGCGCGCTAGAGGTCTAACTAATGAGCAAGCTTTAGAAGAGCGTATTAAGAAAATGATTCAATTGGATGAGCGACGAGCCATAGCATGATGGAGTTAGAAGAAGGAAAAGGCCAGGTAGAAAGCATGGCATGATAGAAACATAAGGGATAAGAAGTTTGAGATTAGACAAATGGTACTTCTTTATGACTCTAAGTTCTTGCACCATCCAGGCAAACTCAAGGTACATTGGTTGGAGCTGTATGTCATCACTTACATACTTGAATCGGGTGCTTGCCAATTAGAAGCACTTGATGGAACATGGCTACCCGGTTACTTTAACGGGAGTAGGCTGAAGCCCTACTATAAATAAGTATTCTTGGTGTTTGTAATAAGGCAATATTGCCATTTAGATTAGGTTTTTAATTCTGTATTTCCTTAATTGTCACTATGATTTGTCAATTTATTTGTTGTTCTTGTGTAATAAGTGTGTTTGCATGCATGAAGCTAATTACTATGTGAAGAATGTTTATGCGGAGAGGACTTTGCACATACTTTTACTATGGGGTGGTTGTAGTTATCCAAGCAAAAGGCTATGGGAATTGAAAGGTGAAAGCAATAAGTCTGCTACATGTGTGCTTTAATTCAAAAGAAGATTGCTTCTCAAAGGTGACCAAAAATGGAGATGAATGAAAGGATAGTATAATGCGAGGTAAGCAGAGGCCATGATAACTACCAGGGAAGGTACAATGACGAGGTACTTGGGTGCGTGCTGAAGAAAATTTTGTGACCAGAAGGTAGGAAGGCGCGCTAGAAGGTTATAGTTGGGGTGCGAAGATGTACCGCGTGGAACGAATGAATTTGGTCAATGAATGAAGGGATATTTGGTAGGTGAAGGAGAAATAAATGTATCAAAATTTGAAAAAACATGTAAGGATGGGATACGAATTCATTTTTACTATTGCGATTAAGAGTATTTGAAAGAAGCCAAGTGTGAAGAGCTGAGTGATCATTTTAAGGTGCGAGAGGGGTGTAACCAGTCGTGATGAAGAGATTTGTGCGTAGAAGAAGCTTGTGTCCCTGGTGGTGAAGGGTTTGAACAAAGCGAGGTGACGAAGATGAGTTAGGGGCACGTAATTTAAGCTAGGGCACGTTGAATCAAACTAGGGTTGCTTTGCACATTGCAAAATTTTAACAGCGAGGATCTACAAAGGATTGCGAAGGTAAAAATGGCACCAAGAAGGAATTTGTAGCGGCAGAAAAGGAAAGAAGAAGGTGGTCGTCGAGGAGGAAGAAATGGCTCCAGAAAGCAATTTTTTAGAGATGCAATATCCAAAGGGGGTTATTGTTAGCTAGGAGTGGGATTATCACATAAGGAAAAGAAAAGTGAGTGAGTACAATCACCGTACCATTGAGAACAAGAAGGATCTTGATGCGTTGTTGAACACGAAGACAAATAAATGCATGACGGAAGATATGTCGGTGTATGACGATGCTGGTGAGAAGCTCTTGTAGAGGATAGGGGTTTACCAACTTTATGAGCTCCCTTATTTCAGGAAGTATGAGCCATTATACCAAAGTGGCTTATGAGTAGAGTACACAAGGATTTTTCTACTTTTCGGGCGTAGAGTCAATTTTTCATCCACGCTCATCTCCACAAAGTGATAGGGTTGAAAGGCACGAGAGATGATTTGTGATATGATCTGACAAATAAAACCACAATATTGGAGACTAGGAAGGAGTTGGGATATACAAAGGGTCCACGTGGTATGGACATCAACAAACTAAAGAAGTATCTAGTTGTACAAGCGGTTGCACATCTCATTACAAAGCTCAATGACCAGGAAAGGTGGTCACAAGTGAACACCATGTGGTTGCACATTGCCAAAAATATGTCTGAAGGAGTATTCTACAACATTTCATGGTATATTGCAGAGACAATCATTGAAGAAGCACATGCAGGAGGAAAGATCAGCTTTGGAGTTGTTCTGTTATCACTAGTGTTCATGGAGATCGAGTGCCTGATGGACCGAAGGAGAAGGTATGGGAGTATCTGATGGAACACAAATCACCTGCAGAATGCTTCAAGAAGTACCTATGTGAGGGATCTATGACAGAACAAGTTAGGAAATGGGCAGAGAAGTGGTATGATAGGCTCCATGTGGATTTTAGGGAAGAATGGCACATCCCCAAGGACTTGCCTTCAGTGGTTGGAAAGGCAGTTCAATTTGTTGTATACCAACATTTTTGTATAGTGCGGTTTGCAATGAAAGATGGGGCATGGAGTCCTTGGTGCAAGTTGCCATATGCATTCACAGAAAGGTACTTCCAGGCATTAGTACACAGGTTTACAAATGTGTGGTGACTGATGTTCAATGCGGATAAGGTAGATTGCGACTACCACACACTAAGGAAGAAATATGTGTATCCATGGCGGGGTGCATATGTTGAAAGACTCATTTCTAATGTTTTAAGCATTAAACCAATAAGTTTGGTGGTGGGAGATATTAGAGCAGTGTTGGTGTATCTCCAACTGAAGCCAAAGATGGAGAATAACAAGTATGTGGAAGGTGAGTTCACACTTCTAGCACCACTAAAGGGAAAGCATACAATGGAGAACATCCCAGCGCCTAAGCCCACAGAGCCAATTGAAGTGGAGGATGAGGAGGAGGAGCACGAAGATAGTGGTGGTTTGGAGCATAGAGGTAGGAGACATCCTACAAATAAGGGTGAAGTTGAGCGCGCCACTACACCACCTCAGCCACAAGAGGGGGATGATGAGGACTTGAATGCAGTCTAAGGGGAGCACAGATTTAAAGGGTGTTTAGGAGAACAAGGACCCAAGGTGCTACTCCAACCACAATGCGTAGATCACCCAGACTCTCTCTACATAAGGAGGCAACCGTGTAAAAAGGATGAAATTGAAGTTAAATGAGGAGGCAGAAGTGTCAGAGGAAAGTGCACCTAATTCTCCTACATTTCTAGAGAACATAGAAGAACAGGGTGAGGAATCAAAGGAAAGAGGAGAGGATGAGAAGGGACCAAAGGAGACAGCTGTAGAGAATGTTCAGGACATGGAGACACAAGTCCCAAATTTGGAAGCTAAATTCCCTAAGCAACAATGGTCTAGAAGAACAAGTGGAGAGCACATTCCACCAACCATGGGGTATGCAGAGAGGACGCAGTAAAATTTTCCGCACTCACTTTTAGAGCACGATAGCATAAAAGGATTTATTCAGCTAGGATCAAATGGATGAGGATATGGCGATCAGTGCACACTCGAAGAAATTATCATGGTCAATGCACACCCATATGGATGAGCCTGATTTTGATATATGTGAAGAGTCATGTGTTTCAAGATGGTTGAAGAAGGTACCACAATCTAGACATATGACAGTAAAGTCTACTATCTTGTCGATGAGTAGGTCAAACACATTGGTGAAGGTTTCTTTTAAAGTTTCTAGGAGAAACATGGATAAGGTCAGAATAATCGTAATCAATCCTGAGGGAGCTAAAGACAAAGGATGTGGAGATAGCGTGCATAACACAAGAGAGGGACTTGGTGCAGAAGAAGAATGAAGTATTTATTAGCTTCGTAGAGAGATTGGGAACAATGTCATAAGAGCCCACCATACTTGGAGACCAAGGTACCACAGACATTTCCCTCAGCGATACATTATGTAGCAAAGTTGGTGGACCTGGTGCTTGAAGATGAACCTCTCCACATGACAGTGCCAAGGAAGTTAGAGCAAGAGGTAGAACGAGAGAAAGCTTCAGTGATGTGAAATATTACATCTTATGAGGGGCTTCTGCAAGTGCTACAAGAAGTATTGAAGAAAGTGGACCAGGCTTTGAATATATGCATAGCTCCAGAGGTGCTTATCAGCATAAATAGGCTGGAAGAAAACATTGAAGGATGAGACATTGGGCCGAGCGAAATATTTTCAATGGTTAAGAAGAAGCGCGAGCCCTAGCGAAAGCACAAGAGTTGCACAAGACTTGGTGGAAGAGCTTGGGAAGCTAATTGCGCAGAAGATGGATCTTCTAGAAGGAAGAATGACCTCAATGTCCAACATTGTGTCGGTTCTGCAAAATGAAAAAGGGGAGATTGTGAGGTATGAGTTGGAGTCCATTGCTATGGACATTCCAGAAAAAGTAGAACAAGCACTCATGTAATGGCAAGCCTTGGAGGCTAAAATAAAGGAGGAGTATCTAGAGTTGATACTTCAAACTAATATAGAGGAGGCCCTCATAGCCTCATAAAACTTCTTTATTTATCTACATTCTTTCATTCTTATTCTTTCCATTCTTCTATTCTTTACTTCAATTTTTGGATATACCCATTGTTGGGACGACAATGAGATTAGTGTGGGGTAACATTGATCAAAGAATACTTGTTAGAGATCACACAAGATCTTTGCGCAGGGAGAGAAGGCCGGGATCAAGGCGCGCGAGAGGGCGGAAGAACCCGCGTGTGGAGGGCAAGTTCAACATTTAGCACTTAGCCGATTTTGAGTATGAAGACCTATTTTTAGAAGGTGGTGTGCGGAACACACCAACGATGCAGGGATGTGCGTGCCACGCATTGTCTATCTTTGGAGGATTGGATCGAATCATTTTGTATGGAGACGAGCTAAGAATAGGATTGTCACTTTGGTTAACTACTGAGAAGAGGTCTATAGATAACACACTTACATGTGTGGCTATGCCTGTAAATGGCGGTTGGCTATTGATACCATGCGACCTATTTCTGGGAATAGATAAGCGGTGAAGGGCAAGTCCCCACCCTATATATATGTGATAAGAATCACATAGTAGGATGATATATATGTGTGGTAAAGAGATGGATGTATGGAGGTATAAAGATATGCGCATATGATTGGATTACTGTATCAGATCCATGCGCATATTGGTATAGATTGCCATTATTGTAAGGAGATTCTGTGTTTATTAATAGATGAAAGATATTGGCCGAACCTAGGTGTCATTCCTATGTGCAATTAAGTGGTGCATGTTCTTGATTCAATCATGATTATTGTTTAAGCTTGTTCTTTCATAAATATGAATACGAAATTCATTGTAGAATGATGGATTAGTTATTAATCTATATGTTTCTTCCTTCATCACACTAATATCCTGCAACAACAACCCTAAAGAGGGACTGATACCTTTGCATGCTTCAGGTGAGCACTTAGTCTAGGCTGAGTGATGTGCCAACGCGTCTAGGGTGTTATCTGGGAAATTCTAGGCTGCATCGGACATCGAATTATTTTAGAAATATGTTCAATTTTTTTCATTCAAACAACATATTATAAGTACAACATAAAAGGTATTTTGTAGTAAGTAACAAATCTTTCAAATAAATACAATTTTCGTCCTCCAATCTTTACAATTCAATTCCAGTTAAAGCAGTCACTCTTCATGTTGTTGACCTTGGGGAGTAAATCCTTAGTCCAATTTTTCCTCTAGAAATCCTTTGCAAGACAACATATGTTTTGAAAATGAATATGTTTGGTCCAATAATTGATATGTCATGTGTTATACTTAAGCATTATAGTCATTGATCTCCATCAATACATGTAAGCAAAGCGTTTTTGTGAAAACAATTGATCTAGGACGTTTAAAAGACATCAAACTATTTTAGAAACATGTTCAATATTTTTTCATTCAAACAACAACATATTATAAGTACAACATAAAAGGCATTTTGTAGTAATTAACAAATCTTTCAATCCTTCCAATAAGAAGAACTTTTAACATCCATGATGTTAGTCGCACTTCTGTTCGAGTAGTAACAAATTTAAAAAATAGGTTACAAATTTCACTTCAATCCCAAACTACTATACCTTTTTTTGTTATATCAATTCAATCCTCCAACTAGGTGGAAGTTCATTACGAGATTAACACTAGAGATACTAGTAGAAACTAAACTCAATATGTCTTTCTTTAGCTTGTTAAATGATAGTGACTCTTTAGCTTGAAATATTATATTCTTCAAATACATTCGGTCACTAAGCTCAAACTAGGTTGATTTAATTTGTTAAATCCTAGTGACCACTAAAATCAAAATAATATCTCACTTTCTTTTGTCAAAACCTTGAGACCGCGAAGATCCAAATATTATGTTGTGTCATAAGCTAGCAGACATTAAGTTCAAAATATCATTCAGTAACTTGTTAAATGAAAGCGACCACTACGCTTGAAGTAATATAAACAACCAACTTGTTGATTGTACTGCAACAAAAAACAATATTGATTCAAGTTAATATATATACCCACACTAGTCTGAAGTCACGTAAGGGTTCAATATAAGAAGAACTTTTAACATCCATGAGGCTAGTTAAAAGATGAAAAAGCATATTATTCTTGTCATGTACCTGTAATTGTGAATGTAATTGTACCTGTAAGAGAACACAAACCCAATAAGCATATTATTCTTGCCATGTACATGTAATTGTATCTACATTTAAATTTATCTTGTCTGAACTAAATACATTGCTCTCCATTGAAAAAATCAAACCCCAAGATGGAGAGGACTCGTGGGGATGCATTTTTTTTGAGACAACACTATCCCCATCTCATTCCAATCAAATAGTGTTTTGTGAAATCACCTCACCAAATCTCACAAAAAAATCCCATCACAAGTGTTTTTGTGCTCCTTTGTAACATCTTTGTGCTTACCCAATTCATTTCCATGTGTAGAATGAACAACCTTGGAGAACCTAAATGTAACAAATAGATGTGTCAATAATGAAATTCTAATAAGATATTGCTTTATGATTTGTTGTCTAATAATCTATACAATGTATGAAATCATGTCTAGCAATGTTAGTTATTTCACCTTGCTTCATTTTGTTTGCAGATTCTTCCTTTATAATATATATTAACTAAATACATCTAATATCGCTAACATTTAAACCTTCAACCTCCACTAAATGTAGTAATTACATGAACATTAACTAATTAATGTTGGCTAAACATTAACTAACATTACAATAAAATTTGTTAGGTTATGTTGAGGCATAACCTCTTCTAAATGCAGAGTAGAGGATACAACATTTGTGGGTTTTGGGCATTTATGGCATTCATAGATTACATTTGTGTGATGGGCGGGACCAATTAATGACTATTACTAATTACGTCGATTTCAATTAGAAATCTTGGAGACACGTGTTGAAGATTGGAATGAAGGTGCTCAACATCTCTATTTAAGCATCGTCTATATCGGGCCTTTGGCAATCACTGTCATAATAGCCCTATTCACTATGGGTGGCACCATCAAACACATTGAGCCTTCTTCTTATGAAGAGGTCAAGGCTGACCCAGTAGTATGGAATATTTTGCATGAGGGTGGTGTTATGTTGTTTATGGAAAGACTGTCTGGTCACTTTGTCCAAGTGACCAACAGTGTGTTGGTAACCTAGAAGAAAGGAAGAGTCAAAGTGGGCAAGACAAAAAAATTTATTTCAACAAAGTCCATTACAGATGTGACAGGGCTCCCGTGGAGGGAGACATTTATTTTAAACGCTTTCTTTAGGAGGAGATGGATGATTTCCTATATCCTGTGAAAATATGACAATGTATCACTCAGCTATAAACGAGACTCGCTTCCACAACCTTGGGATAAGGTTGTTGAGCAATTGAGGAGGTACTTCACACTGCAGTGACACTATAAAGTGATCTATGGACCTCAAATTTTTCTTCTTGCGCATCTTCGACATGATCGGAAGGTAAACTTTGTAGATTTTTGTTTCAATTGCTTGAGAGGTCCCTTAAACTAGATAGAGAAGATGAAGGTCCTTTCCTACACCAAGGCCTTTTGTATTTGCTCTTTAAAATGGAAGCTTCCCAAAAGAAATCTTGCACTTCCCCTCTAAGCCAAGAAAGTAGCGTCATGTCCCCCCTCCTCTTCTGTAACCAGCTCCCTCTTTCCATCTTTGTCGCCACCACCTTTATCTCCCTTCCAACTCTGATTCAAACATCTTGATCATTAGTTAGAGCGGTCCAGTGGTCTCCCCAATTCTTTCGCTCTTATGTGTCCCTCATCTTCTTTAGCATCTCGTAACCCTTCGAACACCTCAGAGTACTCTCTTAAGGTCTCTGGACTACTTTTGGACCCATCATCTACTTCCTCTCCACCTCTTGTCGATGCTTCTCTAGCTTCTCCTCTCGTCTCCACTGACATTGTAATGGCTACAAATGACTCAACTCACCTGATCACGGAAGCATGTGCGGCTTCCCTCCCACCTTTGCATGGAATTTAGCATGGACTCAAAAATTCCAGATGTGTTGCAGATCTCTCCTCGGTTTACCATGATTCTCCTTTGTCAGAGAAAATGGGCTCCCCCACTTGTAGCTTCGAACACAAGGAGCATTTAGAGAAGATCTCTCCTAATCCGCACGAGGCCATTGAAGATTATGTTACACTCAATGTATCTACTATCAAGGAATGGAAAATTCACATGGACATGACCTAGATGAAAATCAACGAAGACTTCCTGGAACACATTAAGTTAGTGGACGTGTTGGTTCAAGGAAGCCCTACTGCCAATGCTAAGGATGAAGCAACTACTCTCATGAATATCCATAAAATGTAATTTGGCTTTTTCGTTTGGGACTTTTTGGTTTTTTATTTTTTGTTGCATATGGGATTGTTCTCTTCTTGTTTCACTGTAATATCTGGTTGTGAGGATTTTTTGTGTAAGTATGTGGGTCATTTGGGAAAACCCCCTTTTACTCTAATTCCAAATAGTTTTATGTTTTGGCATATCGTAGTCGCGGCTAAGCTCCTAATATCTTAATGAGTTTTCTTACATCCTTAAGATCGCTATGCTCCAAATTTTATGTCTTGGTATAACCTAGTGGCTTCTCAGATCATAATATCCTACTTTATTTTGATAAAACTTGGTGACCACCAAGCTCCAAAATTTATGGTGTGGCATAACGTACCATTGTCTAATATCAAAATATAATTCTCTTACTAGTTAGGTGCTAGCAAAAACTAAACTCGAAATATTATATTGTGGGTTTAGCACCGAAAAGTTATGAATATCTGCCTCTAATTTGCTAGATTTTTGTAAAATATCTTAATTATGAATTATTAAACCCTAGTGATGAAATCACCAAATAACATGTTATGGAAAAACCTAGTGGCCGTGAAGATCAAAATAATATATTGTTTAAGTACCTAATCAAATTAAGCTCAAACTATGTTGATTCAAATTTGCTAAATCCCAATCACCATTAAGATCCAAATATTATGTTTTGGCGTAACCCACCGACAACCAAGCTAATAATATCTTATTTCTTTTGTTTAAACCTAGTGAGTGTTAAGCACCAAATATTATGTTATGTCATAATCTAGTAGACGTTAAGCTCAAAATATCATTTAGTAACATGTTAAATGATAGCAACCACTATGCTCGAAATAATATATTATGGAAGTACCTAGTCTCCACATAGTTCAAAATATGTTAATTTAATTTGTTTAATCCTATCAACCGTAACCTCCATATATTATGTCATTGTTTAAACTAGCGTCAGCTAAGTTCAAAATATATTCATGTAATTTGTTAACTGTTGTAAAATATCGTAACTATGAATTATTGAACCCTAGCGAATTCAATCTCCAAATAATATGTTGTGGAAAATTCTACCGGATGCTAAGCGCAAAGTATCTAAAACCACTGGTAGTATCCAAATATTATGTGGTAGCATAACCTAGCGGGCGTTAAGCTTGAAATATCTTAATTCCAAATCTTAAATGCATACAAAAATTCAACTAATTTATGCTAGTCTTGATTGCTATAAAGATCTCAAAAGTCAATGTCTTTCTTTTGTTTGTTAAATACTATTATTTTTTTAGCTCAAAATATTTATATTCTTAAGTTCTTACTTTCTTTTGTTGAAACCTAGAGACTAATATCCTAATATTATGTTGTGGCATAACCTAGTGGCCGCTATGTTGAAAATATCTTAATTTAATTTATCAAATCCTAACCATCGATAGGCTGCAAAAGATTGTGTGGTGGCATAAACTAGCGGGTGCTATGCTCGAAATATCTTAATTTGAAATCTTAAAATCATACAATAAAGTCAACTAATTTATACAGATCTTGATTGCTTATACATTTCTCCAAAGTTAACGTGGTTGATTAACTTAGAGGTCGATAAGCTCAAAACAACTTACTTTAATTTGTCAAAACGTAGCGACTTATAATATTTTAATAAAAAAAGTTAGATTATTATTAGGGGTAACCTTTTAGCGACAACAAGAGGATATGGCATCTATGGCTTTAATGGTCATTTATGACATCAATAGATTACATTCATGCGATAGACGGAATTGATTAAGGGTTATACACACGCGACATGTAAGATGGCGTTGGGAATTTAAGATTTTTAATGGGAAGCATGATATTTATGATAAGGATATATAATCGATGATCTTTTGTATTGTCACACTTACCTCCTTTCATGTGTTGTGCACTGGTGGCTTTATATCTCTAGGATGGTGAACATTTCACTACCCCTTTCCTCTTTTCATCTTTGGTCATTGTGCTTCTGTCTCTCTATGATGGTGATAGGGGTGTTGGTGGTTTCTTGGGTAGCATGGAGTGTGGTCCTAGTAGGAAGAGGTGGAGAGCTATGATAGGAAAGGACGTCGGGAATTGTTTACTTCTTGGATGGACGGGAAAATTCGGAATGCAACTATACGGAATTGGCTCGAGAAGGTCTAGTCGGTCATAAAGCAATTCAAAGAATAAGATGGCGGTGATATTTTTGAAAGCATGCGTAAGCTAATGCTTGACCCAAACCATTCCAAAGGGCGGAGGAATTTTTTTGACATGGCGCAAGGGTTGAGCGTGGAAAACATATTGTCCAACTCTTCAGGGAAGTTTATCTTGCATAAGGAGAATGAGAAGTTAGAAGAGCGTCTAGTCAGCCTTCAGTATCATGTCCATGCCTTGATGCGGGGGATGCAGGTGATTGCATGTGGTCTAGAGGTAGTTGCGGAAAATCAAGGTATAGAACTCCTGCTTGCGATAAAGTGAAAATACCAGAATTTTGTGTCGATTCGTCCTCCTCCTCTTATCAGAGTAAAGGGGACATAGATGTCGAGATCATCGATGAGGTAGACCCGAGAGGTTGAATGGCCTAATCTTTCCTATATGCATTTGTCTTTAGTTTTTATTAAGGGCTAGAATGGTTGTCTATATAGCGAAGTGTATAGATATAAGAAGTATTTGTGGGTGAAGTGAAGTTGATTATAACTCTTCCCCATATTTTGGCATATATTTAGTAAGATAAGTTGTTTGTAATCATCATGGGAGTCCACTTTGGAATACTTATCATGGATTGGTTCCTCATGTACTTTTTTTGAAGACTTATCATCGAAATATCCTAGTTTAAAATCTTAAAATCATAGAATGAATTCAACTAATTTATATATATCTTCTTTCGATACATAAGCTAGCAAATTGAATACCCAAATACTATATTGTGGCATAACCTAGCGATCGCTAAGCTCTTAATACCTCAATTTAGTTTTTAAATCCTAACTATTGCTAGGTTCTAACGATTATGTGGTAGCATAACGAAAGGCAGTGCTAAGATCAAAATATCTTGATTTAAAATAACATATCATGTTTGTGATACATAACCTAGTGAATTAAATACCCAAATAATATGTTGTGGCATAACCTAGCGGCCACTAAGCTCTTAATACCAATATTCACTAAGATTGTATTATTATGTTTTGGCATAACCTACCCGCCGCTATGCTTATAATATCTTACTTTCTTTTACTAGAAACCTAGAGACTTATAAGATCCAAATATTATGTTGTGTCATAAGCTAGCAGACGCTAAGCTCAAAATATAATTGGGTAATTTGGATAGATTATAGCACCCACTAAGCTCAAAATATTATATTGTGGAAGTACCTAGCGCCACTTAGCTCAAACTATTTTAATTTAATTTGTTTAATCCAACCCACCATAAGGTCTTAATGATATACAATGTGATATACTCGATGAAGCCTAGTGGTCCACTAAGCTATTCTTAGTCATAAACAAAGCGATCACTTGACCCAAAAAGTGTGTTGCCTATAACAAAATCCACCTATCCTTGAGTCCGCAAAGGTAAACGAATACTTCATCCAAATAAGAATTATAGCCTAGCATTCGTTAGAGGAGGCAACATTTTTCATTTAGATCGTATTCAAAAAGGAGTTATATAATTGGTAAAATGTAAATTCGAATTTATATAATAGTATACGTATAGACTTGGACTTGTTGTACCCTAGCGGTCGTTAAGCTATACTTAAAGGAAAATATATCATGTTCATAATGAAGTTGTGTACGTTTAGAATCGTGTTTTTCATGTGTTACACAACTATACGTCTAGAATTATATATTTCTTATGATATTTTGGCAAAATATTTTTACATTTAGGACAAGAAAAGAAACTTGGACTAGCGACCAAGAAGTTATACTAAAATTTTTTAAATACAACGTGATCTACTCGTTGCACCCTAGCGGCCACTAAGCTATTCCTAAAGGGAAATATATCATGTTCATAATGAAGCTATGTTATAAATCTAAATTCTTAATCTTTGCTAGAAATCATATTGAAAAGCTATAAAAGATAACAAATAAATCTGGCATTTATATAATGGATACATAAATATACGTGTAAAATCGTATATTTAATATGTTATACAGTATACGTATAGTTTTATCTACTTCTTACAAGATTTTGGCATAATTATTTTACATTTATGAAAAATATAGAAACTTGGAATTGCGACTGAGAATCTATAAAACAAGTTTTTACATACGACGCCATCTACTCATTACATCCTAGCGGCCGCTAATCTATTCTTAAAGGTAAATATATCATGTTCATAATGAAGTTATTTTATAAATCTAAATTGTTAATCTTTGCGAATATAACATCGATAAAGAACAAAAGTGATCACTAGGACCAAAAAACGTTGTGTTGCCTATATAAAAACAACTAATCTGCGAGGGCCAAGGAAAACAAATGCTTTTTCCAAATTAGAATTATAGCCTAGCAGACGCTAGGGTAGACAAATTTTCCTATGGTAGAGTTTATTCATAGAAAAGAAATCATATTGAAAAGATACAAACAATAACAAATAAATATGGAATTTATATAATTCATATATAAATATGGAATTTATGTAAGTGATATATAAATATACGTGTAGAATCATGTATTTAATTCAAAATAGAATTGTGTTTTCGTAAATAGGTTGTCGAAGCAACCAATTATATCGTGGAAGCCTCAAAGTTATGTTAATTTTTGGCGTAGATTAGCGAGCTCAAAAGGAAGAATATATTCATGATAAAATGCATATTGATTAAAATTAGATTTACTAATATTATTTCATATATGTGTTTAACTTCCAAATGTACATACCGTAAAAATGATGAAGACATTACATTCGGTTAATTAATGGAAACACGTATATAATTGGAAATAATTATCATACAATTGAATTCTTAATATAGTTTTATAGTTTTGAATTAATTTTTAACCTCATATATTTTCCTAAAATATCTAAGTGGAAACCATGTAAAAATGTAATATGCATTAATTAGCGAGGTTTCTTTGCATCATCTTGATGAACAACATTAAACTATTTTTGATTCTCCACCAAAATAAAATTAAAAATAAGGTGACTGTGCCAGAAGCTATCATTATCATAAAAAAACAATCGCATGAACAAGAACAAAAAATTCAAAATGAAAAGAGCCAAAGAGAGACATAGAAGCGACTGAAATGGGAAAGTGTTAAATAGAGATAAATACTATAGCATAAAAGAGATTAATTTTTTTCATTAACGCACAAAAAAGTAAGTTTTCATGAAGAATAAGGAAGTTTAGCATGGAGATCAAAAGCAACTAGAAAACAAGGCTTGACTACGAAGCACGATTGGCAGGACAAAGCAGGTTTGTGTGGATCACAATCGGACAGTGTCGTGTAAAATATAGTAACCAATCAACTATAGAGAAACTAATACATCCCATGATAAAAAAAGATACACCTTTACTATAAATACCTGGTTTAGTAATATCTGATATTATTTCATGTTTTATGATGTCTGAAACCTCCATTTGTTATCTCATTCAAATAATCATTGCGATTCTTTTTGCAACCTCTGTTGCTATCCTCCTTTGTGTGCGTCCTTTGTGTGCATCCTTTGTGTGCTTCTTTTGTGTGCCTTTCTCTGCGAACAAGATTATAATTGCATGTAAAAAAACGGGATTCGAACACTCAACCCTGCAATCTACGGTATGCGCGTATTTTTTATTTTGAAGACATGTTTTTTTGATTGACCAAAAAAATCAGAAACCCTACTCAATATTTCTCTCGAGGTATTTAATAATTTGTTTAGCACATTCCACGAAAGAAATTTCAAAAATAGAAAAAGAGCGGGATACGAAAATTTGAAATTTTCACTTTCCCCCTCTAAAAGCAAAAGGGCGGGCTATTGAAATTTCAAATATCTAAAAATGCGAGGAATTCAAATTTCCCTATTTTTATTTTTCCATGGTTTAAAATTAAAAACTAAACATTTTTCATTGTCTATAGCCTATAATAATATAAACATAATAACAAATATATTATACAACATATAATTGAACCAAGCATAGCAAAAAAATATATTATAAGAAAATAGAAGAAATAAATCCTAAACATAGTTTTGAAGTTTATTAGAATAATATATAGACATTTACATTCCATTCTTTATCAAAATTGATTTCTACAATGTTAGATATAGTGTGCCCTAATTTAAATTAATTATCCAATTAAAATGTGCCACGTGGCAAGTTCGAACAAGAAATTTGGGATACATAATAAGGCTAGTGATCCAAGACTATACGAGATAGTGTTACTGTATGGCTATTTTCAAAATAAGAAACGTTTGAGCCTAGGCTTTGATATGTCATTTCTGTCAATAAGTTAAGGAGCATAGCAGGTGTTGTTGTCTATTTTGCACCCCTTACAAAAAAAAAGAGCAACTTACATAAGAATGGACTTGACGGATGTTCAAGGATGGAATTGAGCAAGCCGTGAAGAAGTTAAGCACATCACGGAAGTCAGGAAGAGTTACAAAGATCTGAAGAATTCCATGGAAGGTTATGGAAAGTCACGCTACACTGGTAATGCCACAAAACAAAGTAAATGTTTTGAAGCCGTGAAATAAGGAGTATATGTTGACGTTGCGGACTAAAAGGAACAAGTCACACCCTCAAAAGGTTCCGCGAGGGATTATGCGAATTGTGGCATGAGAGAAAACTTTGCATAATTCAAGAGCTGCAGATAACCACAGTGTCCGCGTAAGGCAAAAGTCATCATAATTCTCAAATTCTTGGCCCGATCCTTGCAAATTTCATATCAATGGGAAGGTGTTGGCCTCATCTATGCATAGGAATCTAAATTTCAAATTTAAAAGGTAGTTGGTGGACGTGGCCTTAAGAAAACATCTTCAGCACACACATGTGCAATGTTAGTTAGCTCAACCCCCACATTTAATGCATTATGGGCACTTACTCCTCTCCCAGTAGGGTGTGACATGTGAAAATGGATTTGTAGAGGCATTCAGTCCCTTTTTTAGAGCATGCAGAGAAATTAAATGAAGTTGGTCGGCTGGTGGAAAGAGAATTCAAATTTTCCCTCTCTTTCTTCTCTCCTCCTTTCATTTTTCTATATATTGTAAAGTGATGCCTAGTTTTAATGTTGGATACTTTAGGAATGCAAGTGCATCATTTCATGTTGTACAATTGTTCTAAGAGTTGCATGCCTTAGGTTATGTCTCTGTAATTGTTTACATCTTCCTCATGTATTGTGATGATTTGTGCATGATATCTTGGCAATAAAATCTTTGGTTTTATGGCTCGTTTAAGCCATAGTTGTTGTTTTATTGTACTCTCTTTCCTCTCATTCCTCTTCAGGTGTGTTGTATGCATTATTTTAGATATATGTGTCTATTGTGCATCGTGAAAGTGGAACTCGGGACGTAATTTTGATCTATGGATTTCATTTTGGCCCTCCTCATTGTCATTTTCTTCCAGTCTCTCTTTTGCCTCATATTCATCCCCTTCCTTTTGGTGTTATCACCTCTTTTAGTTTAGGTTTATGTTTTATGCATCTCCTTCTCACCCTGGTCCCTTGGAAAGTTAGAGTAGAGCTAGATAGTTTCATTTCAATTCCTAGGAGTAGTTTAGCATTAGAACTAAGTAGAGGAAGTTGGCCTTCTCCAGAGGTCTATCTCAGTTCGAGTCCCACTACTTGGATACAGTCTCATGTTGTCTCAAATCTTGAATTGTATATGATTTGGGCATGTGATGTATTTTTTTCACTTTTAAAAGTTTCCAAAGATCATGATTTTCTTAACCAATTTTAAGTATTCTTGAATCCACAAATTGATTAAATTCTGATTATTATGCATCCATAGAAGTGCAGAAAACTTGTGTAGAAAATAAATAATCGGAAAATGAAACATTCAGATGACAAAAAGATTGTTTACGGGGTTCGGAAATTCCTACGTCCCCAGGGTTCGATTGAACCGATCCATTAATAATATTGAAATGCAAGTACAATAAATCTTACAAACAACCAATAATGAATCACAACCTGCAAATGAGCTGATCAATGTCCCAAGAACTCTGAAAAATAGCAGAAACTGTCCCAAGAACGATCCGTGGCTCCTACAGTGTTTTCACAATGTGATCTCCCTACAACTGTGTTAGAAAAACACCTACAAATGGAGATTTAAAAACATTCTATGAAAACAAATCATATATCTGAGATCAGATCTGAATTCTGAACACTTTTCATGTTTACACCAAGTCACAATTTGGACCAGAAGTGCATTGAAATTTGTGTTTTCCAACTAGCTGTCTTGTAGATCCCTGTTAAAATCTGCATTCAAAGCTTCCAAAAATAGGTTAAAACTCAACAAAAAGATCAAATCTTACATCGTTGGAATTGTCTCAGAATTTCCTTCATTTCATCTTTTTACTCTGAATGCCCAATCTGAGTGCACGGCCTTCAAAAATGGCGTTTTCTGAAACTGCCTCCTTATGCTGCTTGCACAGACCTGTCCCCTAGTATAAGATGAAGAACCCCCATTTTATAGTGCGCCCAAGCCTCTAGGCGAGTTGGTTGGAGGATTGGTCTTGGACCCATGAGGTCAGGGGATCAAATCCCAGCAGCCTTTATTTTTGGCGGATTTGCATTTTATAAGGGATAATATCCCAAATGAGCGGCACTTGTTTGAAATGGGATTAAATCCCAAAAAGCTAAGGTAAAGTGGGGCGGTATTGTTTAGTTAAGTGGGATATCCCACATTTGGCGCCATTAACTTTGGGTAGGGTTTTATTACCCCAAACTCTCACCGTTTTCACGTGGAACATTCCACGCATGGCTTTAAGCCCAACAACCGCTTCACCACCTTGATCACCACGCATTCCATTAAACATGCTCCCTAACAACCGCTTCACCACCTTCCACGTGGTCAAAGCATATGCATTTGATTTGGTGGTTCATACTAATGTTTTAAACATTAATATGTGTGTGTGTGTGTGTGTGTGTGTGTGTGTGTGTGTGTGTGTGTGTGTGTGTGTGTGTGTGTGTGTGTGTGGCATTTGTAAAGTGGCCTTACCAAGTAATTATAATTTCGACCCATACAATGTGGCCTAGAAATAAATTAACTCGGTAATTAGCATATATTCCACTTGTTGTCTCCCGATAGGAAAATCAAACAAATTCGACGAGTGGTGGCAAGCCACGTGTCACAGTGCGATTGGTCCAAATATTGACCAGTTGACCAAAGTTGACTTTCCCACTATCTGAACTTTGACCGAACATATCTAGAGCTCCCGATGTCCGTTTGTCGCGTTCTTATAGTCGTTGGAAAGCTCTCGAGATGATCTTCTGCACTGACACCATTTAGGTATGTTTTTGGAACTTTAAAAAATGATCCCCTGATCAGCATGGGTGCACATTTGATCTCTAACAGGCACTAAACATTTTCTTTGTTAAGAAAAAATGATAAATATGTCTCAAAAACCATGTATCTTGTGGCAAATACATACTAAGCCTAGTGATCTATAACTTTACAGATAGTGTTTAAAATGAGAAGAGGTAAAGGTAGGAGCCTAGCGGCCGCTAAGCTAAACCATGATTTATTATTTTATGTCTACTTTTAAAATAAGAAACTTTTGAGCCTAGGGTTTGATATGTCGTTTCATCAATAAGTAAAATAGCTTAGTGACGCTAATCATTTTATTTGATAGGAAATGATGTGAAGTATGAGTTGAAAACCATGTATCTCATTGGAACTACATACCAAGGCTAGGGATCCAAAACTATAAAGATAGTGTTTAAAATGAGAAGAGGTAAAGGTAGGAGCTAGCGGTACATTAAGCTAAACCGTGATTTATTATTTTATGTCTACTTTCAAAATAAGAAACTTTTGAGCCTAGGGTCTAATATGTCATTTCTTTCAATAAGTAAAGGATCTTAGCGGGCACTAAGCATTTTCTTTGATAGGAAATGATGTGAAGTATGAGTTGAAAACCATGTATCTCATTAGAACTACATACCAAGGCTAGGGATCCAAAACTGTAAAGATAATGTTTAAAATGAGAAGAGGTAAAGGTAGGAGCCTAGCGACAGTAAGCTATACCATGATTTGTTGTTATTTTATGGCTATTTTTAAAATAAGAAACTTTTGAGACTAGGGTATGATATGCCATTTCATCATAAGTAAAGGATCTTAGCGGTTGCTAAGCATTTTCTTTGATTGTAAACGATATAAAATATGAGTTGAAAACTATGTATCTTATGGGAACTACATATTAAGGCTAGTGATCAAAAACTGTAAAGATAGTGTTTATATTGATAAGAGGTAAATGTAGGAGCTAGTCTTCGTTAAGCTATACCATTCAATTCAATACATTATGGCGTTCCATTCAATACGTACAAAAGCTTAGCAGTCATTAAGCATTTTCTCTCGTAAAAAGATGTGAATTATATGTTACAAACAATAAGTCTTGTGAGTACTACATAATAGATGAAAACACAGTAGCGACCTAAAGCTATATACGTATGGTATTTATAATGACTAGTAGTAATGGTGGGAGCCTAGCGATCACTAAACTAGAGCATGATCTTTTATTTTATCATTCTCAAATTATTAAATTTCTAAACCTAATGTTCACTATGCCCTTACGTTCGATAAGGAAAAAATGTTTAGCGTTCGCTAAGAAATTTCTCCCATAAAATCCGATGTGAATTATGTGTTTCAAACAATATAACTTATGGGAATTACGTAAGGCTTGATCCCTCTATATGGTATGCGGTGCATATTGTCTCCACCAGTGCATTCCAACCAACATGATATAATTATAATCAATGAAAAACACTACCGATTCGAAGTTGTGCACAAACTAGTGTTTACGGTGGATCGTAATGGTATGAGCCTCACATTCACTTGGCTAGGTCACGATTTATTATTTTACTGTAATTTCCAATAAAATAAACTATTGAAACTAATGTCCATTATGTCGTTACTTTCGATAAGTAATGAAACTAAGCGTTAGGTAAATAATTTTTCTGATACGAAACGTTGTGAATTATATGTTACAAACAATATATTTTATGGAAAATACATATGGATTGATCCCTATCGAGGATTTTTAGTGTATCACTTGTTTCTACCATGGATACGAGCCAAAATTGTATAGATAGTAAATGTTTGCAGACTTAAGAAGACTGGCACTATAAATAATTTAACATAAGTTCAAACAATTTGGAATAAATTTCTTCAATTAGTATTGTAAATCTAACTTATAGTCAAAGTAAGAGAGAATAGACCCTTGTTTTAGTGGTACTCAAAAAACATTGTTAATAATCAAATATTTTCTCAAATAGGTTTAACCCACCATGACCTTATAGAGAGCATTGTTTCCACAAAAACGACTATTGTGAAGAGGGCCATACTTACGTTTAGGAAAAGTGTAATCCTTCCCATTTGTTTTTTTATAGCTTTTTGTGGAATTTCCCACCAAGCGCTACGCTTAAAATATCATACTTAGAGTAGTTATAGACATTTAGACATAATGAATAAAGTATGTCTGATATACATATATTTCACATTGTCTTATATAACAAAAAATGATGAGTTATCACTAACTCTGTTAATGTGATTTGTTGCTCAAATACTCTCCTCAAAATACCAAACATTAGATCTTCTGATTGTTATCCTTTAAACATGTTCATTAGTCTTGTTACAGGCATTTAATCCTCACTACTATAGTATGACCAATATACACATAAATCACATAGTCTTGTAAAACAAAAAATCCCAAGCTACATAAACTCTCTTCGAAATATTAAATATTACATCTTAATTTCCTCTATGGTTTATCATTAAAAATGTGTAAATGGCTTAAAAATTGTTTTAGGTTGTTCTTCTATATGTTGACTAGAAGTCTATCTCGCCACTAAAGTGTGTATTTTTAACATTCCTATCATTCCATCTATATAATTTTATAGCTTGTTCGGCTCATATGTAATACTTTCAAAATGTGCAAATAGTTTCATATCTTTCAATGCATCATAATTCGATTTTAGACTTTTAGAAAAATTATGTTATTATTTATTTGATCCACAAAATATGAATTATTGTAACCAGTTGAATGATACATAAGATGTCTTATTGAAGCCTAGCGGTCACTAACCATTAAGTTAATTACTTTGTTATGATACATAGTAAATAACTCTAGAGGTTGGTGTTCGCTAGGGTAGTATTTAAATTCCTTAACAGACAATGTAAGAAAAACACTTTAAAGTTTGGAAATGACCTAATTATTAATGTATTTTACTCTAAATATAGGTAAAATGTCTTTCATTGTTCACACTCCATTCAGAACAATTCCATTCATCGCAGTGGTATTTGTTGGAAGAAAAGAGATGAGGAATGGTTTGTGGAAATTAATTCCCCTGAAAAACTACCATGTCGACTTTGTGGTTATTTTTTGTTATAGATGACAATCACGAGGAAGTTGGTATTGTTCTATCGTTAGAAGTTATTGATTTGGGGACACTACATGTCCAGGTGGAATGCTTTGATTTGGGGACACTTGGATGTTTCTTTGTTTAGGAAACAAGAAATGCATGCCTCCATAAACAACGGACCATATTCTTGTTCAAAATATGGTTGGAATTTGAGGATTCTCGATAGATTCGACAAAACTAGTTTTTCAAATGCAGAAGACATTCAAAATGGTATATTTACAATATTCAAAAAATTGTATAGAAATGAGAAAACATCTTCTGTTTGTCATTTCTTACATAGAAAGTGTTTTCTTTCACCTCCAAAACATGCCAAGTTGTTTACTATCTTTGAGGCGAACATATTTGACTAAATTGGAGATAAACCCATCTAAATCAAATTGCATGGGTTAAAAAGGAATACTAAATCAATTGGGGCTTTTGAGGCTAGTGTAATAAAGACATTTGATTCTTACTTCCAGAGAATAAAAAGAGACAACAAAATGAGAGAAAAAGTTCTACATTATTTGAGAAATAAGCATCCAGATAATATTGTATTGACATCCTGTAGTGAATCCAATGTAATCAAAAAATTTAAATTACATGAATCACACTACCGCCAATTGTTTATATCTTGTTGGGTGAAGAGAGCAATGAAAAAATAAAATATGATTCCCATATTGAGGAAAAATAGAAAAACAGAAAAAAGATCATGAGGTGGAAGAATTTATTCTCGTCGCGGCTCAAAAATATTAGACAACTATGTGATATCAATGGAAGGATATATACCAACAAGGATAAAAGTCATAGACAATTTTTCTTGTAAATGTGCATATCCATTCCATCTTCCATCAAATTTATTAGTTATTCCTTTGACTAATCCTTTCAATGTTGAATGTGTGATCATTGATTTTTGCAATTTGGCCAGCGATATTTCTTTCGATGTCATAATAGAGCTTCTAACAGTTATCGAGAACCGCAGTCTGCTGGATTGTATTATTATTGTTCTAATACCAACTGGTTATTCAAAAATGTTAAGCGACACAATACAAAGATACATGGAAAAGGTTAAAGACATTGGAGTATCAATTCTAGATGGATGCTATAGACTCTACGATAGCAATGGGATATTCAAAAGTTTTTGTCTTATGTACACAATATCTTGTGTGCACAACCGTGACAATAACGATGATTATAGAGAAGAGGTCACTATGAATTGGATGGAGAAACTGCCACAAAAATTGGTAACTACAAGTGAAATTGGCCTACAAGAAACATCCATCCTTTTATTTATGAAAGATTGTATGAGTTATGGGCTGAGATGTTCACTCGATGTTATTCCAAAAATTCTCTAGTACTAGTGCTTTATGGCGATAGTGTCGCACTTTGTGCATTGGTGGATTCCAAACTATCTATTGTTTTTATTGTTGAGACACATAGTCAAGCGATGTTTCTAAAACATTACTATTCTCATATGAAGAAAGGTTCATCTCCGAAAACAACAAGTGATTTTGTTTAATGGCTTTTAACCTAAATATGTTACTTATACAATTATTGTTTATGCAAACAACCATAAAGCTATAAAATTTGATGTACAATTGTTTCACCGTGACACTACACAACCAATTCAACATGGTGATTTACTTTCAATCATTTTATAAATATATTTAATGAGATATATCTTCAATTGCCATGGTTTTCATTTTTTTACAAAGTTATATTTTTACGGATTCGATGACAAATGTGGAGGACGCGACACATTGGCCATGAATACGCCATCATATCTAGGTATGTTAATCGTGCGAATTTATAAACAAACCCTCTAATAAGCCCCACAAATTTATAAGACAATAAATGATTATGCAGATAACCAATAAGGCCCACAAATTTATAGGAAACAATATGATATCCATGTGTATTTTACAACAAAATTATTTATAAGGCCCATAAATTTATAGGAAATGATAACTAATAGACATTAGTTTATATGCTTGGCTTAGGGTTGAAGAATTTTTTTAAGGAAATCCATTTGTAAGCTACAATAACAATTTAAAACGAACTATATAGAGCTTAGTAGACTCTATGCATCCACGTTCAATACAAAAATGGTTTGACTAAAAAACCTTACATTTATCAATATCTTATTGATTTACAACTGTATATTATCTATAATGTTTCATTGATTCACTATTGCATACTGACTACTTACATTGAATTAACATTGTGTTGGCTTCAACATCATCATAAACAGAACTACATATAGCTTGATCCGGTTAAATGCGTATGTAAAGCAAAGACTTAACTAGCCTCATTAAAGGTTTTCCAGCTAAGTGTAGTTCAGCCAATGATGGCATAGCCTAGTGGAAATCCTCATCAATAGTTGAGGATTGTTCTCCACCAAAGGGTAGTTTGTGAATATAATCATAACGTAACGGCCACTAAATTTGAATTATAAGATAGAGAATAATTGATATTGTACTTACCATATCACCACATAAACCACTATGTTTATCCATTTAAGTTTTCTACAGACATGAAATCGATTATGAATTGATTAATGTTTATTTCAAATACATTATGCTCGCATTTTCAATAGGAAGAAATAGATTATGAATTGATGATTGTTTATTTTAAATAGATACTACATCAACGGATCCAAAGCAACATGTAAAGGCGGTGTAATCCAAGCCACAATCTCAATCAATAATCGTTAGCCGTAAGCTAAAATGTTGTTTATTTCAATTGGTTGTAATTGATATGCGGCGAAAAATAAAATTTGTTTACTTCCCCGAAGGTAGTGATAAGCGTTATTTACTTATTTTGGATATGGATAACTTTGTTATATGGGATTAAAAAAACATACATATAGGAAGATGTCATTCAAGTTCGGTATGAAAGTTTTCAATTTGCGAGGTGGCACATTAGAGTTTATAAAATTATTATCACCATCTTGTATTTGGGATTACGGTCCGAAAATCTCATTTCTAAGTTAATGTTAAAAATATATAAACGGACTTTAATAAAAAAAAATCGACCGTATTAAATCCAAGAATCACTTGGGGAAAGGAACATTGTAATATAGTCAAGGGAATAACAATAAGAGGCCTAGAAAATGTTTGGAGTAGAAACGATTTTTCATACAATTTGAAAAACACTTTGTGTATTACATTAGGTGCAAAGGGAAACCCTCTTGAAAATTTTATGGTGGGTATGAAAAGAAGACGTAAAGATTGTACAAAAGATAAATGGTTGATGGTCGATTTGTACAAAAAATATCACAAATAGTGTCTCAGGAATTGAATGTGGTAGAGGGCATCAAATACTTGGAGCAAGAAAATGCTAAATAACTATTTATCTTTTCATAATGTTGTTATGATGGTACTGCTTAACATTGTCAATAATATATACATACATATGTTATTATGAAAGTATTGTGTAACTCTATTATATTATGATGAGATTGTCGAAATATAAGTTGGGTGGATTTATATTTTCACTAATTATAAGTCTGACAGTATGATTGAATAACTTTTGTGGTGAATTATCAGAAAAACTTGCCCTTGAAAAATTGTAAAATAGTATTTTTACACTATTCATAAAATAAATATAAAATTATACTGTATATACTTAATTGTTTTTAATATTTTTAATATAATTAATATATAAATAAATCTCTAGAAAAATTGACGGTCACATCTATAATATGCAAGTCATATGTGACGGTTATTTCAAATATTTGCAACTATTTTAAGGATAAAAACAATAAAGAAACGTCTAAACAGGCGTCAAATTTAACACCACGTTGTGGCCTTTGTTGCAACCATTGAAGGACAACAGAAGATGTTTGCTATCCCGTATAAAACAGAAACATGTTTTGTACATAACATGTCATAAATAATGCCTAGTGTTCGCTAGAACGTATAAACAGAAACATGTTATGTATATAACAAAGCATAAATAATGCTTAGCGGTCGTTAGCCCATTTAAAACATAAACATTTTCTTTATATAACAAAGCATAAATAATGGTTGGTGGCCGCTAGCCCTTTTAAAATAGAAACATGTTTTGTACATAACAAATCATAAATAATGCCTAGCGGTTGTTAGCTTGTATAAAACATATACATGTTCTATTTAGTCCAAAGCATAGACAATGCCTAGCGGACGCTAGCCCGTATAATGGATTCCAATATTTGACTTTTTGGATTCCAATATATGGGACTTTGGAGTGCAGTAAATTCCAATATATGTGATTTTGGATTCCAATATATGTGATTCTGGATTCCAATATATGCGATATTGGAATCCAATATGTGTGATTTTGGAGTCTAGATAATTCCAATATTTAACATTTTGGAATCCAAAACAAGTAGTTTTGGATTCCAATATTGGCTATATTTTTTTCTTTTGGGATTGGAATAAGTCCCAATTTAGTGAAATAAGCGTTAATCAAATAAAAACACTTGAATATAGAAACAAAATTACAAGATGATATCTGACCTTGATTGAGAATGATGTAAGGAGTTGATGTAATTTGTAGCTAAATGATGTGCGGGCTCCAAAACAAATCCCAAAGTGTTTGATGAATGTGAGTAAAAGTGTTGGATGATAGTGTGTTCTCATTGATGTAGAATAACGTTGATGAAATCCAATAGAAAAATCAGGCTTGAGAATGTCAGCAGATGATCCTAAAAAGAGACTGCAAAATGGGTTTAAATAATCGATGTTGATTGGCCAAATCGTTGGAGATTTTGGTCTTTTTGAGGTTTGTTTAGTAATTTTTTGGAACAGTTTACTAATTTGAGAATTTTTTCACATTTTCGAGGGAAATGATGTGAGGTGGTTGGGAACGTGTTAGGGAAGGGATGTAATTAGTTAGATATCATCTAATTTAGCTTAAGTTTTTTTAGGATAGTTTGCATTTTTGGTTATTGACATGATTTTTAAGAGATGTTTTGGACTTTACATGGTGTTTGTGGTTCCAATATAGACATTGGTGTGGAATGTAATTGATATTGATTATGTTTTGCGATGATGTTAATGTTGATATCTAAGCAATTTTTGTAGTTACTTTTTTTGTTCACAAACGAAGAATTCTGGTTTTGGACAATAATGTGTTATTGTAGTCATTTTGATGTTTTAGATGTTGTTGGTATTATCAGGTGATGATGTTGATGTTGTGAATGGTTTCAATATTTCAAGATATATTTTCAATGATGATACTAATGTTGATTTATTTGTATTTTGCAGGTGGATGCACAGTTGACTATACGTGATCGTATACCACTTATTTTAGATGAGGTGAGGATTGATATGTCAAATGATGATTGGAAGCATGTAGAGGCTATTGGTTTTGGTACCATGATACATTATCGATGGATACATAGATGTCATAGTCTGATGTTGGCTTTGTTAGAGAGGTGGAATTCTTCCACCAATACTTTTTGGTTGCCTACTGGAGAGATTACGATCACTCTAGAATATGTTCATCGCATTTTGAGACTATCAATCCATGGAGAGGGTGTATTTATTATTGCTAAGGTGGAGAGGGGTGATGTGATGACTAGGTTATATGGAGAGGATGCGGGGATATCAGATTTGAGTTAGGGGCATTTGCTTATGGAAAACTATATTCAATTGAGATAGAGGGTCGTACTTGGATGACCATGATGATGATGACCATCATTTGTTATGCTTTGCCAGATTTTGGAGGTGGCCATTTTCCATGGATGATGACAGGGGTTATGGCTGAGATGATGGATTGTTGTATTATTTTTAAGTGGGGTCCTACCCTACTTGCACATAAATTTAGAGATTTGTGGGCTTGGAAGGCCCATAAGTGGTATGGTATTAATATTGGGTTTTTATTACAGTTAGGGCTTTCAAGCACATTGTCGTTGCTTGACCACCGGGGTTACCTTGGGGGATTGATGATGGACATCCTAGTTTTTGAGATGGAGGGAGGATGTAGGTCATGGGCTGAAGAGAGGAGGACAAGATATTATCGAGAGCTATTATGTCGGATTACAAGTGTGAGATGTGGTATGGCGGCCATACCTATATTTTCATGTTTTGCCTAATTTTCCCCGATGAGTTGGTTAGTTTACAATAGGCTATGTGGGTTCGGGGATTTCCGACTAGGTAATCATGAGTTACTCCAATTTGATCATGTCGGAGATAGTTATGGTTGGTACAAGGAGTTCATGAGGATCCATTTCAGTACATGTGAGAGGACAGAGATACAGAGACTCCGAGGGTAGCTGTGACATATCTCGAGATTATCGTAGATCAGCGGGGGGCCATGGGTCCCAATGATGAGGGCCAAATTTTTCCAATTGATGATGTAGGGATTACTCCTAAGTATACATCCCGGTGGACCCGAGATTTGAGGAGTTTTGACAGGGCTCGAGTTACATATGCGAGTAGTACGAGAGGGTTAGACGAGTACGTGTTTGGGCTGCGGGAGGAGCACTAGTACATGAGGCAGTGGAGGGTGTTGAGGATGACAAAGTGAGGAGGAGGGTGATGATGATTTGGCTGTAGCTATTGTAGTAGTGATGGCTAAGAAGGTCGTAGTGGAGGGGGAGAGATATGTAGTTATGAGAGAGAGATGATCTCTTAGGAGTTCGGGACACATTGATTGTTGAGCAGGATAGTTTGATTACTGAGCAAGATGGACTCAATGTATAGCTAGCTCAGGCCATTGTAGATAGAGATCGATATAAGGGACAAAGAGATGGGATGAGGAAGGCCTTAGGGATTATCGGGCCTTTTGTTTCTAGTGTAGAGTTGGTGAAGATGGCATAGGCCGGTAGACAAAGAGTAGAGGCTAGTAGATAGGCTAGTGGGTAGAGACCAAGGGCTAGTGGATTGAGGCCACCTACGAGTGCAGTATGGTTTCTAGTGCTCATTATGAGGCACTACATGAAGAGTGTGATTATTACATTGATATGATTACACATGATTATCCTAATGCCACTTTGTATGTTGATCACTTGGCCGCAAAGGTGGTAGACCCTAGTACTAGTGTCGCGAGTGTGGCTCACCCACCTCGGAGACCAGAGCGAGTAGGTGATAGTGAGAGAGGATCTGGAGGGGATGCTAGTGTTGTTGGTGGTGTGGGAGTAGTTGGAAGTGAAAATGCTAAGGGAGGAGTGGGAAGTACAAGACCTCCTAGACATTCCCTTAGAGGTTTTCAGTTTACTAGTTGATGACACTTTTGATTTTTTTGATACACGGCACATAGAAGCCCATTTTTGTATGACATTGATATGATATATTTTGATGTACGACTCTTAGAAGCCCATTTTTGTATGATGATTATGATGTATATGGACCTAATTTATATGATGATGATGATGAGGTTTATGTCTTATGTTATTTTCCTTTCATGTGTTAATGGTCCATTTGGCAAAATATGGTTAGATTAAACAACTCAAAATGTGATCTCAAATTAAATTGTATAAAAATGTGACTAAGTAGAATAAGGAAAAAATGAAATGATTGCGACACTATGGATTTGCTATATATGTGATGGTTTTAAAAGATTTGAAAAAATTACACTTGGTAGCCTTAATGACTGTTAAATAAGATCATCAATGGATAGTTACACAAAACTTAATAAAATGTGGAATTAAATGAATGTTCCTTTCTAGGACATGAAAGGGGTTTTGAACATGTGTAGTTTGAGATAGGAATAAGGTTCTCCTTTTCTACGGACTCATAGAGAAATGCCCTTAGCTTTACACATTTTTATTTTAAAGCAAACTGATCAATACGGGAAGTTTGCTATGAGGGGAAAGTTGATCAATGCGGAAGCTTTCTGGATGCTTTTGATATTGATGTATTTGTTTTGATGGCTGATCAATGCGAGAAGCCTTTTTCATGGTAGTCATCCTTCAAGGGTATGGTATAAATTTTTGACTGGTAGCTATCCTTCGAGGGATCAGTCTTCTTTTTACTTTCAATTTTTATAGATAGTCATCCTTAAAGGGATCGGTCTGTAATTTTGGTTGGTAGTTATCCTTCAAGGATCAGTCTACTATATGTTTCAACTTTTGAAAAATGCATCCAAATGATTTTAATACATATATTTTTAGATGAGGGAAGACCCTAATAATCCATTTCAAGGAGGGAAAAGATGCGTATATGATCTACACATTCATACCCCATGTCATGTCTTTTGATTGATAGGTGAGTGTAATGATGGATAACCACATGCTTTTAAATCATTACTATGACAAGATGGATGGAGTGACTATTGTCATGATGATAAATCATTTAACAATAAAATGGCCACAAGTACAAGGCATTCAGAGGTTCCTTTTCAGGTTCACCATCAAGGGAAGTGAGACGATACGCTCCCGACCCATATTTGTGAGTGATGACATATGGACCAATCCAATTAGGAGAAAACTTTACACATTTACTCGTTCTAATTGAGTGACATTTTGATTTTATTCAAGCACAAGATCACCAATTTTAAAGTCATATTTTTACATGTTTGTTATATGCTCATTTAATACATTCTTGATAAACATGTTGGTGTTCATGTAAAGCACACACCAGTTTGGTTTGCCTAAAAATATAATTCACTAATAATAATTCACCTTCAATATTCATTCAAGTTTGTATTACAAAATATATAGAATAACTTGTTCCTATAATTTAGGAAACAAGTATAACCACTAACTCCATCAAGCCTATTTACGTGGGTGAGTACAACCTACTCAACCACTACACAAGCCAACAAATATTAGTTGTTTATAAAACAACTAATTACAATAGTAATTCCTTTTACATTAATAATACACAAACTATATTATAATGTGAAGCACTAAACAAGATATTCCTAACATTCCCCCCCTTAGTGCGAACATGGTAGAAAAACATCCACACTCTCAACTGCAGTATGCTCACCCCTGTGGCATGTCCAACTCTGTGACTCATGACCTTGATCCAAAAGAAAGGCTCGCTCCTTCCATGGTTTTAAACAGGCTTACCACAAACCTTGAAGTGACAGGAACCTCATCAACTGTCGACCTCGTGTGGTTTTCTGGATCCTCCCACAAACCCTTTCAAGATCCATGAACTGACTTACTCTGGTGCTACTGTTCACCACTATGCTTATACATCAGGGAATTATGTAGGAAACACATCATGCATATCACAAAACTGCAGAATAGAAGATATACTAGAAAATTTTCACATTACTTCCTATAAGAATCGTAATGTTCTTAATTGTAGTCTCTGTCATTGATCGTGCCACTCGATCTCGAATGAAAGATAGAAAACTCGCCACTTTACCATCGGTAGCTTTCCTTGACTAAGCCATTTTGGGTGCGAGAATGGGAATGGAACATTGGTATCTATTCCCCCACAATGTGAAATTCCACTCATATAGATACTTGAGAAGCAAAGCGCATCAAGAACATACTCTGAATGGATCTTGCTAGTTAGGTCTTGTTGCACATGGTCACTAATGCTAGTGAACATATTCTTCTAAATTGACCATCTTCCAACGAAGTACGGAAGTCAGAGGACCAAGTCGATCGAGAGGATCACCGATACATCATCGCGCTCCAACACAACTTTCTTTCCAACATCCATCAAATACCAAACAAAACAGGAACTCTGAAAAAGAATCACACCAAGCTGAAACTGGAACACTGCAATACTCAAAAACAAGTACTCACACTGCACACTTGTGCCACCAAATCATTCTGTGCGGCCCCGTCGTTGGTGGCTGACGAGAGGTCGCTGTTTGACCTCTAGCCTCCGATGCCTCCATCCTCCATTAACATCTTTAGCTTCACCGGGTTTGGATATGAAGCTCATTTGTTTCCACATTGAAGTTATTCTCCCCCCGCAATGTGAAACATTTTAGTTTTAGGACGTCGGGTACAACCGATAATGCGTCCCACAAAATAGCCAAAAAATATGATATTTTTCAAATTGGGTATTTTATCCCAAAATTAGAACCACTATAATGAGAATTAAAAAATAAACACTTTTGCAAAAAACGGTGCTCAATTTTGAGTTACCGTGCAAAAGTTATTGAGGTTACAATTTCCCGTAAATTGGTCCAATTAAAATAAAATTGAATTGCCCTCAAAATTCAATTATTAAGCAAAAACTATAGAAATATATATATATTTTAAACTATAGTTTTGCTAAATAATTAAAAAAATTGACCAATAAGAAAAAACCTGTGTGTTGCATTTCTTTTCCCGGATGTGCATTTCCAGCCACAAAAACGTTTGTTTGACAGAAATTTTATCATATCTGCATGTTGAATCTGACCCTGATGTAAACTAAAAAGTTTTGCGTCTTTTTCTCATATTTTCAACCCAAAAGAATCGCCTCAATCCATTTTTTATGAGGAAGATATGTTCATTTTTCGAACACTACTTGCTTATATTTTTTGGATGGATTTTTGAATATTCTCTTTGGCCTCTTAAATCTTCTTGGCTCTCATAGGAATAACCTGCTCACGTACCAAATGTAAAGCACACACCAGGTTTGCACAGAAAATATAATTCACGAAATAATAATTCACCTTCAATATTCATTCAAGTTTGTATTACAGAATATATAGAATAACTTGTTCCTATAATTTAGGAAACACGTATAACCACTAACTCCATCAAGCCTACTCAACCACTACACAAGCCAACAAATATTAGTTGTTTATAAAACAACTAATTACAATAGTAATTCCTTTTACATTAATAATACACAAACTATATTATAATGTGAAGCACTAAACAAGATTCCTAACAGATTCAAGGGTCATTAGACATTTTTCACCTAACAGATTCGGTTGTGCTAAATGGTCTTATTGATATTCTTTGTCAAGGATAAATTCTTTAAGAGATACACGGAGTGATGGAATTTGATTTTCAAGAGGTAAGAAATATTTGAAACCGTAGACGAGTGAATAGGGTGTATCTCTCGTAGGAGTATAGATGCTAGTTTGATAATCCCAAAGAGCAAATGGGATTTGGAGATGCCAATTCCTTCCTACATCATTTATTGTTTTCATAAGGATTTTATTAAGTGTTTTATTTGAGGCTTCAACCTTGTCCATTTTCTTGGGGATAATATGGCGATGAAAAGTTGAGTTTGATGTTGAAGGTATCACAAAGCTTTTTAACTTCTTTATTTTTAAAATATTTTCCATTATCTGTGATAAGTTTATATGGGATGCCAAAACGACATATAATGTATTGATATATGAAATTGATAATAGGTCCTAATTTAGTGGATGTTAAAGGGATAGCTTCAACCCATTTAGTGAAGTATTCAATGGCTGTGATAATAGAGTGATGTTGTTGAGATGATTTAGGATTAATAGCACCAATAAGGTCTAACCCCCACTAAGAGAAAGGCCATAAGTCCTGAGCATGTTGTAATGCTTGATTGGGGACATGGATAATATCTTAATGAAGTTGACATTTAACACATTTCTTGACATATTCACAACAATCCTTGGTGATAGTAGGCTAGTAATACCCTAACCGTATGACACATTTGGTGATGTATTTTCCACTGAAATGTCCTCCACAAACTCCATCATGGACTTCTTCAATTGATTTAGTTGACTCATGTGATTTAAGGCACCTTAATAGGATACCGTCGATAATGACAAAGCAAGTGACACATTGAAGAAATGATCGTTTAGCATTACGTGATAAATCGAGATGGAATTTTTGATTCGACAAGATAGTCATAAATCTGAGTATACCACAAATCAGTTGGGTTATCATCAACAATGTTAATAGGAGGGAGCTCATTTTGATGAGAATGTTGAGTTTTGAAGCTTAATCGCTTCACTAGCATGCTTTTGCAGACTTGCTAGAATACACAATAACCGTCGTCGGTCACCCATGGACCGATATTAGTCAGGCAAGGAGGAACTGGTCTCGGTTAGGGCTAACCGACATCGATTAAGGCTAACCAACATCGGTTGCCTGTGTGTAAATATTATAATTAAGTGGCAGGAATTAGATCTATCTTTAGTTGTAAAGTGAATTTAATGGTTGTAATTGCATAGCTAAAGTTCCCTAAGATTATAGATGCATATAAGCATAAAGCTAGGGTTTAGAAGAGTGAATTCAATTGAGAATAGAGAGAAGTTTCCTTTTGAGAAAAAAAGAGAAATTTGTAGAGAAGAAAGTATAGGACATCCAAGAAGGTGTGGAAGATTGCAAATCTTCATTGTATTTCCTCTGTGATAATAAATTGGCTATTTCTTTGTGGATGTAGCCCACATTGGGTGAACCACATTAAATCTTGTGTATTGTTTCTTCTTGTTTATTTCTGTATTGATTGTTTTTATGCTTAGATCTTATTAATATATATGTACAACCGGTGTGCTAACCCTAACAACTGGTATCAGAGCATATTTGTTTGAAGGTTGTGTGTGTTGACATATTTACTCACAGAGGGATTTCCGATTGAGTAGGAGCAAAGCAATGGGAGAAGAGGAAAATTCAGAGTATATAAATTTGATGGTCATGACTATCTATTATGGAAGATGCATGTGGAGGATTATCTGTATCATAAATATTTATACTTATTGTTGGATGAGAAGGCAATGCTTGCAAAGATTACTGATGTAGAATGGAAAATTCTTGATAGAAAGGATCTGGGATCTATAATATTGAGTCTAGCAACATCTGTGGCTTCGAATATTACCGAAGCAGGATCTACGATAGAGTTGATGAAATCTTTAGAAAATCTATATGAAAAACCTAGTGCTTCAAATAAAGTTTATTTGATGAAAAATTGTTTAATTTAAAGATGCAAGAAGGTGGATCTACATCAAGTCATTTGAATGATTTTTGGTCTATTGTAAATCAATTAAAATCAGTTAGTATTCCATTTGAGGATGAAGTGAAATCACTTTTATTATTATTCTTTTTGCCAAATGATTGGGATAACTTGGTAATGGTTATTAGTAATACAATGTATGCTACTAATGTTTTAAATTTTGATGATGTGGTTAGTATAATTCTGAATGAAGAAATATGTAGGAAAAGTACAAGAGAATCATCATCTGGGAATGTTTTGAATGTAGAAAGCAGGGGAAGGCAGAAGGAGAGATCCAAGAGAAAGAATAATGGGAAATCAAAGTCTAATAATGGTAGATCTAAATCTAGAGGTAGAGGTATAATCTACTGGAATTGTGGAAAGAAAGGTCATGCAAAGAAGGATTGTTGGTTTAAGGAAAACAAAGAGAATGTACTAGAGAAAGGTAAAGAGGAAAATGTTGTTGCAAAAGAGGTAATGTAAGATGCCCTAATTCTCTCATTGGATAATAAAATTGAGTCATGGGTTTTAGATTCAGGAGTTTCTTTCCGTGAAACCCCGATAAGGGTTATTTCAGAAATTATGTCCAGGGTAATTTTGGGCATGTTTATTTAGGAGATGATGAACCATGCAATATTATTGCTGGTAAAGGTGAAGTTCATCTTAAATTGCAGAATGGAAATACATGAATATTGAAAGATGTGAGGCATGTTCCAAGCCTTAAAAGAAATCTAATTTCTGCAAGACAATTGTGTGAAATTGGTTGCATGGTTACACTCACAGATTGAATCTTGGAAAGTTACCAAGGGATATCTTGTTGTAGTAAGAGGCAAGAAGGTAGGATCATTGTATTTATCTACATGTATTACTGATTCCTTTTCTTTTATATCTTCTTCAGATTCAGATACAAGCATGTGGCATAATTGGCTAGGCCATATGAGTGAAAAGGGAATGCAGATCTTAAAGGCAAAGGGTAAGTTATCGATCTGAAACATGTAGATCTTGATTTTTGTGAGCACGTATTATTGGAAAGCAAAAGAGAGTGAGATTTCTCAAAGTTGGGGCAATAAAGAAGAAGCATAAATTAAAGCTTGTACACTCATGAGTGTGGGGACCAACCCATGTAGCCTCATGGAGGATCCCAATACTATATTACTTTCATTGATGATAACACAAGAAAGGTATGGGTTTATTGTATTAATCATAAATTTGATGTTTTTGAAACTTTTAAAAGATGGAAATCCCTTGTTGAAAATGAATCAAATTCAAATTTAAAGTGCCTTAGATCTGACAATGGTGGTGAGTACTGCAGCAAGGCTTTCAATGATTATTGTTCAGTAAATGGAATACACAGAGAAAGGACGGTTCCTAGAACACCACAGGAGAATGGTGTTATAGAGAGAATGAACAGGACAATCATGGAATGTGCTAGAAGTATGAGGATACATGCTTTGGATTGCCCTTACAATTTTGGGTGGAAGCAGTAGACATAGCGGTTTATTTGATTAACTATGGACCTTCAAGTGCACTGAATGGTGGAATACCAGAAGAAACTTGGACTGGAAAAGAGGTAGATATTTATTTTATTAAAGTATTTAGCTCAGAAGCTTTTGTGCATATTGATAAGGAAAATAGAAAGAAATTGGATGCAAAATCCAAAAGATGTACTTTCATTGGCTATGGTTCTGGTGATTTTGGATTCCAGTTTTGGGATTTAGAAGGTTCTAAGATAATTAGGATTCATGACATTGATTGGAATGAAAAGAGAATATAGGGATCAAATTTTGGTACCCAAAGGTGAACCGGTGGAGAATTTGTGGATGAAAATGAACTCTCATATTCAAAATTAACACATACAGTGCACCACAAAGAACGGTATCAATTTACCCTTGACCGACATCGGTCCCCTATATCAATATCGGTTTCGAAGAGACAAAACAACATCGATTAGCCGAACCAACGTCAGTAGATGGTGACCAGCGTCGATCACTATCGAAGTAGATACAAATATCAAAATGATCACAACATTAATCCAATTATGAAAGGTCTACTCAATATGATGAAATATATCACATGTCAGAAATATATATAAATAACCATGTCAACAATATATCAACATCAATATAAAATGTCTCTAATAATCCACATGCATCATATATGAGTCGAAATCAACAACAGTTTAGTATCTCTAACATCTAGTATCATGTTAAATCAAAAAGCTACAATATATCCATAAGTGTAGTCGTCGATAAAGTACCAAAATCAACAATCAAAAAGGTGTCGAAGGGAAGTGGGCATGGTATCGAGTTGTGGGTTCAAAGCTTGGACCCTTGGGCACACCTAGAAAACACAAAACATGAACATTTAACCTAGTGCAAAATTGGTTTCTTTTTAATCTAGAAAACCACAATGTGTGATAATTTTATAGTTTAGAAAACATAGAAAACTGAAACAAGACCTAGAACAATGAACTAACTCTCGCCTTGATCTGTGCAGGAGGCACGGATCAGACGAGGGGTATTTTCACATAGACCTAGATATACCACCTCCAGAGCAGGCTTTGTAGCGGCCATTCTACCTCAGATTTTATAGACGCTTCAAGACGTCAATGTCATTATACGCGGAGGGTCCCTAGGAGGATGACCTGCTAGATATGATATGGAGCCATTAGTTGAGGCTAGGAATCTCCTCGATACAATAAGGAGCATGGGGCAAAGAACTTCCACGTGGAGTCGGCTAGGGTAGAGAGTCACCACAGAGAGGGCATGGAGATAGGATTTTAGGACATAGGACAGATCTCGAGCCCTAGACAGAGGGAGGAGCATGTAGAGAGACCTAGGGGTCATCAGATGTCAATTGCAGACCATATCAGGGAGATCCTGAAGCTACGACCATCTCACTATTTAGGAGATACAGGTGGTTTTCAGGTAGAGGCCTAGTTGGTGAGCTTGAGTGGATGCTTCAAGCTCTACCCTTGTACTAGAAACATGAAATCTCGTGTTGCGATCCATCTTCTGAGGGATGGAGTAGGAGTCTAGTGAAGGACCGAGGAGCAGAAGCTCCATGTTGACTCAGAGATGGTTACCTGGGAGCTATTTGAGGATCGTTTCAGAAGCAGGTATTTTCCCAGGAGGTTTATTCAGTAGTGGATAGACGAGTTTCATGACCTTCATCAGGCATTGATGACCGTTGCCAGTATGAGAGTCAATTTTCAAATTTGCTCTAGTATGTCGACTATATGCATGATGAGCACGTACGGATTCATAGGTTCATCAGGAGCCTGAACTTGGATATGGGTGGCATGGTGCACATTCACTACCCACAAAAATTAGCAGAGGTCAGTAGAGAAGGCCTACATTGCATAGGAGACACAAGGGAAGATGCAAAGCGAGGCTAGAGATGGGGTTTAGAGCCACATCCAATAGATGTAGGATGGTAGATAGAGGGGCAAGTTCCTCCTCCACGTGGTGGACAGAGTTTGGGATAGGCTTCATTCAAGCCACCTCGGCGAGTAGACTCACCCACGCACGAGACCTCCTCGATATTTGATACACGAGAGGGCGGAGTATGGGACCTCCTCTTAGAGGTCCCATCAGAAACAAGGTGCACCGGGAGCTCGGTCATAGGAGCTCGTCAAAGAAAAGACCTCAAAATTCCATAGTCGGATCACCAAGATCCACAAACTTAGACCTATAGAGTACCGACTGAGCCGCATCTCACTGGAGAGGACGAGGAAGTCTGTTATAGTTGTGGCATTGTTGGAAATCATTGGAGAGAGTGCCCATAGAACCCTAGTAAAAAGGTAATACACAAATCTCAAGGACTATTATTGGAGATATGGCACAACGCCATCGGATCTACGGCGATCGAGAACCACCAGGTTGTGCACCAGAGTACCGTGATAGAGACGACAGGTAGTATTGGTGGTATTTCTACCTCTATATTATTTGATTCTAGTTCATCTGATTCTTTTATTGCACCATCCTTAGTAGAGAGTTGCAGGCTGTTGATAGTTAGGCAGGATCGTAGTTGGGATGTTGAGATGACTTCTCTGAGCCAAAGTTTTTGTAGACCCCTTAGTTAAGGAGTGTGTAGTGGATTTGGGACCCTTCACGACTACTTTGGACCTTCGAATCCTTCTATTAGGTTGTTACATGTGTCATCTTGGGCATGGACTAGTTTTCTGCACATAGAGCTATAGTGGACTCTTACCATAAGACTATTTCTTGTAAAGATGATCTTGGAGTTCAGTCAGTGATAGTAGGAGTTAGGAGGCCTGTTTCCATTGCACCATCTCCGCTATGTAGCTTAAGTGGTGCGTGCGATAGGGTTATCATATGTATACTATTACAGTTAGTGAAAGATCTAAGGATGAGTCTAGTGAGCCATCCCTTGATGACCATCACATTTTGAGAGACTTTTTTGATGTCTTTCTAGGGTAGCTATTGGGATTACCTCCCCCACATGAGATAGATTTTCATATAGAGCTAGTTCCGGCACAGAGCCTATCTCACAAGCACCTTATCGGATGACTACTCAAGAGCTATGTGAGCTCAAGTTACAGACTTGAGGGCCTTCTTGAGAAAGGCCTAATCCATTCTAGTGTATCCCCTTGGGCTGCACTAGTGATCTTCATGTAAAAGGATGGATCTCTACATTTGTGTATTGATTACCATCAACTGAACAAATTAACGATCAAGAAGCGTTACCCCCTTCCACGCATTAATGATTTATTTGATCAGATCAAGGGCCATAGTTTTCTCCAAGATAGATCTTAAGTCAAGGTATCATCAGCTGAGGATCGCGGAGCTAGATATTCATAAGACCGCCTTCCGTATACGAGATATGGCCATTACAAGTTCAAAGTGGTACCTTTTGGTCTAACAAATACCCCAGGCGGTGTTCATGAGCTTGATGAATGGGGCATTTAGGAATTTTCTAGATTGTTTCATGCTCATTTTCCTTGATGACATTCTAATTTACTCACGTACACGTGAGGAGCACGAGGAGCACCTTCGTCAGGTTCTTCAGTGTCTTTGTGAGCAGCATCTTTACGGGAACTTGGAGAAGTGTGCATTTTTTCTAACATAGGTGTAGTATTTGGGCCACATCATTTCTAGGGAAGGTATCGCAGTCAATCCTTCCAAGATTTGAGCTATCATGGATTGGCCAACACCCACTAGTGTGACCGAGGTGCGCAACTTCATGGGTTTGGCAAGATATTACAAGAGATTTGTCCAGAATTTTCTCATATTGCGCACACCACATCACTTCCCTTGAAAGACAAATGGAAGAAGGTTGTATGGTCGACATATGTGAGCAAGCCTTCAGGACATTGAAGGAATGCCTCACAATAGCACCTATTCTAGCGTGCCGGATCCTCAAGGTGAGTTCTACGTTTACACAGATGCTTCTTTGGCAAGACTTGGAGGTGTGTTGATGCAGGGAGGGTAGAGAAGTTTTTAAAAGTCTCGCAAACTCAAGGATTATGAGCTCAATTATCCAACTCATGATCTTGAGCTTGCAGTAGTTGTGTACACCTTGGTGTGGTGGAGACACTTTCTTCTTGGCCAAAGATTTACACTCAAGATTGATCACTTGATTCTTCACCACCTCTTCACACAACCCAATCTCAACGCTCATCAGCGGTGTTGGATGGAGTTGCTTTGTGAGTATGACATGGAGATAGAACATGTGAAGGGGAAGGAGAATGTGCTTGCAGATGCTCTGAGTAAATGGAGACACGTGGCTATGGATACTTCAGTGGGCATAGATTTGCGGAGCAGGATTCTGCAACATTTTCCCCATGACAATTTCTACCTTGCAGCTAGAGTAGATATTGAGTCCCAGAGGACCCTTTGAGGGGATATTTGATGGATTTTCATTAGAGATAGATGGTCTTCTCAGACATAGAGGTCGGATATATGTTCCTAGAGATGGAGGCTTGAGACAGGACATTTTGACAGAGGCTCATCGTGTACCTTATTCATCCCATCCCAAGGTGAAGAAGATGCACACCACTTTGAGACAGTTGTACCATTGGAGAGGACTTCGGAGAGACATGGCTCAATTTGTGTCATGTTGTTTAGAGTGTCAGAGGGTGAAGGCCAAGCATCAACATCCAGCTAGCCTTCTTTTTCCTCATGCTATATTGGAGTGGAAGTGGGACACCATTTCCATGGACTTCATTGTTGGGTTACCGATGTCGAGATACCACCACGACGCCATCATGGTCATGGTGGATAAATTGACGAAAGTGGCTCATTTTTCTCTAGTGAATACCACCTATACAACTAGTGCAGTGGCACGGGTATATCTTGATGAGATCTTCAGATTACTTAGAATTCCGAGAATTTCGTGGAAGATCATTTTCAACTACGATCCTTTATACACTTCTCACTTCTGGGCCACCATGCAGCATGCTTTCGGGATGAAGATCAACTTCAAAGACACAACATATCACTCTAAGATAGATGAAAAGACTAAGTGGGTGAATCAAATCTGGATGACATGCTTAGGATGTACGTTATGGATCATCGATCGAGATGGGGGAGTATCTGTACTTGGTGACGTTTGCCTACAATAATAGTTTTCGAGTTCGATAGGGAATCATTTTCATGCATTATATGGCAGGGAGTGCAGGACACCTCTTAGTTGGGACAGGTTAGAGGACAAGGTTTCTCTTAGGCCAACCTTATTAGAGGACATGGAGCAACAAGTTGTTTCGATTAGACAGAGATTGTAGGAGGCGCAGGATATGCAAAAGAAGTAAGTGAATCAACATAGGATAGATCGTAGTTATGAGGTGGGAACGAAGGTGTTTCTTCATGTCAAACCATGCATAAAATCCCTATCCATTATAGAAAAGGTTATAAGCTTGCTCTTAGGTTTGTGGGTCCCTTTGAGATCTTGGAGTGCATCGGTCCCTTGGCCTATCGTCTAGCATTGCCACCTAGCTTGTCTTGTGTCCATTATGTGTTTCACATTTTTGTGCTTAGGAGATATATTTCTAATCCTTCTCACGTGCTAGATTGGACCGCATTATAGGTACAGGATCAGGAGCAGGTGATGGTGGAGTCTATCTGCATTTTAGAGTGTAAGACCCCGGGCCTTCGCGGCGAGATGGATTGACTAGGTTCAGGTCTAGTAGAACAGATATGATGAGACTATGGCTACATGGGAGGATGCTACATTGCTACAAGTTCAATTTCCACACCTGTTCCAGTGACTTCCAGGAGGAATTCAAGTCTAAGGGGAGGGGAATGTAGTGCCCACTTCCCTTCGACACCTTTTTTGTTATTGATTTCGATATTGTCGACTACACTTATGAAAATATTGTAGCTTTTTGATTTAGCATGATACTAGATGTTAGAGATACTAGACTGTTGTTGATTTCGACTCATATATGATGCATGTGGATTATTAGAGACATTTTATATTGATGTTGATATATTGTTGACATGGTTATTTATATATATTTATGACATGTGATATATTTCATCATATTGAGTAGACCTTTGATAATTGGATTAATGTTGTGATCATTTTGACATGGATGAAACATTGGATAGAAATGTTGCTAGAAATTGTAAATGATATCATATTTGCCTAGATGATATTTGATTCATATATAGATGATTGTGGATTTATATTGCATATTTTATCATAGATGTTTTTAATGCAGCCATGAGGCCAAAGGAGGTATTTATGTGTTTTGCAGGTAAAATTATTCACAACAAACATCGGGGATTGGAGACCAACCACATTGGAATTCTAGGTGAATTCAACAAGGGTCACCATGGCAACATGTAATTGTGTGTGTGTTAGAATTATTTGGTTAGGGAAAATTGTGACCAAGGGGTCATGTGTTGTCTTTTATTTTAGTTTCCTTTATTGATGTTAGTATGTGATTTTAGTGATGTAATTCATTGTATTATTTATTTGGATTTTGGTGTGTGTATTTTACCCTTTATTATTAATGGGTTGTAGTGTCTTAATTAAGCTAATTTAACCTTGTCCTAAACTAATTAAAGATGTGACCAAAGGAATTCATTTATTAGAGTAGACTTCTCTTGGATTTTTTGTTGTAAGTTGAATGCTTGGGGATCTTGAGTGTTGTACACTCTACCCCTCCATAGAAATTCGAATTTGGCCTTAGAGGCCAATTTTGGAAGCTTGTGGGACAAGTCCAACTTGTCCCACACCTCTTAAATTGTTATGCCAACCCTACCTATGGGTTGGGAGGTCAAAATTAGACCCCTGGTAGGTGTTTTGGGAAGATAAAAAGGTGAAATGTTTATTGCACTTCCTTTCTTGTAATTAATTTTGTCCTTAGGGGGTGTGGGCTTAGATTGTGTGTGTAAGTAAAATTTCATTTCTTCAACCACTTATTAATTGTGCTTTGGAATATGAGGTTGACTAAGGTGATGTGGAGTGGAGAGGAAATGAGGTGGCATCCTACTTGGAGCCACATCATCCTCCTCTCTCCCTTTTCTATTTATTGAAGTTCTTTTGCTTGTTTGGGGGTTACTTCATCATTTTGTGCTCTTGCATTTTTAGAGAGTTAGAGGATTTTTGGGAGTGCTTGTGGATTTTGGAGCTTGTGGATGCTTGGTTTTGAGGAGCTTGGAGATTTACTCTTGGAACAAGATCTACTATGGAAAGGTAGGAGCTTTACCTTGCTTATGTTATGCTTTATTTTGTGTTTATGTGCTTGTGTTGAGTATTGTTTTCTTTGGAATGCTTGTTGGGTGTGGGTAGATTGCCTAAGTTTGGAGTAGGAGGAGACTATGGGGAGATTTCATGTAGGGAGGAATAAGATTTTACCTTTTTGTTGGAGGAGTTTGGGTTGGGTGCCCCACCTTGTACAAGGAATGCTTGCATTCTTTCTTATTTCTTTTATGAGGGAGGCATAAGAGATTGAGGGAGGCATAAGAGTATGTGGGAGGTATAAGGGGTACTTGAGGGAGGCATAAGAGTATGTAGGGGATTCGAGATGTGCATGGGAGGCTTTAAGGTGGGAACCCATTCCCATGGGGGCATAAGTGGCCTCCCCATAGGTCTTGCTCCTTTGGCTTTCATTCTAAGCCTTGTTTTTTTTTTTTCTTCTTCTTTCTTGTGTTGTTGTTGATTTGAATGTGGTTGAAATGGTTGTGAAATATTTGTTTTTGTTGTGGAAGATTTTTGTTGCCATGTGTTGGAATTATCTCCCATTGTAATGTGGTTGGGGCTCGGGGGCCAATGGAGAGGATGGCTTCTCCTCTTCATTGGATATCTTGGTTGGGTGGAGAGCATTGCCTCTCCCCCATTTTTTTGTGAATCAAACAAATCTTGGAGGAGCTATCTTGTTGGTGTTGTGAAGCTTGGAGCTTTTGGTGGAGTCCCTAAGAAGATCCTTCTTGTAATAAAATTTCCTTTGTGTTATTCCCACTTAGAGTGGAAGAACTTGTAATATTGTATTCTATTTTAACTTGCATTATTGTATGATTTTCCCACTTCAAGTGGAGGAAATTGTATTGATCTTGTGAAGGAAAGTTGCATTCAAATAATTGTTATTAAAGTTGTATTGTATGTGGAAAGAAACAAATAAGAAAAGAAAGAAGAAAGATTTGTATTGTAGAGTTAGTTTTGTAAAAAGAAAAGAAAGTAATTCTCTTTATTTGAAATCTTGGTTGTATTGTGAGAAAAGTAGTTCTTTGTGTTAAAAGATATGAGCTATTTTCAATGGAAAAGAAATTTTACTTTCATTGTGAAGTTGTTTTATTGTAAATGTGAAATAAGGAAATATAGAAGTTGTAAGAAGTTGAAAATGCATGCATAGTAAATTTGAATGTAAAAGAAAGTTGTTGTAGTTATTTTGGATATTTGAGTTGTAGTAAAAATGGAAGAGACAACAAATTTGAAATAGGGAATTGTTGCATTTTGTATTAGAAAAATAACAATGTAGAAGTAGATATAAATCCTTTATTTTTACTCTTGGAATTCAAAGAAAATTAGTTGAATAAAATGGAATAGATCTTGTAGTTGTTATTGTTACTATTGGATTTCAAAATGTTTTAAATGAGTAATTTTAATTAAGAAATGAACAAATGGAAAGAAATCACAAAACTGGAGACTTTAGGTGCATAAAACTAAGCTCGAATGCATCTTAGTACCTTTTAGCAACTTTTATTTTTGGGAAAACTCAGAATTTTAGGTTATGTTTCTAAGAAATGTAACCACCGCCCTGTGCAGAGCGGCGGTTGCATAACTACCGCTCAGGCTAAGGTGACGGTCTCAAAACCACCGCTCAGTAGGGCAGCGGTTCATGGTTTTTCACCCAGGTAGGGTGGCGGTCCCAGACCGCCGCGGCACTGCTCTACAGGTGGCAGCTCTGTCACTTATGACAAAACTCCATGGATCCGTGCCTAAATAGGCAAAACCACCAAATATCTCTTCTAAGTTGACCTCACACTAATGGCCTAAAGAGGCAAAACCAGTCATGGGGTCTAAGTGGTTCTTGGTAGAAATACATGATATAATAGTGTAAGATGGGCATGTATAGATTGTAGAGGCTTGATATGATGTGTTTGAGGTATTATTTTGATCGTAGGTGGTGTGTTTTGACTTAATTCCTATTGGCCTAATCAGCCCAAAAGGCTTACCAAGAATGGTGGTTGGAATAGGTATGTAAATGTGAAATTATTCATGTGACATATGCATATGAGTGTTTGAAGAGGAGTATCAGGTTGCTAGTGAAGTGTTCTAAGTGATGGAAGTGTCTATAAGTGGAGTTTGAGGTGTTGGAGGTCAGATAGCTCAAGGCTAGTTCTTGAGTCCTACAAGGATTTGAGCAATTTCGAGAAGGAATTGCTTTGGGGCCATATGCCTAAAATTGGAAGTTGGTATGAGTTGTATGTGTTGCATGAGTTTAATATCTTCTTATTGATATACCAAATGTTCCTTGAGAATAGTTTTGGTGTGCAAATTTACTCGCTTTTGAAGAGTGTAAATTAGGTGTTTAAGACCTAATTGGTGGAGTTTGTCTTAAAGAGTGAGTCATAATGAAGATGAAGGTTGCAAAATTGCTTTTTCTTATTGAAGGTTGTGAGAGGATGATACTGATGTGGTCAAATATTTTGGAGTCACAATGGTGTTGCTTTATGCCTTGAATTCAAAATGAAATGACTTGTGTTTTAGGCCTATTTGTGCAAGTTTCAATTGTAAGGCTTGTACCAACCTATATGGTCTTATTATGTAGCTTTTTTATCTTTTTAATGTGTCTTATAATGTTTTTATGACCTAAATTGTATGGTCTAATGGTCTTTTATGGCTTAGAGTGGTTTGTGAGATGAGTCATGTATATAAAGCAAGGTGTATTTGCTCATTTGAGTTGTGGAAGAGAATGGAGGTTTGAGCAAGCTAGAGGAGTGTGTGAAAGTGTTGTAAGGAGTAAATAAAATAATAAGAAGGTGATAATAGCAAGGGATCAAAGCTTCAATGCCATATGACATAATCAACACATTTTGGTGCATGTATGAGCAAAGAAGGAGAGAGAGTAGTTTGAGAGATTTTTGAGTGAAGGGAGTTCAAAGAGTGATAAAAATCATTTGGTTGAACAACAAGAACATCAAGTGATATTCATATTCAGGTGGTTGAGTTGGTTCTTGATCATCTAAGGGGGTTATAGCCTCCTTGTAGAGTGGGTGCTCTAATAAATAGGGGTTGGTGCTCCTTGTGGGGTTGGTGCCTTACTAAAGCTGTAGGGGTTGGTGTTCCTTGTGAAGTGGGTGCTTCACTAATTTTTTTTTTTTTTTTTTGAGTAATATATGCAAAGGTTCAGTGGTTTTTCTTTCCCTTTAGGGTTTCCCACTTTATATTATGTGTTCATGTGCTCTCTCACGCTTCATGTTAGATTGTGGATGGTTGTTTCATGATTAATAAGCTCACATTAGTTAATGAGTGTTGAATGGATGCTTTGAATGATGTATGCAATTTAAGATAACTGAAGTAAAAGTTTTAAAATATTGATTTACCCCCTCTCATTCATTATTCTTCCAACAAAATATATAATTCTAAAAAGAAAGTTATGTATATATATAATATTGTCATCCATTTTACAACCATAATTAGGATCAATCACAAAATCTAATTATTTACTCTTGGAAAACATATTTTGAATGTTGTTGTTTTTCTTTGAATACTCTCTACAACAGCTTGGTTTCCAATGCTAAGTTGAATAAGTATTTTTTTAATATTTGTACAACATTTATCCTTTGCCATACAAACTTCGTCATATTTCATAGGTGTAATTTTTTAATTCATTCATTTTATCCTAGATGATTTTTTTCATGGAGGTAAACATGCATAACTTCAATGACTACTTGGATTAATATGATCTCATCAGCCCAAGACAACCATCTCTATTTCCATGATGCTAATATATTATGAAGTATATAGATTAATCTTTCCTAATATTTGCTTTTATATCTTCCATTAAAAAGAAGCATCCCCAAGTATTTACTAAAATGATATCCAAGGAAAAACCTCACAACAGCTTTGATTCTAATTTATCTTGATAAAGAACGATTAAAGAAGAAAAAAATTAGATTTATCATGATTAACACTTTATCAAAAAGCCTTTTGATACCACTCCAAATATTTCGTACAATTTAAGCTTCTCAAAGTTTAGAAATTGATGCTAAAATAATGTCATCAATAAATTGTTTATGGTAAAAAAATGTTTAGTAATTTTTATGCCATGAATTTTTCTAAGGTTTCTATCTAATATCAATGCTCTTTTAACAATTTAAAATAATGATAAATAGGAATAGGGGATTGGGTTCCCTTATCTTAAGCATGTGGAAGAGTTGAAGAAGCTTGTCGTAACACCATTGACAAGAATAAAAAATGATAATGTAGTCACACAAGCTACAATCCAACCGATCCAATCATTTGAGAACATAAAGTTTTTAATAATTTTGAACAAAAATTCCAGATTAAATTTATCACAAGATTTAGAAGTGTCTAACTTGATTTAAAAATAAAAAAATCTCTCACCGAATTTAATAGTTCAAACATTATAATCACACCATCTAAAATTTAATTTCCTTAGATGAGTCCATCTTATTGCTCTACTACGACAAGGGGAAGGATGATTTGTAGTTTGTTCATGATGACCTTGGTGATAATCATATATATCGTGTAACATAGGAAATGAGTTTAAAATTACCCTAATAATATGTATTGGTTGCTTTCGAATGAGAGTTAAAAAGGTGTGATTAAAATCTTCCAAAAAAATTGAGACTAGAAATTCATTAACTACTTTACACACATCCTTCTTAATAATTTCCTAAAATCAATTTAAGGACCCCATAGGGAAACCATCAAGACTAGGATAATTACCACCTTCTACACCCCAAAGAGTAGCTTTAACCACTTATTTGGAAATAAATTTCATCAAATCATCACTATGGGAAGAAAAATTAATGCTTGGAATTATTTCTAGGAATGCCTTTTATTCCATTTCATTATCCACATCTTGTGCATACAATAAGTCCTTAAAGAAATAGACTTATTCCTTTTTATTAGATTACTTAGTCAGACCAAATATTCTAATCCAGAGCATCGTGCAACTTGAAATAACAAAGTTTTGGTTTTCTTGTAATTTTGGCTTGAAGTAGGTTTAGGGAGTCATTTTTGGTAGTTTGTCATAGGTTCCAATCTATTTGGACCTACCATGGTGCATAAAGTGCTCATTTTGGGTTTTCCTTCTAAAATGCACTATTTGAATATTTGAATTCCTAGTTTGGAATTGACAGGTTTAATGTTAAGTATGAAAACATAAATTGATGTAATAAGGCCATCAAGGACCTCGTGTAATACAAAAAGGTATTTTTGCCCTCCTAAATGAGGTTACCTTTGTTTTGGTCAATTTTACCATGGTTAGGATTCAAAACCTAGTTGTAACTACCTCCTCTAGGGTCTATGAAAGGGATTCATTTGAATGGAGGGAAAATTTAGGAGGTTTTTAGAAGGGGGAATAGATGTTTAGGAAGAAAGAAGAGCCTTGTAGGCTCAAGAATCCAGTTGCATATAATGGAGATATTTATTTGTATGATTTCTTGGACACAAGTCTTGTAGATATGAAGACTATGTACATTCTTTAAGAATAAAGATGTGGATTTTGTTTATTTAGAGTTATTGTTATTATTTTGTATGTCTTGATCAGGAATTTCCATCTCATTGATAGTGAGGATAAGTTATGGGTCATGATAATGATGAGCTTTTAAATAGGTTTGATAACTAGTCTCATTTCTAAACTAGTGTTATTACAAGTGTAAATGTATTGTATAGGTTTTGGAAGGAGATGAATGATGTTTCAAGAAGTGGGCTCATTATTACTCAAGAAACAAATGTATTACAATTGTTTAAGGTAATGGGTTAGCAATCTTTCTTATTTTTGTAGCTAGATGGCTAATGAGACATCATAAGGACTTGAGAAATTAATAAATTTTGGAGCATGTGTTTGCATTATTTAAGGGGGATATAGAATGGAATTTAAGTATACAATAATGATCATGACAATGAAAACTTGAGAAGGTCCTACAACCTGGAAACTCATATATTACAATCATCTTATGACCAAGAATGAGGCATTTAGAGGGATTTAAAGTTTTAAGGCACTTCAATCTTTTAAGGACATTGAAAAGTTTTGTAAAGTTCTATAGGGTGCTTTGAACCTTGGATCATCTTTGAGACACAAAATTAAAAAAATAAACCAAAATAGAATCTCTCGAGCCTCTAAACCTTGACTAGGATTTAAGAATACAAAAACAAGCATAAAATCATTTTCAATTGATGAAAAGGCCTAAACTTTGGTAGGAAGGTGGATTTAAGGGAAATAAATGGTTCCATTAAGTTTAAAGGTAAATGGATAAGTTTTTATAGGTCTAACACTATAATCTAGGGTTGACTATATCTATAAAACCGTCTTGAGGGTTTGAACACAAGGAAATGAATAAATATCAAAGACTACTCTATAGTATCTAATGAAACTGGTATAGAAGATGGATTGAGGTTTAAAGAAGAGGTAGATATGGTTTAAAGAGGAAACACAAGGTGGTTACAAAAAAAATCAGAAAACACATTCAAGAACGATGACTAGTAACTAGTCCTAGAGCTAGTTTGTAAAGTTATGAACTTATGAGCTTATTTTTTGAAGGAAGAAAGGTAGAAATAGTATACTATGATGGTTTACAGATATTAAAGGCCCTAATGAAGGAAAAAACAAGATCTATTGTTAGTAAATAAAACTCTTACATGACATAACTACAACTAAGAACACTAAAAATGAGTACACGGTGTTTTGAGATATATGTGTTTTAATTTATTTTTTAATTGAGTTTTGGTAAGGGGTTAATGTGGAGGTTTAGATTGTGGAGGATCCCTTATGAAATCATAAATACAAATCATGCAAACCTAAATACATAGAACTAGTTTTGAAAAGCAAGTAATAAGGTGTCAGTCTTAGTTTTCTTAGTCCAAGGGTAGAGTTCCCAATATCATTTATTAACTTGGTAATGAAGTGCACCTAAGAAGATAGAGTTAGAAAGGACTCAAAGAAGAAGATGAGTGGTGAGAATTGAGTTTCTAACATGAGAGTGTAGGGATTTAGGTTGGAAACATCAACTAAAGGTTATAAGGTGAGCATTGTTCTTAAAGAAATTGATGAAGGTTATGCATGGTTGTTCTCTTAATTTTTTCTAATAAGTTTATTTTCAAGAAGTGGTATGGATACTAAAGAGATCTGCACCATATTCTATCTTTTTACATATTTTAAATTCATGGTTTTTGTATGTGGGCTAAGAATTTCTGTAAATTATTCTCTTTCTCTTCTCGATAATACAAATTAGGATATGAAGGGTGAATTAAAGAAATTTAAATCTTTATCAAAGGACTAAGATCAAATAGATAAAACAAGAATAAGAAAATTCTAGCATGAAAAGTACAAGCAAGTGTGAAAAATAGAAGATAAGGGTGACTTATTTTATATTAGGAGATTTGAACTAATCCTCGGGTTCGGAAATAGACCGAGAAGGCTGGATTTGGACATCTGCAAGCTCTGTCTAAGAAACTCGGAGCCCGGAACTTCTTCGATAGAACCGCCTAAAGGGGGACAAGGTCCCACCCCGAGCGCTAGTGTACGATCCGGGTGCTAGTGTCTTAGAAATTTCTCTAGTTTTGGTATTTTCAAGGTCCGAACCGAGCTTCTTCCTTTCATTTTTTTGCATCAACTTTGTTACAAGGTTCATGTGTCACACTTGTACTACAAAACAAACCCCTGGCTACCCACACAAAGATCAAGAAAATATTAGATGGAATAAATAATGCATATGCTTGAGTCAAACTAACCTCGACGGTCACCCTAATGTTATTATCACTAAGCATTACACTACATTTCAGACTCTATGTAGTTCTAGTGTGCCCCTATGATTGAATCAGTGTCCCTCAAGCTAGGATTCCCTTGTGCTAATCACACCAAGATAGCGAGCTACAAATATTTTTCCCCAAGATGAATGTGTGAGATGGAATTCAAAAATAGGCCATCCTATGCAGTGAATAATGCATCCTAATTGCATTCCTTGAATGTTGATTTTTTCCCAAGTAGTGAATAGTAAGTAGTAGCCCCAAATTGTCAATCCCTTAATGATAGTAATGCAAGTATATAAATGAATCCCTTGTTTGAATTTTGTCATTAAAAATAATAAAATTTGACCCAAAGTAATAAGAAACATTTTAGAAAAGGTACCAAATGATGTGGCATTTAAAAATTAGGAAAATGATAAAAGCACCTAAAGGGGACAAGAGTGCTCCATGCTCTGCTCCTAATGGGCGGTCTTATCTGGGATGCTCTGAGGATATAACTGTAAATATAGAGCTAGGTCATATGTTTTCTAATGTCTAAGAGTAAAGTGGTCATTCTAGAAAAGTAAATAAGAAGAGTGTGTAAGAGGATAAAGCAATGTAAAAGCAAAACATGTGTTGTTAATGTCTAGTTTTCTCACTTAGGAATCATGCATATAATGACATACTTAGAGGCCTAATGTAAATAGAAAGTGTGTGATTTCATGACTACATTTTCCCCCACTTTATGTTGGTGAATGAATGTTCAGTAGCATAAATTAAATGATGAGATTGTACCTTTTGAGATTCAAAGGAGTTGAATCGATAAAGTGTCAAATGAGGAATGTGCTTGATACTATGTTGAATGGAGATTGTGAAGTGTGTAAACCTTATGTGCGTAGTAGAAGTGATGTATGTGTGTGTTCCTTTGCTGGAGCGTATGGTGCTTGATATTGTTTTGTGTTCAATTTGTGTGTTTCCTTTTCCGAATAAGGTTAGACCTAAAAAAGTGTATTCAATGCTAATGATAAATGAAATTGAACTTTAACTTAGTACATGTCAAAATAGAGATACGTATTGAAAAACAAGTGAATCAAGGATAGAATACACATGTGTGTCGTAAGATAAGATATAAAATTGTGTGTGTATGTTTGTTGTCTTGGAGATGGTTGGAATAATATTGAGGATTTAGGCATCTTATCGCTAAATTGAGGATTTAAGCATCCTATTGCTATACTGAGGATTTGAGTGTCTTATCACTAAAATGAAGTTTTGAGCATCCTATCACCAAAGGAAGAGTATTGGGAGAGTGGTCAATTTTTCCTTCCAACCTTTAATGCTTCCCCATGGATAAGTGACACTGTATATGGTCACAAATCTAATAGAAATTGGTCACAAATGATCTTGAGAAAAATGAAGTAATTATTTGCATTGCTCAAAGTGTGTAATGTGTTACTAGTTTTGTTCTTATTATTCCTTATAGTAACGTGTAACCAAGGATGTGTTGTTGAAAATTGGAAGAGACTATCACCGAGAACCTGTTAATTCTGTATTGTAGTTATTTCTACGTTTAAGAAAGGAACGCCCAAGTGGGACACTAGCACCCACCGATCTTGTCTATGTTGGGAGCTTTTGTCCTGCACTGATTTTAGGCCCGATTATAATTATGAACATGTTTATTACCTCTTATTTATCTTGATTTTGTTGTGTACCATTTTTTATAGCCTTTGAACTACTAAGAGGGTGAAATAGTCACCCGATTATTTCCCCCACTCATTTAGGGTGCGCAAGATGAAAAAAGGTGAGCGCAGCAATTTCAAACGAGGAAAGTTGAACCGATGTTCACAAATAAAATATAACTCTTGTAAAGGGAATAGGGATTACACACTGTAACAACCATGGTGCATGAAAACAATGGGAAAAGGCTAGCCAAAAGTTTTAGTCACAAACAAGTATACACTATGTAGTAGAAACAAGTCAAAACATGCAAGAACATGGTAAAATGCACAACAAGTAATCGGTTGAATACATAAGACACCACTTCGGATGTCACAAAACACTCAAAGCCTTCAAGGTGATATAAGTAAACAAATAATAAAGCATAGGGCATAGCCCACAAACAATGACAATCAAGACACAAGCAAAGAAGAAAAGATATAAGCAAATCAAACAACCATGTTTGTGATTATGCCTATAAGAGAAATGCTACACATGAAACACATGTTAGGATGATAAAAAATTGATAGTATGTCAAAATGTATACAACTAGAAATAATAATGAAAGTAGTAGATATTGTAATGATATAACCTAAATATAGAGAAATAGAAAAGGTAGATGCCCCTAAGAGCCTCAATGGGACTAGTATGGAATAGTGCCAAGCATCATACATCATGTAAAAACATGTAAGTGATTTTCATTCACCTCAAAGAGTACCGTGTGAATGTGTATGTGTGTGTGTATGGAAAAATGATAGAGCATATTATGAATCCAAGTAACATGATAAGCAATGTACAACATAAATAGAATGAGCAAGCAAAGATACATCCAATCAAGATCCAAGATAGTATGTGAACATGAAATAGAATGGATATGAGAGGGGAGCAAGGTTTCCCGCAGTATATGTGCAAAGTGAGGTCTATGTAGGTAAGTGCTCCCTCAACAGTCATGTATGAACCTAGAACAAGAGTACGTCATTGAGTAGCAAGGGGGATAGTATGCCTCTAAGTGTGAATGTTGTAGTGATCTACCCAATGAGGGTAAGGGAAAGGGTCCACTATCTACTAGTGTAAAAATATGAACACATGTGAACATGATCCAATGACCTAGTGTCATGTGAAATTGCATATATCATAGCATGTGGAGTAGGATTGTGTCATGCATGTGGAGAAACTAGAATAGGTGGAACATTGGTAAGTAATAAGTGCAATTTGGGAAACACAAGAGCTACCAAGGAATAATGTCAACATAGTGAGGGGAAAACCCTATGGATTCTAAGATCCCAAATGTATGAGGAGTAAATGCAATGACATAAACAATAAGGATATAGTCGGTAGAGAAGAAACAAGAATAGGAAAATATTGAGCTTGCTAGAAAAATGGAAATAGTAAGTACAAAAATAAGGATAAATGTGCAATTCAAAAGATGTGAAACATATGTAGTGTTATGAGGCTCATCAATATCAACGAAAATCAATGGAGGGAGAGACACAAGACTCATCATAAGTAATGGGTGCAATTTGGAAATATTGGAATCAATAAAGTTGTATGAACTATCCCCTATGACCATAGACATAAATGTGGAAATAGGGGAATTGATTACCCCATGGATATAACAAGATGAGGTTTAGCCATAGAAAATGAGTCATGCACAAAAGCTTGGAAAGTTAGAGAATTAGAAATCATTGTCAAATCAACACACGGTGTTCTAACTCGAAGATGAGATGCAAATATGAACCCTAATGAAACTATGGTTTAGGTTTGGAGAAGAATGGATCTCGTTAAAGAGCATATAAGGGCTCGGCCACCAAATGATTTAAAAAAATTTAAATATTTATCATAGGATTGAGATCAAATAGATAAAACAATAACAAATAATATCTAGCATGCAAAGTACAAGTAAGTGTGCAATATAGGAGATAAGAGTGACTTAGCTTGTATTGGGAGATATAGATTGATCCTAGGTTGGGAAACAGGATGAGAAGGCTAGATCTCGTATTGTGTAGGCTTTGTATTAGAAATTAGAGTCTGAATTTCTTTGGACAAAACCACCCAAATTAGGATAAGACCACCTCATGAGCTAGTGTTTGATCTAGGTGCTAGTGTCCCGACAAGTACTATGCTTCTAGTCCTTTTAGGGTCTAAACTTAGATTCTTCCTTTCATTGTTTATCACATAAAATTCAATTAAAGGTCATCGTGTTGCACTTATACCTGCAAAAAAAACCTAGCTACCTGCACAAAGCTCAAGAAAATATTAGACGAGATAAGTAATGCATATGCTTGAGTCGATTGACCTCGAGGTCGCCCTAATGTGATTGTCACTAAGTGTTGCACTATATTTCAAACTATATGTAGTTCTTGTGTGTGTGTGTGCGTGTGCATGCACACATGATTGAATTATTTCCCTCAAGCTAGGTTACCCGTGTGTCAGTCCACACTAAGATAGCAGGTGCTACAACTATCTTTCCCTAAGATGTGTGAGATGAAATTCAGAAATAACCCTTCCTATGTAGTGACTAGTGCAGCCCGGATGCCAAGTAGTAGATTGCAAATATTAGCCCCAAATTGTCCAACCCCTAATGATAGTAAGTCATGTATATATATGATTCCCTTGTTTGAATTTATTCATTAATAATAAGAAAATCTAACCCAAGGAAACAAGAAATATTTTAGAAAATGTTTCAAATAATGCGGTATTATAAAATCAAGAAATGGAGGGATAAGGACATAAGTGCCCAAAGGGGATAGTAGAGCCTGGGCGCTCTTGTCCCTAATGAGTGGTATTGTCGAGATGCGCAGAGGATATAATGGTAAATACAAAGCTAAGTCATATGTTGTCTAATTTCCAAGAGTAAAGTGGTCATTCCAAAAGCCAAATAAGAAGAGTGTGTAAGAGGATAAAGCAATGTAAAAAGCAAATCATGTGTTGTCAATGTCTAGTTTTCTCACTTTGGAATCATGCATATACCGACATGCTTAAAGGCCTGGTGTAAATAGAAAGTGTGTGATTTTGTGACTACAAAGGGGACCATGTTAGGGCCAACACGAAGCCAAAATTATTAACCAAGTGTTGTTAGATTTGTTAATCTAGAAGATGATAATCCACTCTTTACCAAAGATGTAAGGTTCCAAATCCTAGGTCCATGATAACGAATGTAATATTACTAGTATCATGATTATATGATAATTAAATAGATTGTAACCTATATATAAATATCTAAGCTATGGTTATAAACATGGATTCTAAGATATCGATAGGTTGTAATGTCCAAAATGGGGGATGTAAGGCAAGGGCCAATATATAATAATGTAATAAATAAGAATATGTTACTCTATTTTAATATAATCACACAACAAATTATATACATTTAAGGGATAAAATCAAAATAAGGAAATAACAACATGCCAAATCATAATCTAATCCCTAACACAATACCTCATGATTGAGCTAATAAGACATAAATACCTAATAAAAAAAAATTGCAACATTTCCTTAGTGCATGGATTTTGTCATGAATTTGGATGCTCAAGTGAGATGTGCAAGATTTGGGTAGCATGTTTTTAAGGATGGGATGGAAGTAGGAAGCTTTTCTAAAATGGAATTATTTCCAAATTTTGAATGGGTCCTACATAAGAGTATTTCCCAATTTAGCAAGGTTTCCAAAAATGGAAAGCTTTCATGGGACAATGGTTCACAATGTACATTTGGAAGGTATTTTATATAGATTTTAGCTGAGGGTTAGTTGATTTTAGTGGATGTGGGATAATGTAAATGTAGTATTAGTTAAGAGTGATTAATTGGGAAAAGGATACAATGGGATGTCCGATGTGATAAAGGTGGTTTGATTAATTAATGGTTTTTTGGTAATAGGATTTGTTTAGCTAGAATGATTTATCACCGGGTGGATTTGGGGTGTCTATATTTACCCCTCTTTGAAAGGGTGTTGTGGTATCAATTCCTTTTCAAATAATGTAGAAAAAATAGAAAATTTAAATAAGAAATGGTATGGTTGGTAGGATGATGCCCCCTGAGAGGATGTGCTTGGATGAAAGAGATAGAAGGATTCTTGAAATGGATGAGGGAAGGTGAAAATGAAGGGGTATTGTTAGTGGATGTGGAGGATGTTGAGATGATGGATATGTTTATTAATTTTATGTGGAGATTAAGCTATGAGATTTGGGTGATGAATGAATGAGTGTTGATATGAGATAGAGGAATGTGAGGGAAGGTAGGAGGTATGAAAGGTGAAAATGGAGGCTTGATGACGATAAATGTGATGAAACATGTTGTTAAACTATGTATCTTACTTGAACATCTCAATATTTATATTAGCATATGACACGATATATTATGATATGGAAAACCATGATGACACTTTTGTGATATGTATATTTTTGGGTTTTTTCTTTTTTATTTTTAGATTTTTTAAAATTTAAAATTTTATTTATTTCAATTTTTGGGTTATTTTCCTTATTTTTAAATATTTTTAGGGTTTTCAAATGATATGACATTGAGAAAGGTGAGTGTTTATATTTTCCCCTTTCTAGTTTGCATGGTGCAAGAGGTGGGATGCAATATAAAAGCTAAAGATGAGATAATGTTTGTTGGACCCAATAATAAGGTTATTGCACACAAGGGCTTAGATGATCGAACAAATAGACAAGGACCTATGGGACACTTTCGTAAGATTATATGAAGCATTCAATAGGCTAATTTCACAAGGATAGATGACTATTTGTTCGATAAGACCGATTGATCGATTGATTGGTTCGATAATTGTCATATAATTGACAAGCAAAGGATTTAGTATATTATCCCCCTCATGTGATTTTTTTTTGGTCCGCAAGATACCCTAACATAATACGAGACAAAAGTGGTAATAAATTAATGATAGAAAATGAATCTTGGTATAGGAATGGTTGTTAAAGTGAGGACGATGCTTCCCCAACAATGTGTTAATGGAAAAGGTAGTGCGTGATAAGTGCCCCAAGGATGTTAGCGAATGTGAGAGTATTTTTCCCCAAACCGATAGCGATGATTGTAAATTAGACGGTGAGAAGTGGTGGTTGTGTAAAAGGCATCATATTCCCATATATGTTTTGTTTATGTGAAGCAGGATGTAGGCATGAGTCTCATGGATGGTTATGATAGAAGTGACACAACAATGTAATGTGTGGACATGGTTTGAAAAAATATTGGTGAACAAGTGATGAGTTAGAAGGCATAAAACATGAGCTAAGAGATGAACTAAAACAAGTGTGAACAATTACTAACCAACATTTGGCAACATATTAGCCATGTCTTTCATTAAGGTCCAATATGTGTGTGAAAGGTAATTGCTACTTGAAGTAAATATTGAAAGGTAGAATCAAGAGAGGCTAGATAATGTGTAGGCATGAATTATTTTAATATTTTATTGGTGCATTAAGGTGTGCAGAAGGCGATTTATACATTTATCTACTATTATCTAGGCATTTATAGCCTCGATAGAGATGCATTCGATTTTAGGCAAAGCATTTCTCTACTACTAACTAGCCATCCATGACCTATTGAGATAACAAAGACACCCCTAAAAAGAAATTTGATATTGTTTTTTACTTTCAGCTTTTTAAATTAGTTTATTATTGAAAATATATTTAGCTCGTAGAATTTTCTTTATTTTTAGGGGTTAAGAAGTAGTAGTGGATCGATGGAGAGAGTGGAAGTGATTGCATAAATGACATTGGCTAGTGTCATCAAATATGTCCGAGGGGTCTTCATGACAAGGTTATTAAGTGCATTATAGTGTTAAGGTCTCTAAGAGGACATTCATTCTTTCATTTACCGTAATAATGATAGATCAAGGTCAAAGGAATTTAGTATGAACTATTAACTCACAATGTGTATAGATAGGCTGATCAAGTTATGTTAGGGGATCAATATGACATGTGAATAAATTGTTTGGTAGTGATAGGTGATGTGCAAAAGGACCAAATTTTGGATTTGGATTATATGTTTTTGGATGAGGATAGAATTTCATTGGGATTTATATAGAATAAAGATTTCATGGGTTATGATGGATCCAATTCATGAGCAATTTTGGTGCTTAAGAAGATATTAACTTTATAGTAGTGTCCTTCCAATATTTTGCGGTATTAGAAAGGTCGGGGATCTCAATGGATTGTAATATATTTTCCTTGATGTTAATTTGATGCATTGATGTTAGGTAGATAGGACCACTTGCATGTCATGAATTCATGGTCAATTGAGGAGGATGTTTTAGGGGAAATCTAGATCAATGACATGAAATAGGGTTTTGTGGGTGGCAGGCCCAACTTCAAGAAGATGGGAGATTGTTCGTGTTGATTTTCATTCAACATTGTCATATGATTTAATGGTGATGATGTTTAGATAAAATATTATTTATGAGTGCCCAAATGATTAATTATATTCAAAGTATAAATGTTTAAACTCGACCCATTATCTACAAGTAACCCATTTTATTTTGTGACAAGTGATGATGACTTGATTTATAATTGGTATGTGGAATGTCACAATGGCTAAAAATGGTTTTCTGTTTGGGAGATATGTGTGTAACTAAGGCTTGGAATTGGCAAGGGTCAATGTTGTTAAGGACTCCTAACTCTTGCAGAACATTGTAAAGGGTGTCCTTGTGAACAAAGGATGTTTTGAGAAGGTTCGTTATGTATACAAAGGCAAGGTCTTCTCAATTTATTTAAAAAGGTTGATTGGCCCTCAAGATTAGGCAGAGGAGGCCATTAGATAGTGATCTTATCACACCTAGTTACGAAGAAACAATCTAGGGTTTTAAATTTGATGGTTATAACATCGTTCTTAGTGGGGTGGACAAAACCAATGAGGGAAATATAGGTTGGTGAACCTTTTTGGTGACATGATTGACATTGTTGGCTTGAGAGTTTTGACCTCAATGTGATTTTGATTAGTCTAATCATATCCGAGAAAGGGGTCTCGATATATCCCAATCTTTTGGTTGTGTCATTTAGGGCTTTGTGCTCTTTGAGTTCAATGTCACCATGAGCTATTACATATTGGATGTGGTTTTTAGTTTCATACATCAAACAATTGATTTTACTTTGATACAATGGTAGTCGCAATACTGTCATCTTTGTACCAAGTGGGTTCGTATTTACTTTTACCAAAATAATTCATTTGTGAGTAGTGGACCATGTTCACTTTTTCTTATTGATGAAATATAACTAGAAAGGGTTTACCTAAAGGTGTATATTGTCTTCATTTTGTTTATTCCCTAGGTTTCCCCTTATGAATGGTTAGATGGGGTGTGTTTTGAACCACTTGCATGTGCATTGAGTTTGTGACTCCAACATTAATGTCATTATTATTCTTTTTGAATAATTTGGGGTTTTCATGTTGTTTTTGATACGATGGTATTTGTAAAAAGCTTGATGAATCCCTTTGTGAAGGGTACTTTCAATTTTTATCCCTTTTTATGTTACCTCTTCAAATGTGTTGACAATGCATTTTCTAAAGATGAAAGGTGGTTTCTTGATTAAGATTAGGATTAAGGATGTTAACCTATTATTTTTTAGGGATTGAGCAATGGAAGCGATTAGCTAAGATTTTCCATCATTGCAAAAATGAGGAAAACTTTCACCATTATATTGTTTTGCATTACAAAGATCTATCGTTTTGATTTTGGTATCCATATTAAAAGAGAAGTGTCTTACAAACCTCTCCGATAGGTCAAAAAAGTGGTAATGTAACCTTTGGGAAGGTGTAAGAACCATTTTAATGTTTTCTAACCTAGATTGTGAGGGAAAATTCAAACTATATAGTTGTCACTATAATGAACTTATTGACAAGACATGACAAAGTATTTGATATTCTCCCCTCGGTCACCTTTTCCTTTGTGCTTATCAAAATTTGGTGCATCAAAGTAAAGGGAAAGGAATACACAACATTTCGAATCAAAAGGATAGGGACATAATTCCTTGAATTTTTATTCCTTGTTTTGAATTCAATTACCCTCTTACAAAGACATGTAAAATTTCCTTCATAGCCTACCATTCCTAGGAAAACAATGTGCCCTGGATATGTATGAGGTAGGATGAAATTGGGTTTCTTCATATGAAGGCCTTGATTATCATATTTTTAGTATGCTCTGAAGGTTTTAATTTTTCAAGACTAATATGGGAGGCTAAGTTGGCCACAATTGGGGACTCAATTTTTGTATTTGATTGTGCATGTTTTTATTATCATCAAGCAAGGAGTATGTTTTGGGTTTTTGACCATTTTCCCTTTGTCACAATTTTTTTAACATGGAAGATTTTTGGATCTGTATTATTATTAGATTTTTCATTATCTTTATTAGTGGTTCCCAAATTTAGTTGTGTCACGTTTGGAGGGTTGTTAGATGCAAGGGGTGGTTCTAAGTTGTAGGACTCTCTTTTACCAATGATGTTTACTACAATTTCTATATTAATATCAATGGGTAATTTCGCTCATATGTTGATGAGCCTAAGAAGGATGTTATCTTTGTTTTGATATAGGAATTGGTTAATTTCAATGTGATTGGTCACAAACAAGTCATGATAATTATTATTTTAACTTTGGTCAATAAGGCTAACATCATTATCATTTTGATCAATGGGTCCATGGTAGATAAATGGATTGATTTTGGGATAGTTAAGTCAATGTTGTGTGGTATGTGTCATAGTTTTGTGTTTAAGTTTGGTTAGTTTTAGCACTAATATGCCTCAAGGGAGAAAACACGAGCACAAGAAAATAAAACCTATGTTATTTAGATGGATGTACAACCACACAAAGGCCCAAAAATATGCCTCGAGGGATGAGTGGGTATCTTAAGGAATGTTATTTTCCTAGAACCACTATACTTTACAAAGAAAAAGGCTCTTATGCTAGGATAAACACGGTTGTAGAGTAGCCCTTGTTATACCTTGTAGTATGTGAGGCCCAAATCCATACAAGGGTGTTGTCTAATGCCTAAGTATTGGTGACAATTACCCCACTTATAAACTAGGTAAAATTAAATTCTCACTTAACCAATAATGATAGATCCTCCAAGAGTATTTATAGTTCACTAGAACACAAACTCTAGTTCAATGTTTGGAGGTCAAATCCAAGTCATGAGACCCTAAAAATGAAAGAGAAGTGTCCCGATCATTTCTAATTCTTAAATTCACCTTTCAACGCGAGATAAGAGCATACACAAAAATATGAGGGATACACATAGAGAGGAAAATAAAAATAAAATAAACAAGATGAAATTCATATAATGATTAGGTTTATAAGACCTTCAACTAATTAACCTATATGCAAATGTTAATGGTTTGATATTCAAGTCTTTGAGATGTGATTTTCAACTATAAAATGAGTTAGAACAAATTCATAACAACAAATAAAACCTACAAGTTAGATATTCAAAAGATAACATGTCTTAAGCTTTGTAAAATGAATCTTAGAAGTATAAACGCCACTACCAAAAGTAAAACATTCTACTACCCATAAAAAGTTGTGATAAAAATAGAAATGTTAGGATGTGTAAAACAAAGATTCAAAGATAAAAATGTCAAAAGTATAATCATAAAAATATCAAGATAATCAAAGATGTTATAGTAAAACTAGAAAATTTAGATTTTGTAGAAAAGCATAAAAATAAGTAACATAATAGCTATGATTAGAGACGCTATGATGCGATTAGGAACACCATAGAGATTAAAAAAATGCTAACAACCTATAAGACATTATTGAGAATTATAAACATCAAAGTTATAATTAGACACGTTAGTATGCAATCGGGATTGTCATAGAGATAAAAAATGTAGCAACTTACATGACATCATCATAAATAAAAATGTCACAAATCTATTCAAAAACATTATGAGAACAAATAGAAACATTACACAAATATAAAAATGATGGTACCCAATAGGGCAACATTATAAATAAAAAACATAACAATTTTGATTATAAAAACTATTATAAAATTAGAAACGACACAAAACTATATAAAAAATTAGTATTCCCATAAGCAATCTTGCCCGAAACACAAATCCAAAACACCGCAAAAATGATCAGAGATGACACAAAGATTTAAGTAAAAACACTACATTAAATAGATAAATATATTATATCTATAAATAGACCTACATAAACACAAAGGTAATAAACGACACTATATTGATAAGAAACACTACTCTCAAATGTGGAAACATTGACACACAAGATGCAAACATTGATATATAAATAGACGAAAAATCTAACAAAAACTAAGAAAACTAAAAGAGCAATTTAAATTTGGGATTTCAACTAATCAAGGAAACTCTCGTACCTACAAAGCAATACACACAAACCACAAAAAGTTACAAAACACTCAAGAAATGTGAATAGGGATAAAAGGTGTCTTATCGTGGCATACCAAATGTATACATGGAAAGGTTAGATTTAATAGAGAACCTCGAGATTGAGTTGAGAAGAAGAAATCAACATCAAGCACAAGAAATTGAAACATCTCCTTATTGCAAGGATTTTCTCATGAATGTGGATGCTCAAGTGATGTGTGCAAGATTTGGGAAACATGTTTGTAAAGAGGGGATGGAAGTAGGAAGCTTTCTTAAAATGAAATGATTTCTAAATTTTGGAATGGCTCCTACATAGGATGATTTTTCAACTCAAAAATGTTTCTAAAAATGGAAAGCTTGCATAAGAGGATGGTGTACAATGTACCTTTGGAAGGTCCTTCATATAGGTTTTAGCTAGGGAGTTTAGTTGATTTTAGCAGATGTGGGATAATGAAAATGTAGGATTAGTGGCTAGTTAAGAGTGATTAAGAGTAATTCAGAGTGATTAATTGGGCATGAGATATTATGGGATGTGTTATGTGATGAAGGTGGTTTATTAATTTATCTTCACTATGGTAATAAGATTCATTCGACATGATGATTTATTGATGGCATATTTGGGGTATTCCATTGGGTGTGTCAAATGTATACATGGAAGGGTTAGACTTCAAAACAAGGAAATAACAACATGCTAAAATCATAATCTAAGCCCTAACATAGTACCTCAAGATTGAGATATAGAAGAAATCAATACCCGAGCACAAATAAGTACAACATCTCCTTGTTGCATGGACTTATTCATAGGTGTGGATGCTCAAGATATGTGCGCAAGATTTGGGAAACATGCTTGTAAACAAAGAATGTAATTAGGAAGCTTTTCTAAAATGAAATGATTTTCAAATTTGGAATGGATACTACATTGGATGGTTTCCCAATTTAGTAAGGTTTCAAAAAATGGAAAGTTCTCATGGGAATACGGTATATGATGTACCTTTGGAAGGTGTTATATATAGGTTTTAGTGGAGGATGGTAGTTGATTTTAGAAGATGTGGGATAATTGAAATGTATGATTAATGGCTAGTTGAAAGTGATTGGGAGCGATTAAGAGTGATTAATTGGGCATGAGATATTATGGAATGCATGGTGTGATGAAGGTGGTTTAATTAATTATAGCTCACCGTGGTAATAGGATTGGTTTAGCCATGATGATATATTGGTGGCGATTGGGATGTCTACACACATCAATCAAATTAGAACCAACTTAAAGGAAAAATATGTCCGATATGCTTACCTCTATGAAGACGCCATTGGTGCATCAACGTCATAGGGTTAGTATTACTTTACGAGAGGATCGGGCGTGCATGGACATGCAATGAATGGGAAGAAGAGCCAAGTAAACCACATTTGGATATTTTGTATACTTGTAAACTTCAAGTAGCGTAAATCATACCCTTAAGTTTCCTAGACCCAATGCTTCAAAGATGACGTCCCAAGATAATCAAGACTAACTCTTAAACCTTTAATACCTTAATATTAGCTTGAGATTGAAAGAAGAATTTAATATCTTAATTGTTCTTGAATTATATCTATATATAGGGATCACAATTAGTCATTATAGTTCCTTATATATAACAACATTGATCATGGTCAACATTGTTGGTGATGACGAAAATACAACCAAATATCTAGGTAATAAGAAATCATAGGGTCCTAGGGAAATATTATGAGATGGGGAAGTACTCGGAGATCATATAAAGTGATATGACATAGGTATGAAGGTGTTGTAAGTATATTTGTAGGTGATTATAAGAGGATACTAAGGTAATGCCAAATGAGGTTGTGAAAGGATGGCTAAGAGATGTAAGATATAAGGTATCAAAAGAGGTTATGAAAGGATGAATAAGAGATGTAAGATATAAGGTATCAAAATTATTATACATTACACATTAAAACTCTCTCATAGGTATCACCAACCATCCCTACTATGTCATGTCTTCCTTGATTCGAATTTCCATGTAGGAAAGACATCACTTTGAGCGATTAACTCTCTATTGGTGCTTATGAAGAGAAAAGTTAGTAAAATTAAAAAATAAGGTGTATACAGATGCCCCAATCAAGGTCATTACTTGTTATAATAGTAGAACATGATATGGTTTTGGGAAAGGAAAATACAACATCGAAATAAAAATAGCTAGAATTAATCAATAACGTAAGTGATAAAAAATATGAACTTAACCCAAATGAAACATACTCGCCTTACCTTTTTTGCAACCAAGGAGTGCGTGTCCTATTTTTCTCGACTACGATAAACAAAAACATGTTTTAGAACTCGAATGATACAATACTAACAATGAAAAGTTTATAATGCAAGCATACACAAATATTCAATATGTAGGTATTTAAAAAAAGGTGTAGAAAATTCATAAGAAGATGTTAGGTCGACTCATAGTTTATAGAAGATAATAAGGTGCTTGTAGGAAACTAATTGTCCAATCTATCGTGACTAGAGGTAATAAGATATGTAGGGTGATATCAAGAATCTTACTGGTAGATTATGTTTGTCCATTACATTGATGATAATAAGGTGTAAAAAAATGGTGCTTAGTTTTAAATTTAGCACTAAGTTTCTTCATTTCATTGAACTTTAAATTTCCACATTTGCAAAAATGATGGTTTGTGGAATTCTAGAGAAACAATTGATTTGGTTAAGGATGAATTTGGATGTTTTATTTGAGATCACATTAGTGAGGTGCAAGGATCGACCCACTTTGTGAAGTAATTGGTAGTGTTATGATGAAGGTGCGACCTTTCTATGAATAAGGTATTTTCTAATACAATTTAATCCCCACATAGTGAAGGGCCAAATAATTTCAAGGGATTGGAGCTTGACCAATGGATAATGAATGATATTTTCATGGAACTAATAAGGTTTATATTTTTAGAAAAATAACATGCATTTATTTATAAGGTAGGCTAATAATATCACATATGTAGGCATTTGTGAGTAGTAACATGTCTACCATAGTGGTCTCCATACATTCACCAATGTGATTTATATAGAGAGGATAAACTTCATCCTCAATAACATAATGAAGTAGGGTACCCTTGGAAGTATGATAATAGAGAGTACAATTTTAAAGTACGTACTTGAAATATTTCATATGGATTATAACTTTCTCTCAATAGTCAACATTAGGAGGATAAGTTTGGTCCTCAAGAAATTTAATGACGTCCTCGTACTAAGAACTTTACCTCTTTTTAACAACTTCAATGTGAAAAATGAGAGTGGCGAGGGGGAAGGTAAGGTGGAAGGGTTTTTTAGATTTTTATATAATATTGATATTCCTTAATGGTTTTATTAGGTAAAAATAAGAGGCGGTGGAAGTTAAGGAATTGGTTAAGGAGTTATGCTCTTAAATAATGGATTCAACTATGAAAGAAGAAAATTATGTGGCTAACTCAATGACTATATAATGGTAGGTTTTTAGGTTTTTGCTTATGCATTGGTATTCTCCACTTATTAATAAAAAAACTATGAATCACCTAGAGTATGCAAGTAGATGACGTTAAAAATGAGAGTGGATTTCATACTAAGTATGAGGGCTTCATACTCATCCATGTTATTAGTGACATTAAAGTCAAGATGAAAAGAGAAAGGAAAGAAATTATCTTAAGGGTCAATAAGAACACATCTTACCTTTCCTCCTTCATGACACTTGGTTTTGTAAAAGTGGAGAGCATAGGAATCCTCATAGAGGTCAATGGTGGTTTGTGTCTTTGGTCTTAACTCATTTGTTTTTAGATTTAGGTTGAGGTTGTGTTTCACTTACTTTGAGGGCCTAAGCCTTGAGATTAGTACAGAACTAATGAAAATAGTCTTTAATGGTGATGGATTGGTCCATACCCTTGATGAAACATATATCTTTTTTAGGTAATATCTCCTAAATATGATGATTAGTTGGGACTAGAGCAAATGAAAATTTATCGCTATTACATACCCCCTTACTACATTGTGTGTGAAGATACATAAGTTTAACTCCATGAGAAGGGTCATCAATTTTCCAATCTGATCCATAGGTACTATGGTTTTATAAAAGAAATGACAAAGGGGGTCGCTACAGTATAATTACATAAGTTTTTTGATATAGAATGTAATGTTGAATCTTAGTGGCGGGAAAATATGTGGCTAATCACACATGCTCTACGTTAATATAGTGCATCTCATAGTCGAGGCGTTCTTGGCTAATATAGTAGATAACATGTTTTTGCCCTTCTCATCCTCTTATGCTAACATTTCCCCAATGAATATGAGGGTAGAAAAGTATATAAGACAAGAGAAAGATCACGAGCTAGAGGTCATAGTGTATAAACATTGCGTAGATATTTCTCCATGGAGTCAAAGGCTTATTGATAATCTACATTCCATTCTAGTTTGGAAATTTTCTTAATGATACCTTTAATGCAAGTGTGTTTGATAGGAGAGTTTGGGAATGAACCATTGGATTACCCCAAACTTTCCTAAGGAAGTGTGGAAGTTGGGAATGGAAGCAAGATGAAGCATGTCAAGAATGAATTAATTTTTTTAAAGATCTATGTTAAATCCTCGTTTGGACATGAGAAATCCCAATAGTTTTCCTTGGGACACAAAAATGTGTTTTATTTGGAATAGTTTGATGCCCAAAGATTTGGCTTGGTATAATGTTCCTAACTCATCCCATAGTCCCTTTCGCTTTCTTTTCATTGGATACATTCAATAACACCGAATCGACAGATACATACATATAGAGCTTCTATATTTTATATCAACCTCATCCCACTCCTTTTTCTTTAACCCCGTAGGCTCTATTTGTGACATAACAACCCACTAATATCTATCTTTCAAGAGATCTTCCATCTCAAGCTTCCATAACTCAAAGTTTCATCCATTGAACTTGTTAATCTCTATTCTAGTGTTTCCAAAAATTTCTATTTTTGCACATGATTTTTCACTATAAAAATATTCACTCATAACCTACACATATTTCATGGATCCGCCCCAAAAGCTCCGTAAAGCTTTATATGATACTAGATGTTAGAAATAATGCATATTAATCCAATTAGGATCTTCTAGATTTGTTATGCCAATAAGTACATAATGGGTTACAACTATGTTAAGTTAATTCAAACGATATAAAAAGAAATGTCACATAAGAAACATACATGGGTTTATCCTTAGAAAACCCTTTTGGGAAACCTAATGACAAATATATTAACTTTGAACCCAACTTACAAGCACAACAAGATCTAAACAAGACTTTGTTTATGTATACTTCAATATTCCATGCACAAATGTAATGTAACTATAATACTTATAAACATATATCTACATCTTAGACATAGTTGGTATATAACATATAAAGTGAACAACCACGATAATTATTACAATTGATTCTCTTTGTATTATGTCGAGAAAGTTGCAACCTTTAAAACAACCCATGAATTTATCGACAAAAATTGATATTTTATCTAACTCATTTAGCTTCGTCATCAAATAAAAGATACTCTTCACTCACCACGTCAAAATATTCTTCAACACGTTGCATCACACCTCCAACCTTCCTTCCTATGCATACACATGCTTACAATGCTCCACTATTACACTCCAATGTTGTGCACGTCTTCGCACACCATAATGCAACTCCCACCGCACACATTCCTACACATAATTATTAGTTGACAAGGTATTTTAAAACACATTACACAAGTCCCATGTAATTACCATGTGCTCGTATGCTTGCATGCATACTATTTTACTAAGCATCCTTATAAAAGACTATGCAACACTATTCCTTGCATAATTAACCTCGCATAATGCTATGAAAATTTGAAATGTTCCTAACATGTCAAAGTAGACATCAAATACAATAAGTGCTAAAGGACAAGAGTACTGGAAGATAACCATGAGAGGAGGTAGGTTGACAGCTTTGATCATTAATCATGTAAAGATGATAATGAATAATTTTCACTCGAGTGGATGATAAACCAAGTATTAAACTACTTGGAAACACTTAGTGTTTCGTGATGATCCATGGTTGATATTCTATAACGTCATAGTTACAAGTTATCTTATGCATGTTAAACGAGCTTATGAGTAACATCGTAGTTACAATTTATCTTTCTTTAAGAAATTCTCTACTATCAATTAATGTGACTAACTCAATTCTAAAGGGATTCATTTGATACATTCTATAAAGGACGACATCTTCTTGCGCAAAGGTAAAATATCACCACTTCTAAGTATCTACTAAATATATGGTTGTTTGGCTACTAATAGTCTTAGTGATTAAGCAAATATTGAAATAAATAAATGCCTAAATACAAATATGTGACAACGCTGAATATAAATAATTAAATACATATTTGATCCAAGAAAATAAGCAATTTAAATTTTAAACCCTAGTTGTAAATGAAGGGAATAATATACTTAGCTGATTTGCAATAATCCTAAAGGTATGCCGAGTTGGAAAACTCACTGAACAGAACTCGAGTGTCATAATTAGACCCAAACATTTATAGAAGTGTCGTAAATGCTAGGACCAGGGTGCCTATGGAGAGTTAAAGGTGTCGAGACCTGTTCTAGGCACTTGTGATTGCTCAAAAGCTGCAGAACCCAATTTCATAGTGGCAAGAGATGTTTGCTGAGTTGTCACTTTTGATCGCATGTATGTCACCACACTTCGTTGTTATTACCCTCGAAACCTCTAATCATAAAGAAGCACCTATAAAACCCCAAACCACATCAAATCCTAAAAAGAAAAATGAAAAATGTGAGGTCAGACTATCTTCAGTTGTCAACAAAGTGAACTTACAATTGAGCACTCCACTACATCTCAAACACAATATAGTTATATGTGTGTGTGTGTGAAGATGTCATGCCTTAGGTGGCTCTTGTGCGTGTTGCACTTGATAATGAATAATAGTTAGATGTAAAATATGTAAATAGATGTGTGAATGAAAGAATGAACTTCCCCTCCTATGTGTGTATGCAGAAATGGAATTCCCTTGTCCCTTGTGTGGAGTTAGATGGATGCTTGAATACTCTTGGAATGTTCTTGGATGCAACCTTAGGTGGTGATATCTAATGCTTAGTGCTTGGTCACTTATATGATCACATTATTTTGTATTTATATGATTCGCTTATTTGAATTTCTTAACTAACCACTAAAAGACCGAATAGTAAAAATCAAGATGCCCAAACGACTAGAAAAGACCAAAAATATGTGAACAAAGTACAAAGAGATAAAAAAACAAACCGTGAAAGGAGTGTAAGACCAAGAGAGAAAACAAAAAGAAAGCAAAGATGGCCAAAGACAATGGTCAATTAGTACTTTTCTCGCTTAGGAATCATACAAATAGTGGTATGTGATCAAGACTAAAAATATACCCAAAGTGCGTGATTTAGTGTCTACATTTTCCCCCACTTTATGTTGTTGAGAAAATGCTTGATAACATAAAGTAGATAAGAGATGCGTACTTGATAACCATGTAGATCAATGGAAAAAAGTGTGCCAAGAGAGACAATAAAAAGCGTAAAAAGTGAAGTGTGGAAGCTAGAGAAGAGGAAGTGAAAAAAGTGATGATGATGACCCTAGGGTGAGAGTGTACGTGTAGATGTCGCATTGTACCATTCGTTGTTGTGGTTTGATGTGTGATTGATGTGACTACCGCTTCCCACAAGGATGAACTTGCAAAAGAGAAGAATGAACAAGTAGTCAAATACACGTATATGAAAATTTTGATCCAAACGAGTAAAAAGTGTGTAAAAAGTATGTAAAAATGTGAAAAGGAACATGTGCACCTGATCTGTGATGAGTGAAAGAGATAGAAAGGATCCTGAAGATGTTGTAGAAGAATGAGTTTTTTGGGCGATCTCATGCCAAGACGGAAGAAGTGTAGGGAGAAAGGTCTAGTGTTATTCTCTAACCTTTGACTGTTTCCCAAAGTGTAAACACCATTGCAGATGGTGTGTGTAAATCTGATCCGGTTTGATCCAACACGAAAGTAGAAAAGAAGGTGTAGTGCATATATACCAAGCATTGAAGGATTGTTTGTCTCATAAAAGTTGTTATGTAAACCGGCAAAACGTGTTAAACCGAGAAAATTCGCAAATGCCCCCTGGTCACAGGCATCCAAGAAGGGTTAGGGGCTCCCATGTGCTACTATTTGTCTGGTGTTGGGTATTGGCGTCTATGTTTCTTGAAGATCCAAGTCGATTTTGGGTCGTTGTTGAGACTAAAGACTGTGTTGACTGTGTGTTGAACTATACTGAACTATGACTGTAGACTACTGAATGGGGTGACTGATTCACCCAAATGATGCACCCCTCATTTGGGGTGCATGCAATGTCATAAGGAGAATGTGGCCCAAAGGAGGACCGAACGCCGCTGTGCTGAAATTGATGCCCTGGAGGGGGAGTGTGCTTGGTAGAAACCAAGGGACATGCAAATAAAGTGGCTAGAAAACAAGTTCTAGTGTAAATAAAATAAACATGCATGTATAAGATAAGATGCAAACTAAGCACACAAGAAGAAAATGTAGACAAAACATATTGTGAAAAGTAGGTTTCAAACATGGGACATCACTCACAATGTCGCAAGACACGCGAGGCCGATGTGGTAAAAAGTATACATGCAATCGGAGAACAAGCAAGACATAGGAAAAGTCCCACAAACAACGATAAGAAAATACAATAACAAGCAATGTAACAAACTACCATGATAGCAAATAGTGCTCTAAGAGACAAATGTTGCACATGAAACACCCATTAGTATGCTAGAAAGATAAAAGGTATGTCAAAGAGTGTATAATTTGATATAATGCAAAGCAGTGTGCTAGTAAGAATAGGAAGTAGTATAAATCGAAACAATAACACCTGAAATGTGTACAAAAGTGGATGCCCCAGAGAGCCACCGGGGGACTAGTAATAGGTATTGCGCCAAACATCCATGTTGCGTGTATTGATTTGTATAGAGTTTGTGATCATAATTAGAAAGTAAGTGAACACACATGTGTATATAGAAAGAGATAATGACATACAATGTATCTGTCTAACATGTGTAACAAAGTGTACATGTAAGCATAAGAAAGCAAGAGTAAATGTGACCAAGATATGCAATATGTTGTGGATGAGATGGAATGGAATGCAATGTGAGTATGATAGGAGCAACGTGCCCCCGAGAGAATGTGAATGAGTATGCATGTGATGAGGTTCATTTATACATGCCCCCTTAACAATTGAGAATGAACCATAGAACCAAAGTGCATCATCGAGAAATATTTTGAATTGTGCACATTAGAGTTATGTGGTCATCAAAACATAGTGTAGAGAGTGAGTGAATGTGGTGTGCGGTGGATGTTATGTAAAAAGAGATGTCATGAATGCATGATGTGTGAGGTGTGTAGTGTGTGAGGTTCATGTGTATAGTATGCCCCTAACCAAGAGTAAACGGAAGCACGAGAGTGTGTCATAGGGTAATGATAATATAAATGTATCAAGTGGTTTAAAATAGCTTATAAAAATGAATCATAAAGTGCAAAGCGTTAAGTGTGATAAAAGATGCTAGAGAAAATTGATAGTGCTTAGAAGGGGGAAGTGCAAGACTTCCCCCAAGTATGTACATGATGTAGAGCTACACGATGATATAAGAAAGACATTGCAATGGTGACAGAGTTTGAAATGTATCATAAGAAAGCATATTATTATCACAATGGTGAGTAGGAGTAAGAGTAGGATCAGGGCTGGATGCGGGGTCGAACAGAGGAAGTTGAAAGAGGCCATCTAGAATTTTCTTTTCTTACTTAGTGAGTTGTTGCTTTTTGGTTATGATGATGTCGTAGAAGACTTAAGAGGATGACATATTGTATTGATTTTTAGAGAATGTTGTTTAGGAGGTGATGACGTGGAAGAAGAATGAGGAGACGTGATGGATGACAGACTTTGAGAGGTGATATCATAGTTGGAATGGGTTGGATAAGCAACGCTTGACTAAGCAAGAAGGAAAATTAGAAGTGATGGCATGATGCTCATTAGACATAGACGAATCAAATTTAGGAACCCATTGAGATGTAATAATTGGAGAGGACCATGTAACAAAACATTGTGCAGTAAATGAGATAAAACCTTGACGTTTAAGATGCTTGATTCTTCATTGTAAAGCATAGTAATCATTGTCATTATGTTTGTTGATTCGACAATAAGCACAAAATGGGAGACCTTGATATTTGACCAACCGATAAGGAGGATAGTAATGAGTAGATGACAAGTTGATTAATTGATGATTAAGGAGTGCAGTAAGAATGTCACGTTGCTTAGTATTGTGATTGAACTTGAGAGGTGCTGATAATGGTAATACTTGAGGTTCATTGATATGAGCACATGTAGAAGACATAGAATGAGGATGATAAGAAGAACTAACATGAGCTTGAGAAGCGTCCTTAAGATGTTGAATTTCAGATTTTAAAGATGTAATTATGGATTCCATAGCCTAAAATTTATCTTGAAATAGATAATGTAGAGCTTGAATGGATTTGCAAATAGATTGATTGGAATTAGAACTAAGAGATTCATCAGAAAGATGATCAAAGATAACACTGACTTGAGCGGGTGGTGTATCTCTAGGAAGATACATGGTATCTAAGGATTTTTAAGAACATCTTTGCAAGGTGGATGCATTTGAAGTAATTCATGCAAAGAGATTTGACAAACCTTAGGAGCCATGAGATAAGAAAAATGAGGATCCAAGAGTGTTCAAATGATGAGTTCACCAAATGATTAAGCAAATATTAAAATAAATAGATGCCTAAATCTAAATATGTAACAACGTTGAATATAAACAATTAAGTACATATTTGATCTAAGCAAATAAGTAATTTAAATTTGAAACCCTAGTTGCAAATGAAGGGAATAAAATACTTAGCTGATTCACAATAATCCCGAAGGTATGCCGAGCTGGAAAACTACTAGAACATGAACTTAGAGTGTCGCAATCAGACCCAAAAATTTGCAGGAATGTCAGAAATGTCGACCAGGGCACCCATGGAGGGTCAAGGGCACCTAGAGTGCTGAGAGACCTATTTTAGGCTCTTATGACTTATCGGAAAGGCTGCAAAACCTAATTTCATAGGGGCGAGATGTTCTCTAGTTGTCACTTTTGATTTCCCGTATATCGTTGTACTTCACATGAAACCTACAATAAAAAAGAAGCACATACAAAACCCCAAACCATATCAAATCCTAAAAAAAAAAGATGCAAAATGGGAGGTTAGACTGTCCTCGACTATCAACAAAGTGAACTTACGACCGAGCACTACACTACATCTCAGACCCAATGTAGTTCTATGTGTGTGTGAATAGATTGTGCCCTAGGTGGTTCTTGTGCATGTCGCACTTGATAGCGAGCAATAGCTAGATGTAAAAGATGTAAATAGATGTGTGCATGAAAGAATGAAAGTCCCCTTTATGCGTGTATGTAGAAATGGCAGTCCACTTTGTCCTCAGTGTGGATCTAGATGGATGTTTGAATGCTCTTAGAATGCTCTTGGATGCAACCTTAGGTGGTGATAGCTAATGCTTAGTGCTTGGTCACTTATTATGATCACATAGCTTTGTATTTATATGATTCCCTTGTTTGAATTTCGTAATTAACCACTTAAAGGCCAACTAGTAAAAAAATAAGATGCCCAAACGACTAGAAAAGACTCAAAAGATGTGAGCAAAGTACAAAGAGGCCGGGGCACCCAAAGGAGATGGGGCGCCCGACATTGGTGTCCTAGTGGGCCCCGGTGTCCGAATGAGAAATGTCAAAGTATGAAAAAATAGACTGGGCAAGGAGTGTAAGATCAAGAGAGAAAACAAAAAACAAGCAAAGATGGCCAAAGACAGTGGTCAATTTACTTTTCTCATTTAGGAATCATACAAATAGTGGTATGTGACCACGACTAAAAATATACCCAAAGTGCATGATTTAGTGTCTACACTAAGTATAAAAACAACTAATACTCTTAACATACTTTTGATAGTTAAGGAGGTCAAAACTTGAATTTGTACTAGTACAAGTTTATTCCATGTAATTAACCATTTATTTACCTATATATACCTCGTGATGCTCTTCACGTGTTTAATAGAATATTGTTAGTTTCTTCCTCCCTTTTTTCTCTTTTACACCGAGAGACATTCCTACAATGACAACCAAGGTTGTAATGAAGTGAGTTGTTCACTTTTATTTTCAAGTATTATATTTGATGTCCATTTGACCATCACGTGATAGTTCATCCATAATTTTGACTTCCATTGGAGTGTTGCTTAAATATTTTTTTTTCCTTTTTTCTCTGAGAAGTCAATAAAAAAATAATATCTTGGTCATTTAGTAATGTTTGGGCCCTTTTTTTCTTGAATAGATTTTTTTGAGATGACACAATTGTGTATCTAAATGATTTCCTTTGCCACACATAAGCGAGAAATTGATAGAAAATTTAATGAAGTTATTGATTAAAATGGTATGTGAAAAATCTAAGCTAAGAACCTTGAAATTGATATCTATTGATGCATTTCATATTGATATATTTATTATAATATACTTATCATATTTTATTTATTATTATTTTATTACGCCGAAGGTGTTCCCCTATGGGAAAGGCCCTTCTAGACATTTCTGTGACTATGTTAAGTTTGATGGTTTGACGACCATTTAGACGTTTTTACGTTTTCTGACTATTTTTAACAGTTTTTTGGGGGGCTATTTTTAACCAGACATGCATACGAAAGAGGAACCGACACATTCGCCGTCAACAGGCCCTTCAGAATTGCATAGTGAAGCCCGCGCATTTAGGAACTATAATTTCAACGACTTGGGGATTATGATACGTTTGTGTGGTCGGTCATCGATCCCATGAAATCGAACACTAGGGTTTCTGTTCCTTTGACCATTAAGGGGATGAACTATTTCTTCTCCAACGTGGGGGATGAGATCGAGTGTGTAAATGGGCTGAAGTTTGAGGTGAAATTGGGCATTGGATGACCATTCTGCGCAGCTTTGCCGTCTGATTGTTTGAAAACCCCTAGCAGAGTTTTTGGTATTGTTGTTCCTCCTACCCATTGACGATCGTGTATTGCTCTATTCGTTTCATAGCCGCTTCCCCTATACCTCCACGTGTAGAGTATTGGATCATTTTATCTCATTCGGCCCTGACCAGTTGTAGTGTTGGGATGACAACTCCATTTGGGTGTTAAGGCCGTTTTCAGGAGTGTCCATTCTTTGAAATCAATGTGTTTTTTTGGAATCCCTGTCGGTTAGGGTTTATATGACGGTTGGGATTTGAAAATGCATTTGTCTATTACGGGCGCGTTAGATACAAATATGGAGAGCGAGAGACGTGATCATGTTTTTACAGTCATCCGTGGGCTCCTTTGCCTTGCAGAGATTTCATACATTTATTAGGGTTTTAATTTTCCTTCCCTGTTAGCTTGGCGATGTCACTATTCTCATTATCCCCATGAGACTTCTAGTTTCAAATTGGGTATGATGAGATGTATCACTAAGGGAAATATAAATCTTTTGGGAATGACAAAAATTATGATGCTGAGGTAGGGGAGATCAGTGAAGGAAGAGGAATAGATGAGACATTTACGGACTCTAGAATATAATTATATAATTGAGCATGTAAGAGATCTTCGATAGAAAGAAGGTGCCCTCTTGGTGAGAGAAAATGACTTTGACAGGACTATTGGTGGCCCTGCTGATAAGAATGTGTTCAACATCATAGTTACGAAGGTCAATCTCACCACTGGACTGGTTCCCATAATGAAAATTTTCGTTGGGCTATTGGGTTTTGTTCTCATGAGAGCATTGAGCATGATAATGGAAAAAATTAGGGTATTGGACATTTATTTATCGACAAGAAAACATTGTGATCCAAACCTGCATTATTGCTTGTTGTAGCACTGCATATGGCGGTATTCATTATTTCATTAGTGCTCTGCATTTCATTTTTTTATATGTAATGACTAACATTTATTCCGGGGAATGTGGCGTAATATGTTCTAACTCTAACTCACTCAATATGGTGATAAGGAGGATTTGGATGAATAGAAACACTTATGAATAGGCAGACATTCATATGAAAGGAAACTCCCCGAATACTATTAAGGAGCCCGTTATTGGCTGTATGATTGGCATTTTAGCTTTGGTGCCTCCCACGAAGGTAAGAATTTCAAATGATTGTGTTTGGTTTTTGGATAGCTAATTTGATAACATGTATTGATTACTGTGTTTAGTTTGGATAACAGGAACTCAATATTGATCATAAACTATCTTATCCAAGTGGTACAACAATTGCAGATCTCATCAATGGATTTCACACACCTCATGGTGATATATTGGCAAGGTGAGGACTGTAAAATTCATACGAGAAACAAAGTCGATGTAGTTGGAAGGCCTGGAGTTTCAATTTGATCATGCTTGTTAATTAAAAATTTCATGATTGTTAGCTCTTATAGGCAGTTGTAAACTGCAAAAATGTTTTGTATAAAATTACAAATATATGAAACTATTTTGCAATATACCTTTTTCAATAAATCACATTTTTATCAAGTTTTCACTGGAATTATGGCATATCATTATGATCCTCCTGAATTTTTCTATGATATTAAAACAACAGGAACAACAATCCACGTAACCATTTTTGCTCTTATATATCATTACTCAATTTATATGAGAGTATATCAACATGTTCTTTATCAAGTTTTGTTTGTGATGCAGGATGATCCTTTTCTTTATGATTATAATTTTGAGCAATAGATTGATCTTTTCATCCAGCTTGCAAAGGAGCACGTGCAGATCCGAATCTATATTTTTCAAGGGTTGCTTGTGTGATTTATAGTTCCATTTAAAGATCAATCTAAAATCCTTTATATATGAACGTGCATTGTATAGGAAAACAATATCGAACAAATCATATCATGTGGACAATGGGAGAAGACTTTGCTTATGAAAATGCAAATCTCCTTTTTTAGGATTTCCATTATTCCATAATCTAGATTTTTTTGGTACCTTTCTATTTTGAAACTTTTTGTTTATACAGATCTACACCTGATGCTTGCAGATTCCTCAACCCCATCTTAGTTTTTTATTAATCAATCGCCACATATTAAATAACACTTGTAGTCTTTTGAATACCCTATTTTAAAGGGGCACATGCTTGGAGTATGCTATCCAAGGTGGATCATGTTGGACAAGTGTTGGTTGCATTTGGTGAAACATTATTTATGTTGTAAATGGATGCCCATGTCTCCTATAATCTGCAATAAGGATATTCCATGAGAAGATTGTCTTGTTCAGTAATTTGATCAAACAGTTCGTGATCATCAATTCCACTAAAGTTATGAACTTGTCACACATAGGTGCTATGTAGAAATTGGTGCGTGGAAAGTTTGAATTCCCTCTCATTGATGTGGATTTGAATTTCCTTTCATGGAAATGCAAGAAAGGAAATTCAAATCTGCAATAGTTGAATACATGCAGAATAGTTTATAGGGGTTGTGTGTAGTAAGAAAAATGTTGAATGATTCATTCAACCATGCCTCTCTACCTAATGTTATGCGATTGAGATTGGCAATGATTTGTTTATATTAATCTTGTTATGCTTCCACATTTTGCATACATATCTACTAGGGTGGTTGTAAATTTCATCTAAAATGTTGATAGTTACATTTTATCGATAATTACATTTTATTGAAAATTTCTAAATCCTTTTCAATGAATCCATGTTGTGCATAGCTTGCAAGTCAATTCTATCCATTTAAAGGACAAATAATAACAATGAAGAAATGCAAACCCTATGTAGGACAAGTTGTAGTTCAAATGACATATGCAAGCCTCAATATCCTCACCACTCTTGCTCTCAATAATGGAATGAATAGCTTTGTGTTTTCGACATAAAGGGAGGCTATTGCTACATTAGCCATTACTCCTCTTGCTTACGTTTTGGAAAGGTCTGTATGAAAATTTTCTTTGTTTATTCAGTTGTCCCTTAGTCATCAGGAATGATAATGGGATATTATGTTTAAGCATATTGATCTAAATTGTGTTACAAAAATCAACACCCACCTTTGACATGGTCTATCTTCTTCCAAATCTTCTTGTTTGCATGTGGGTAAGTCAGTAAAAATTCAGGTAAATTCTATAAAAATTGGACCAAAATATACATGATAGAAAAATGTTACCTTTTACTTTCTATTCATAGACATTCCTATCACGCATAATTAAAGCTGCAACCTTTCCATTTAAAGGATCAGTAGGATTTGGATACAACAGAAGTTGAGGAAGAAATTATACTTCAAATACATTTATAAGATCTACAACAAAAATCACACGTATTATAAGTATATAAAGATCCTGCTTGATAAATTTATAACTAAAATTCAACAAATGCAAAATAAGTATTTGGCAAGAAATGACAAACCCCATGTAATGAGATGTAAAATTCTTAGATGAAAAATTACTTACCAAACATTGGACTTCAAGTCTGGTTGGTTACATCCATGCAAATTGAACCCAGCCTGAATGAAAATTTCAAAACAAATATCAAGCTTCCGAATAATAAGTCTCGCTTATAACAATCATTAAAAGTCTCTTATGTATATTATTTATAAGATAGTCACTCACTAGCATATCGTATGGAAGTGACATTTGATTGAATTCTACGCCCTTAGAGTCTTAAGGAACAAGAAAGTATACATATGTCTCATCGATGTTGGGATGAATTTTTTTATTGACAAATCCTATTGATGGATATTTGTATGGATAAGCATCCCGGTAACTCCACACGAAACTGTTAGGTTGTGGAGCCTATTGTCATGTGAGAAAGTGTCAAGACTCATATAATAAGAGTACTGTATACTTTCCATAGTTGTCTCGCCAGTGGTTCGGGGCCGAGCCGGGCCTAAGTGGGGCGCAACCCCGAGAATTTTTTTGGCCTTAAAACATGCCCGATATACTAGGAAACGTGTTTTTCTCATATGGGCGGGATTTTGACCCATAGGTTTATGGGACGGTTTTGGCCCATGGTTTTGTAAAACTGCTAACTAAGCAGTTGTCTATTTATATGGTTTTGTGCATATGGTAGTATTATGTAACATCATGCGATGTTTTTGAATTCGGATGTGAATTCTCAGAGAGTTTGTTGAGCATAGCTCCAAACAGATATGGGTATCAGATTGAGAGAGTGGTGGCTTGTAATAAAATCTGAGTAAGTCATTCTTAGTGGATGTAGCCCAAATTGGGTGAACCATGTTAAATATTGTCTCTTTGTGTTGTGTTATTTTATTACGCAATTTTATTTGAGATCTGTAATATTTTCTCGCATATTAGTTTCTACTGCATTGCGATTCTCGTGAGGGATTATTCCACATATTTTATCTCTTATTTCCTAACATAAACTTCCAAACTTCCCCCTCATAAGGACCCAAAATAATTGACCAATACTTAAGATAGTTAATTGGATACCCATTAGTCAAGCTTCCAAAAATCTAGAGGCATACAATTCATATCTACACCCAGAAACACCTAAAATAAACACAAATTCCAATATTTTACAAAAACAAACATACATCTTTACCGCTTAATAAGTACCGTAATGAAACAAAATCACCTCAGATTGTAAGTATATAAAGATCCCTACTGACAAGGAAATTCAAATCTGCAATGGTTGAATACATGCATAATAGTTTATAGGGGTTGTGTGTAGTAAGAAAAATGTTGAATGATTCATTCAATCATGCCTCTCTACCTAATGTTATGCAATTGAGATTGGCACTGATCTATTTATATCAATCTTGTTATGCTTCCACATTTTGCATACATATCTACTAGGGTGGTTGCAAATTTCATCTGAAATATTTCCTCTATCCTTTATGGTTTGATGGATGTCCATACCTTGTTCCAAATTCCCCATTTTGACACAGGAAGGTAGGATGCTGGCAAAGGTTGTTGAATTTAGCTTTAAAGTTGATAATTACATTTTATTGAAAATTTCTAAATCCTTTTCAATGAATCCCTGTTGTGCATAGCCTGCAATCAATTCTATCCATTTAAAGGACAAATAATAACAATGGAGAAATGAAAACCCTATGTAGGACAAGTTGTAGTTCAAATGACATATGCAAGCCTCAATATCCTCACCACTCTTGCTCTCAATAATGGAATGAATAGCTTTGTGTTTTCGACATAAAGGGAGGCTATTGCTACATTAGCCATTACTCCTCTTGCTTACGTTTTGGAAAGGTCTCATGAAAATTTTCTTTTTTTATTCGGTTGTCCATTAGTCATCGGGAATGATAATGAGATATTATGTTTAAGAATATTGATCTAAATTGTGTTACAAAAATCAACACCCACCTTTGACATGGTCTATCTTCTTCCAATCTTCTTGTTTGCATGTGAGTAAGTCAAGAAAATTTAGGTAAATTCTATAAAAATTGGACCAAAATATACATGATAGAAAAATGTTACCTTTTACTTTACTTTCGCTCATGTACATTCCTATCACACATAATTAAAGCTGCAACCTTTCCATTTAAAGGATCAGTAGGATTTGGATACAACAGAAGTTGAGGAAGAAATTATACTTCAAATACATTTATAAGATCTACAACAAAAATCACATGTATTATAAGTATATAAAGATCCTGCTTGATAAATTTATAACTAAAATTCAACAAATGCAAAATAAGTATTTGGCAAGAAATGACAAACCCCATGTAATGAGATGTAAAATTCTTAGACACTGAAAAATTACTTACCAAACATTGGACTCCAAGTCTGATTGGTTACATCCACGCAAATTGAACCCACTTGAATGAAAATTTCAAAACAAATATCAAGCTTCCAGAATAATAAGCCTGCTTATAACAATCATTAAAAGCCTACTTATGTATATTATTTATAAGATAGTCACTCACTAGCATATCGTATGGAAGTGACATTTGATTGAATTCTACACCCTTAGAGTCTTAAGGAACAAGAAAGTATACATACGTCTCATCGACGTTGGGATGAAATTTTTTATTGACAAATCCTATTGATGGATATTTGTATGGATAGGCATCCGGTAACTCCACGCGAAACTTCCAAACTCCCCCTCATAAGGACCCGAAAATAATGGACCAAGACTTAAGATAGTTAATTGGATACCAATTAGTCAAGCTTCCAAAAATCTAAAGGCATACAATTCATATCTACACCCAGAAACACCTAAAATAAACACAAATTCCAATATTTTACAAAAACAAACATACATCTTTACTGTCAGAATAAGTACTTGTAATGAAACAAAAATCACACTGTATTGTAAGTATATAAAGATCCCCTTGACAATACCCCGGTGTTTGGTTGAGCTCTCTTTTGTTAAAGACTGGCACCAGATCCACTAATGGCTTTGGATCGACATAGCTTCGACCCTTACAAATCGCTCAAGAACAGGCCATGTTAATTGTAGATTGTCATACCCGTGGAATAAAATTATTCCCTTGCACCATTTCACAAAAAGCTAAGAAATTAACAATATTGGAAATTTGCATTTCCTATTTTCAGGGTACCGTTGGCTGGACATGTCATGCGGATTCACATAGTTTGAACACAGTGCATGATGCTACTAGGATTGCTGTGGTGCTTTTTAAATATTATAAAATTGGGTTTGGTTTGTGGGTGAAATGTTGTTCTAGGTAACACACATGCATTTGTATCCTTTTCATGTATTCCATGGAATGTAAGCCATGTGATTACTTATGCTACCTTATTTAAGCATTGCACAAGTAACATTTTGTTGTTATTGAACCCTTTGAAGTCAATTATCTTAGGTAGTGCATTTTTTTCTTAACCCTTTGGACTAGATTTATACCATGATACATATCTTTTTAATACATTTCATGGAGTTTAAGCTACGTGAATTTGCAACTCTCTTTAATCATTTCCAGATGGAACATTTTGCCATTTATTATGTGTTTTGAAGTTAGTCATCTTAGGTAGCACTTTTTTCCTTAACCCTTTGGACTAAAGATTAATACCATGATAGTGCCACTGAGTATATGTAAACATCTCATTAATGATACCGGATAACATCAAAAATTAAAATGCACTTGCTTACAGATGAAATAAATAGAATTGATATCTTTGATTCAGGTTTAAGCAACACTACTACTTTATGCAACACTTCTTGTATTCAAATTGGCGCAAAGGCTGCTCAAGGGGTATCAAATGTATTCATGTTTAGTGAAAATAAAATTGCCCACAAAAGGCCATTCATGATATAAAATCTGCAAATGTACAAAGGTCTTCATGTATACATGTTTAGTTTAGATGTCGTGATATAAGATTTGTAACTGTATATGTACAAATTTGTAACAAATTTAAATGTACACACAAGAACAAATCAATGTAATGTTTCATCTATATTTGTACACTACCACTATCAATCCCACCCCTTATCGACTGTACAAAAAAGTTTTTTTCAACAAAAGACCAACCAAACAACCGATGCAACACTAACACAATTTCCCCGAAATAATTACAAACCACATCAAATACAAAAGTAATTAACTATCCAAAATGGTATCAAATGTATTCATGTTTAGTGCGAAAAAAATGGCCACAAAAGGCTACCACTCATGATATAAAATCTGCACATGTACATAAGTCTTCATGTAACATGTTTAGTTCAAATAAAATAGATATGAGATTTGCAAATGTATATGTACAAATTTGTAACAAGTTTGAAATCTAGAGATGGAACCTTTAAATGAAGTGGTTCATCTATATATCTACACTTACAAAATCAATCACACCCATTATCAACATCAACTACACAAGTAATAACTATCCGTCTAAAACAAATAACATATACTGCTCGCAAGCGTTCACATTGCATTGTACATATTTAATAATAACACATGCGATTGCTAGTTAGTATATTTATATTATAATATTATAGCTATATAGGTGCCTCTAGATTAATCTCTCTCAATGTATTTTAGATAAATGTAATTACGATATTTATACTAATTATGTAGAAAGGGTCATTTATTATGAAATGAATATTCTATTTTAAAATTTAATAAAAATTTAGAGCACATATTTAGTATAATTCATAAAATTTTCATATTATTAAAAAATAAAATCCATAGAACCATAGAAAAGATGGGAGAATATTTAGTAGGCCTCTGTCCATCAAGGCCATAGATATCCCAAGTATTTTAAAGGAAAAAGTTAAAACAAAAACGCTGAAGGCGTAGCGAATGCGATATGCACTACGATTCGGTTCTAAATCTTGAGAATTAAGGGAAAAAAACCAGTTCTGAGAAGAGAAATGGAGAAAAAGGCCTTGAGAATTCTATGCACGGATCTGATAAAACCAGGGAAAGAGTCCGGTCTTCAATGGCTTATCGGGGCTCCTTTTATGCCCTTCACAATTATTTCCTGTTTCCGATGCATTCATACCGATGGCGATCCCTTCACACCGAACTACATTGCAGAAGCAGGTCACTATTATTACCCTTCTTATTAATTTATTTTAAGCTAGCAACATTCTAGATTATTACAACGTTAAACTTCCTTGATGTTTTTCTCAACTTTTAAATCTCTCTTATTCTTTGGAAGTTCTTTGTATATAATGACGACTGTCTCAGAAATTTAACCAGTCTTTTTCTAGCAATTCTGTGCGTATGTGCTTTTGAATGCCATGCTTTTGGCATTGAGGTCTAGGGATGTGTAACGTCAATATAATTATTTTGACTATTGTTCGATCAGTTCTAGTTTTGTGATTAAGTTGTAAATTCGAGCAGTTTTTATCAGCAGTCCCTCTTGTAGAATTCACACATCAACACGCACCCATTAGGCTGCTAACTCAAAAGCATGAATCAGGACACATACACAGGTAACTTTGTTATTCCTAATGGGATGGTGTTGTATAATGTGGCACCCATTGTTAGCAATAGAATACGGAGAGGTGAGCCGATACGCAATTGAGCAGGGTAAATCCTCTTGCGGGGCACATAAAGGCGAGACCATTATCCTCGCTGAGATAATTCTTCCTAAAACTAGGTGTGATCCTTAGGTCACCACGATCAACCGGCCCCAGACCCTATTGGCATAACTTGTTTTCTATCAAGAACTTATGGAAGATTGACATATTTATCAGGGATATGTACAATACAAGCCTCAATTATAGATTCCTGTAGCCCAGTGGTCTCTCAAAGACTGGCTGCTATATACTACCACCATAGGGTCATTTGGGCCATGAAATAGCAGTTCTAAAAGTTCTAAGAATACAGTTTCAACTTGTACTATGTTATTGGTGGAAGTAATGTGATTTCAGTTACAATTTCTAAATATACGAAGGCTGTGTGTGTATTTAATCAAGATTATTATTGCTTGAGTTGCATAGTTCCCATAATAAGTCCCTTACCTAACTATTATGCCACCAATGGAAAAGCATATGGTTATGCATTCACATTGGTATATTTGATACTTGCAGAACATTTCTGATATGCAAATTTAGACACCAAGATATGTAAACAAATTACTATTTGATATAAACATGGAATTCATAAATATCTAGAGGTATCAGGGAAACTTATCAGTCGGCCTCCAATAACCAGTGCATACTCTCTGCCGGAGAAGTGCTATGCAGACATAGGCATCTTAACAAGCATAATCAGTGGTTGAGCTGGGAGTTTTGCCAGTTCAATATCAAATCAGATGCAGAGAAGCCTATGTATTATAGGCAAAAGAACAAATTGACATAACTTGATTTCTGTTGAGAACATTTGGGAAATTGACATATTAACTAGGGACATATACATTAGAAACCTCAAATGTAGCTTTCCTTGGCCTATTGCTCTCAATAAAAACTGGCTACCATATGCTACGACCATAGGGACATTGGGTTATCAAATATAAGTTCCAGAAGAAGCAAGAATTTAGATTCAATTTAAATATGTTATTGTTTTAAAATAACATTGATTTCAGTATGAGTTTCAAATATATGAAAGCCATGTGACCAAAACTGGGCCTTAGCTAATTGTTATGTGGCCAATGAGAAATGCTTATGGATATGTGCTCGCATTGCTATAGCTGATACATGCAGAACGTTTCTATGATACAAACTTATGGAGCAAGACATGGAAACAAACTGCTATTTAATACACATGGAATTTAGAAATTTCTAGAGTTATTAGGGGACCAAATCTCTAGTTTATTTTTACTTTATAACAGGCGGACTAGCAAAAAACCTAAAGCTAGTTTTAATATTGACAAAATAAGGAGAACACATTATTAAAATCCGTGCTTAGTATTTGCCAAACTTTCATTAACGTTTCTTTGGAAAATCTTGGTGAAGAAGCAAGCAAGCAAGACTTTATCTTTTCTTGTCAAGAAATGTTAGTTTGATATTACATTCACGATTAAAAAAATATGGTGGACATCAAGAAGGATGTGGCATAAGGGCCTTCCTTTCCTCCCCAGGTAAGAAGGGAAAGCATTCTCAATTGATCCCTTTTTCTTGATAAGAATCTTTCATTCATTACAGGAAGAGAATTTGGAAAGTGAGATTTAGTTTATAAGTGTGAGATATTACTATAATCCAAATTCTATCCACATTCAGAGTCTTGTAAGTTCCAACCAACTGAGTTGAGAATAAACTATCTGCCGGGCTTGGTAGGTTTCTGTTATGAATACAAGAGAATCCTGAATTTCGGATTCTAATGCATTGGAAATAACTTAAACAAGTAGAAAAGGGCCCTTGATACCAAATAGATTTATAGTTGATAGCATCTAAGACCCAATTAGACACTACCAACTTGCATGATCAGTGATAACTCTCAGTATCCTCCTGGCCACCAGTACCAGGAGTTGAGTCTCACATCTACCAGTCTAGAACCTTTTAGTTTTTTTGGTTGTAATACAGAGTTCTATTTTTCCTAAGAGACTAGGGACAATCCTCTTTTGCCACCGGCTTTACCCCAAAGGTAGTTTCCATTTTATAATAGGGAGGTGAGGAGCCAACAAGAAGAAATGTGAACGTTACCACCTGTTGGAATTCGAAACACCATTATTATATTTTTGCAAATGATTTTCCCATGGTACCACTTTTGGTTTGACCTTCAACTTTACTGAGAACTCAGTCACACAAATCTTTTGATAGATACATTGAATCCAGAGGGAATTTCGAGACATCTCACTATATCACACCTTTTGGAATTCAAAGACATCTCACTACGTTACCTTCTAAATTTCAATTCCATTTTGAATATACCAGACTTGGAACTTGCTCAAAGGAAATCACCTAGAATTTAGTTTTACTATGATTAATATTGGCACTTGAAGTAGCACAGAACACATTCAGTCTTTTTGCCAGAGAGGTCATTTACAAGCAGTATATCCAGGCCGCCTGGATCTACACCCCAAGCTGCGCAGTCCCAAGCTTGTGTTTTATGTCGAGCATTTCTTACAAGTGGTTGATAATATTGTTTTTGCCCTCATTATCTCTAGTGCTGCTGGTCCCACGGATTGAGATTCCCGCTTGGCTAGATGAGAGTGTTCTCTCATTAATTACAGGTCAAAACCTAAGTAGCCAATACGGCTAGGTAAAGCTGTGGGAGCGGGAGCGGTGGCGGGAGTGGCACAGGAGCGGGCAGGGAGCGGCGGCAGGGCTGCGGCGACGAGGGAATGCTTATTATCTTTATCTGAACCCTTCCACCACACTCTGATTCTGTGATCCTTGTGTGCCGTATATATTTTGTCTCCGGCAATGGCTATGGATTTCACGTCTCCGTTGCCGTGCTTCCCGCTTACGAAACACGCGAGTTCCCTTTGACTCCCCTGAATACATTCATCCATGGCTGCGGAATAGACATGGCCTGAGTGGCCTTGCAGTGTCGCTACACATCGATAATGAGGGGACTGTGACTGCAACTGCGGCTGCGGAATTCCAAGGCAAGAGGGGACAGAGGCTAAGCTGAGTTCTGATTGCAGACTGCCTGCTGATCTCAGGCTGTATTCCGAATGCAAGCTGCTCTCTGAGAATAGCGAGCTTCCTTGCGATGCAAGACTTTGGAGAGATTTGTTCATGGTCGCTGTGATATCTTGCGGAAACAGCTTTACATAGTTTTAAATTTTAATTTTTATATAGTTTTTGTACTGCCGTATCTGCCGTATCCAGGGTCAATTTTTTTGCTGTTTCCGGCGTATCGGATACCCCGCTCCCTCTCCCGTATCCAAAACGCGTTTGGCAACTTAGGTCAAAACTGATCATCACATTCTCCAATAAGACCGGATTTGCCATCGTTTCCCTCCGGAGAGTGGAGACTCGGGAACACTTCATTTTTAGATGCCCCATTTTCTACAAGATGAGGAAGATATCACTGCCTCCATTAAGACTTTGTGATTGATTCATATATCCAGATCAACGGTGCCTCGCTCTTTATCTTCACGAGGTTGTCACCCTTTGATGTAGATCCCTATAGGGGGTCTAGAGGCTTTAGAGCCCCCATGCTGATCACCTCTTTTTCTAGCCCACTTTGGGACAACTAACACTAAGCACCCTTTGGACACGAGTACTTAATATATTGGAGCTGATAGATTGGTTAGACAACGCTTCTTTGAGTGCACCATTACTACCTGGATTACTCAGATCATCCAGCCTACTCTCCCTTGGCCTCATATCTCTATGCCCTTATGTCGGCATGGCTCTGCCCCTTCTCGGCAATATAGATCTACTACTTAACGACCGCCCCCAAACCACAGGGACAGACTCATATTATGAGTTTCTTTTCTACTATGGGAGCTACATCGGCCTTGGATGTTAGGGAGATTCTAGAGGAAGCACTTTGCTTCCTCCTAGGATCTCCCAACCTGGCCCCTCCGACCTTGGATACTCCCTGGCCAACATTGTTAGATCTTCCACAACAATCGATGATGGCCTAGACGACTCCTCCACTTCAGGCACAGACAAAGATAGTCGATGAGATTTCCTTCCAGTCTTCATCGGCACATGCTTTAGGGGCTCTTGTTCGCCCTTCATTGCTATTTGTATTGATTTCATTACCACTTGTCGTAGTGGCACTGCTTTATTTGTATTGGTGTCTGTACTTTTGTTATTTTGCTTTTAGGATTCTCTCTTCCTAGAAATTTCTATTGTTAACTATTGTATCCTTGAGTCTCATTGACCTACTTTTGGTCATTTGTGGACATTAATAGAATTTCTTTCTTTCTTTCAGATAATCTCAGTTGGGCTTACTTTGAATGCTGAGTTAATTTAGGAGCGAGAATTGAGTCAGTAGAACGAGGTCAGTCCACATCTCTTAACCATCAGGTACTTGGATTCCTTTATTCTGGTTTTGCATTCGATTTCCCTCTAACAAACAACCAATAGTGTCAGCAACAATAACATAAAATATAGGGGCTAAGAGACAGCCTTGCTTGATAGATCTTTGTAAGTGGCTAGAGCAAGAAACTGCAGATTTACTTGAATTTTTACAGAAATCTTGTCAGAGATGGTTTTGACTGCCGATATAAAGTCAGGGACCAAAGCTCTGGTAAATCATAGTTTTTCAGTCAATTCTATTTGGACCTGGGGCAACCAATCTTCAAAAAAAAATCTTCTTTGTCTGTTTCCTTGGCAGACAACTGCAGATATACTTGAAATTTTTACAGAAATCTTGTCAGAGATGGTTTTTACTGCCGATATAAAGTCAGGGACCAAAGCTCTGGTAAAACACAGTTTTTCAGTCAATTCTATTTACACCTGGTGCAACCAATCTTCAAGAAAAAATCTTCGTCTGTTTCCTTGGTACATGTGATTTCTCCCCAGTCAAAGACACGGAAGTTGGTTATTCAAAATGAAAATACCATTAATTAAACTTGCATGCTCAGTTCTCATCCTCCTATGCAGCGATCCTCCTGCGAGTGACCAGAAAAATACGTTGATTTTTTTTTACTAGAGTTTTACAATCACCCTTCTAACTGGATACGGAGATTGGCGCTTCTGATTTCCTATTCCTATGAAAACATACAAACACACGCAAGAAGCATAATATTGATAACATACAAGCATGCAAAAATTCATATCAACCAATATTCCACTTATGTTATTTGCTTCTAAGTTTAACAGATTTAAATTTAACTATGCGAAAATATTAAGTGAATAGAACCTTCATGATTTCGCATAAAATAGTTTATCCCATTAAACTAAGGCATCACAGTTAATTTTATAAACATGTATAAGTACTCAATTAAATCATATAGTATAATGTCCATTTACTCTACTTAAACTGATATCTCACAAATCCTAATTCACCATTATAATTAAAATTTAAGATGCATGTGAAATTGTTAATATATCAGTATACTTTTATTTCGAATAATCATATCTGAATATGAATTTGTTCATTGCTCTCATTCAATACATAAGATCTTTACATAAACTAATACAGAATAATTCACTTCCTTTGATTACAATTATTACATTCCCAGACTTAATTCACAATACAATAGCTGTCAGTACATATACAATCATACAACAATCCATTGTTGCGACACTAACCCTGCATGTCATAAGAGATCCATCTTGATGTAAACTGTGCGGTGAGAGAAAGAGTATCATCGAGGTGCTTTGCCTCCAACCACGAGCCTTACGGATCCCTGCACACCTCTCCTTCACGAGAGTGGCCCTACCCTTCACGAGAAGGAAGATGCAACAATCAACAAGGTAAGAGAGAGAGTCCCATGTGTGAAATAGTCACCCTATCAAATGCTAGACTTAAGACAAGTTAGGAGTAAAATACATCCTATAATCATAAAGTAATGATAAAGCTTTTGGCCAAAAGACTTAAGATAGCCTAGGAATTCCCCCAATGATTTAAATTTGACAATAGGCTAGAGCATGAGTAGACATTGATTCTATCCGCAGTCTACCCTACTCCCCTCTTACAATTGTTATATGTGAACCAGTGTATAAGGTTATCTATCCCTATTTATACAAGTTACTCCCTAGTCTTAACACATCTCTCAAACTGTACCCTTTTTCCAAGTGACAATTTACAGCAGAACATCTCTATCACTAAGCTATAAAAATGGGAAAACTAAAATTAAAACGTAAACAACACTAATCCTTCTGAGTGTCCCATACCACCCATCCAAATTAATGATAAAAGGGTTATACCCTAGTTTGTTTATTCCCAAAAACGATACTAGACAAACCACGAGCAGGACGCGGGCAAGCACAACCTTCCTAAGTGTCCCATACCACCTAGGGATGTCATTATTGCAAGAGCCCTAAGCCTGGTTTGCCGTCAAAAGCAAGGACTGTCCGTAATAGTCTGATTTACATCGTTCCTCAGTTTTATGTATTTCTAGTTTCTTAATTAATATAAGTTTCTAAGTAATATCAAACAATTTTCCCTTCAACTAGGCTTGTTGATCCATTTATCGGAGTGTGAAAGCAAACTTCTCCGTATTACTCTTAGATCCATTTATCAAGATTCTACTAGTTTCGTTTCCCCATAGGTCATAACACCAAAATACCAAGCTCTGTTGTTTTAGGTATAGACTTGTATAGACGACTTATCATTTTATTTCATCTTCACTTTATGTCTCAATCATGATCATAATTTAATAATTGACAATAGGTCACACTCTAATAATCTTTAAATGGTCAAAATGTACTTATTAGGTCATACTCTAATGTATCCTAGATGTCTCAATTATCACAAAGGACACCGTATAATAATCCGTAGAAACCTAATTTTATAGATTTAAAACATCTATCATTTGTTCATCAGGATAGATCCAATTAAATCTTCATGACCCAAAATAAAATAAATAGGGAGAATTCTATGGAATCACTCTCCCACCCTGTGAAATCTATTTTCCCACGTATATCAGTTAAAAAAAAAAAAATCTGTTTATTCTGCCCTGTGGGTGTATTCACATGCAATATCTCTCTGTCTTCTGCCTATAATTCTGTGCGCGTCCCTGAATGAATGTCTCCGTAATTTATAAACTTCCTTCACTATTTTCTGCTAATGCATCCTAAAATAAGACTTCCTCTTTCAAATTTTAAACAAGATTATACTGTTGCTCTCTGTAAAACCTGTGCGCTTTCTCTGTCCCAAGCCGCCCTTTTAGAAGAATATCTTTTCCATCTAAAACTATCTCTTTTCTAAAATTAACTCTCCCTTTTCATAAATCTATTTCTGCGTATTATATATATATATATATATATATATATATAAAATTACATCCTCTTACATGCAAAACTTCCTCTTTTCTGATTTTCTGCCTCCTCTCCTCACCATACGTGTAACATTATTGGTCTATTTTCCAGATTTATATTATTATATACACACACATATATTTTTCATGCACAGTTCATCTTCCTCCCACGCAGGCAGAGTTGAAGTGGTGGATACTCAAACACCTTCCATGTGTTTCATCCCTGTATAGGGGCCATGCAATGGTGGTAATGCCAGATCTCCACACGCATGCAAGTGGAGGTGGTAGGAAACCAGATCTCGCGGAAAGTTGGTGGCTCCACATTTGGCGAGTTCCCAGTATTCCTCTTTCTTTTATTATATATATTTTTTAAAGCTTTAACTCAAAGGTCCCACATGCGCCATGATAAATACTTGTAAGTGTATAAATATAAAAATACTCGTGTTTAAAGTCGCCTCAAAGGTGCTTTTGTCAGTTTGTTTTCTCTATAATATATATGCGCTAAGTGCGAGTGACACAATGGCTCAACAAATTATGAGTAAAGTTTGCAAAGTAAAAACGTTAACCAGATTAACTTGGTTGCAAAGCAAGGTATGCATGGTCGGTCATGGTTTATTAAAGAGCTGGCAAATCTTAATGATAAGGAAAAGATATGAGAATGTATAGTTGGGCTGGAGCATGGGCTCAATTGCAAAAGCTCGAGCCTTGTATTAGCTTGGCTCGCCAAGCATTCAAAGTGAGCTTGGTCCATAAGCCGAGCTTGGTTAGATTCGAGCAAATTCAACTCGGGCTCAAAGCCAATAAATGCTTAACTTAAAAACTTAGCATAAGGATTTAATCCCAATTTTTTTTTGAACCCTTCAAATAATTTCCATTAACACAACACTAAACTATCTCTTGTATACCGGCTTTTTAATCCTACCATATGGACAAATAAATCGCAATAGGAGAGTACTATTGTTGAATAATGACAATAGGTTACTCATCCCAAAATGTGGGTGCACACGAGATTAATTGTCATAAAGTAATCAACCAACTTGTAGCTAAAAGTGACTTATTTAAAAACCAAACTAAAACCTACAAATGGGTTTTATTGGCCAAATTACGATTTTCATCACCCCTTTTTGGGTGAACTGAATTGCACATGGACTATCTCTCTTTCAATACTCATTACTGAATCTTATCTTCTGTCCCTGATGATACCCTTTCTCTCCTACTGAGAATGCCTACACATGCACCAACAACAATATCCAGTGCATTAAATGTTTGATATAATGAATCGACTGAAAAATAATTCATAACAACATATAAACCATAATAATAATTCGTAATTGTACTTTGGAATATCATATCTATCTACTGCATGATCAATCAATGATTATAACTGTCTTTAACTATTAAATCATGGTTGCTAACCAACCAATTTTAAAACATAAACATTATGTTGTACCAAAAGTGGTCACCGTCATGCAGTTTAGGGATGTGAGATCCTATTTACAATCCTGTCAATTCTGAGAACAGGAGAAAAGAAAAAATATACATGCAGCTGAACCAAAGCAACAGATCTGCCAAACTTGAAATCTGTTTCATTCCCATGATCAAGCACTGAAATAGAAGGCCGCTCTGGTGTGAGTGGCGTGTAAAAAGCTATTTACTAGCAGGAAAGAGGGAGTGGCAGATTCTTTCTACATCAGAAATTCTAGCATGCGCAGGCTGGAGAAATCAAGGTTGTATTGAACAAAAAGAACTCTTGATCAGACAGCAACATGCCTACAGAGGCATGTGGTAGGTTGAAGTTGAACCCATTGCAGGTGGGTCTACCGGTACCTGAAGGGGTTGAATTAAAACAGACCCATAGATGTGGGGGCAGACCAAGGATGAAGTCACTAGCTGGATCTTGTACCAACTCTGATCAGACAGCAACATGCCTACAGAGGGATGTGGTAGGTTGAAGTTGAACCCATTGCAGGTGGGTCTACCTGAAGGGGTTGGATTAGAACAGACACATGAATGTGGGGGCAGAGCAAGGATGAAGTCACAAGCTGGATCTTGTACCAACTGATATGTCCTCACACAGACAGTGGAAAATGAGGACAGTTGAAAACCACAAGGAATTAGCCTCCAAAACTGTTAGCCAACACTCTTTATTAGTATATAGGCGCTATAGATATAGATTTACAAAGATGAGGGAGTGTGCTGGATGAATAAGGCCAAACACATGCAGATTGCCTGAGAACTGGCTGTGCAAATGGACAACTCAACCAGTCTAATTTAAATGCATGCAGTGAAGGCTCCTAAAATTGGATTAAGGGTCCATGTGGGATATTTATGAAGAGGGAGACAAATACAAGGAAATCACTAAAAAGCGATTCTCATTACTACCAGTATTCATTTGCTGGTTAGTCTGCATTCTCTATGCATGTGCTGGTTTCCTGGGCATTATTTTGGGATTTTTCTTGTCCTCATTTGTCATTCTGGGGTCTGCGTTGGTTCCCTTCTGAGTACTGTCTTCCTTCAATTTTTTCATAGAGATATGTTTACTATGTAAGGGGAAGGCCTTCCATTCATTATAATATGCTTGCTGTTATACTCTTTTATGCATAGTTTTGCTAAATGGGGAGCAATAGTATCCTGCATAATCCACATTTGGACTGATCAATTGTGATTTAGTTGATCGTAAGGTTGCTTGCAGCTCGAATCTCCTAAAGGCTGAAATAAAGATGTAATGGGATGATTATGGTTTCTATGAGTGGAACCCCTGTTGTATATGCTTGTTCTGTGTGGAGTCAACTCCTGGACGAAGATAGTCTGATCTTTGTGATGTGTCAAGGCAGATATGAAACCTTTTGAGCTTGTTTATAAACAAACAGTAGTATCTGCTGCACATCTCATAATTAACTAGACATTTGAATATGAAATGATCTTCCATATTTTGCTGTAAGTTGCAAATATGGAATATCCATTAGTTTATGGAAAAATGCTTAGACAAAAAGATATGCTATGAATGAAGGGACAAGTGCAATTTAGATGTGCATATTCGATGATTAAGAAACTTTGTAACCTCAAGTGTATTCACTAGAGAATGTAGAGAAAATAGACTCTCTAATTCATTTCTGTACAGACTCGTGAAAATGTTTATAATATGTAGTTTCTAGATTTGAGCAAGGATAAACAACCTAATAATCCTACTCCAATTCTATGCAGGAGTACACATATGAAGAGTATGGAGTACTATAAACAGTTAAAAATTAGTGACAAATGTGACCAAAATATCAAGACATAAGGATCAATATAATTCAAGGACAAGAATGTGACAGGAATTCTGTTCAGCAATACATATTTCAGAAAAGAACAAGTACGGACACAACGTACTGAAATTAAGGATGCCCAATAACCCAATCTTACTTGTTATATACGAAGACATACTAGATCCATAGCAAGAGGAAGTGCTTAGAGTGACATTAGAAAGTATAAAATTTCCTTGCCTTATGTCAGTGACAACATTTCATTGAAAGCATCTTATACATGAAGAAACACTTAATAATGCTTTACAAATTTATTAACACTGAGAATTGAGAGTAACTGTAACCATAAATGCAACAGATATTATGTTAATTCACCACAATCCAACAATCGGAAAACAACTTCCCAACAATGTACATTGGAACATAATACGCAAAAATGTTAGTCTGATGGATGACATGTTTTGGAATGGAAAATAAATGCAGATCAGGCAAATTTTGGTTTTGATCATGCATATCCTGTAATTTTGAACCATAGGGAAGTGACAAATCAAAGGAAATCTGGAATATAATTCATGAATTGACCCTAGAAGCTAGTATTTTGATTGAACATTTTACTTCAACACTTTTCATGATCAATGGAACCTATGTTGTGGTTCATTTTGTTTTTGAGATTGTTAGGTTTCATTTCTAGCATTTGCTATTAAATTTTGACCTATGCTTATTAATCCCTTTCACTATGTTATTTTCTAAAATTCATTTTAGAGAATAGATTATGCGTCCAGCTTGTTGATGTAATAAGCTTAGTTGTGCTGGCAAGCATATATTCAGTGTTCATTATGTTTGTTTTCTGTTGGTACATTTGCATACTCCTATGTTTCCATCTTTTTAAGTCAAAAAGAAGTTATAAATACAGGTGAGGAAATTATACGTGAATAACTAAAACACATTAACTAATAGTCAATCTTTAAACAATATATTTACTCACCCTCACCCCGGCGCCCACCTTAGTGACTAAACCGGAGAGTAATCCAAGTATGTCTCAAAATTTTACACAAAAATGGAACTCTACTCCTGAGAAGCACAATAGTGAAGATAAATATCATTAGAATCAACCAACTGTTGTATGTAGTGATGATGAATCTCAATGTGTTTGGTACAATGATGATATACTGGATTTTTCACCAGCTTCAACACACTCTGATTGTCATAGAAAATGGAAAGTGGAGTAGGTGTAGTCTGAGGAAGTTGAAGATCAATCAAAATCTGATGTAGCCAAACTGCTTCACAACTGGCACTGATCGCTGCCTTGTACTCTGCTTTGGTGGAAGATAAAGCCACAGTGTGCTGAAGCTTCCTCTGCCACTGAACCGAAGGAAAATATGTACTCGGTGGAGGACCTTCGAGGATCTATTGATCCTTCCCAATCAAAGTTTGTGTAACATGTTAATTTGAAATCTACCATTCTTTGATATAAGATGCCAAAGTTAGAGTTCCTTTGAAATATCAGAAATCATTTTGCTGCTCTCCAATGTATGAGCTTCAGTTAAGACAAAAACCAAGAAAGATATCTAACAACAAAACACAGATCTGGTCATGTGAACATAACATACATCAGGCTGCCCACCAGGCTGACTTTAGCTATGAAAATGAGGTGGTCATGTTTCCAGAATTCTACACCTAAGCAATATCGTAGGGGACCTAGATTGGTCATGTCAAAAGTAACACAAGAATCTGTTTTCACTGCGTTGTAGTGGCCCCGCTACCTGTGATGGCAGGATGGTCAACATATACAATAAGAATCATAATATCATCACTATCACTTTTGACATAAAGATTCAAATCATAAAGACTCCTAAATCTAGAATCTTGAAGATGCTGATCAATCTTAATATACCAGGCTCTAGGAGCCTGCTTAAGCCCAAATAGAGACTTACTCAACCTGCAAACTAGATGATCACGACCAAGTACTCAAAACCATAAGGCTGCACCATGTTAACTTCCTTGTCCAATCTCTGTTTAAGAAGGCGCTCTTTACATCCATCCAAAACACCTTCCAACCATACTAAGCTGCTTTGGAGAGAAGTAACCTAAATGTGACCATCTTAGTTGTAGGAGAAAAAGTCTCCTCATGGTCTATTCCCTCCAATTGTGAAAAACCTTTCACAACAAGCCCTAACTTGTACTTGTCCAATGTACCATTGACTTGGCATTTGATCTTGAACACCCATTTGCATCCAATGGGTTGTTTACCTGGAGGTAATTCCACCAACTCTCAATTATGGTTCTTCATCAAGGTGTCATATTCAGCTTGCATGGCATTTTCATGTTCAGTGTTTTTTTTTCGCTTTAGAAAATTACCGTGGTTCTGTATCCAAAAAGATTAGAACAAAGAGTAAAGCCAAAATGCTCAATTGAATCGACAACCTTTTTCCAGTTATCCGAGCTTGTGTTTTGATTGAGAAATTTCACCCCCCACACATCATGTATGGGGGAGTAAAACCACTTAGGCCTTTGTTGCACCTAAGAACCCCGTGATAGTCGAATCTCAATTGGATTGTTGACCAACATAGGTTGGCGTTGCTAATAGACCAATGGAGTATTAGAATATCAACCATGGTCTACCGCATTAGTGTTTGTGATGGAGCACTAGATGGACTAGATTCTTCATTTTTCAAAGGAACCACAACACTAGAGTCGGTACCTCGGTGCTTATTGGTTACAAACAATGAATGATTCTATCTCCTCCACATCAACATCTCGACAAACGATTATCTTGTTAGTGGGAATATCAATAAGTCTATAGGCCTTAGATTTGCCTCTATAGCGAGCAAAGAAATATCTTTTACTTTTGGAACCTAGTTTGCTCCTTTGTCTATAAAGAACCAAAGTATATATGGTGAAACCAAAAACAATAAAAGTTGTTACCTCAACTTTGATTCCTGACCAAGCTTTTTCAGGTGTGACTTCCTGCAAAGCTTTGCAAGTACTTCTATTTAGGATATACATTGCTGTATTCCATACGTGGCCTAGTATTTGTACGTCATGCCCTTAATGTGCATCATACATGGATCCATTGCCATGATAGTTTTGTTATGCCTCTCAACCACCTCATTCTAATGTGGAGTGTACGGGGCTGAAAATTGCAGTTGAATATCTTGCTGCAGTAGTCCTAAATTGCTTGGAAGTGAGTTCACCCCATTGTCGGATCTTAGTGTTTTGATTTGTCTACTTGTTTGGTTTTCTAGTAACACTTTGAATTTTTCAAATGATGTGAAATAGTCAAACTTCATCTTCAAGAAGTAGACCCACATTTTTCTAAAGAAACCATCTACCAACAACAAAAATACCTTGCATTGAGGATTGTAGGTGATTTCCAGGATGGCTCACAAAGATCTACATGGGCCAGATCTAAGAGCTCCTTTGCATGCCAAGCACATTAAGTTGGAAATGGCTTCCGCTTCTACTTCTAGCTTGTAAAACACCTTGCACGAATATCCTATTTTCCTAGATAGTTAGCAAACCAAGAACCATGTTGGCTCTATTATGTTTGGCTAAGTACTAAAGATTGGAATGTTTAAATTTCTCATGCCACAAAATGTTGGTATTACCCTCTACAATTAATGTGTGTATGTTGACTATGGAAGGATCAACAAGTCTATATAAGCCATCTTGGCTAATGCCTAGTAGGCTACTACCCTGCCTTCTTGTTTTACACCTCTTCCTAGAGAAGTTCACTAAAATGTTGTGATTTTTAGTTAATATATAAGAATTTTTATTCATTCTAGGAATATACCTAACATTTCCAAACTATGAATTTTGCAAACATTATTCAACATTAGCTAGATATTACCTTTCCCCTCTATAGCATGATATCTCCCATTACCTAATGAAATTGAATTAGAAAATCTTGTGTTTGTAATAAATTTTATATACTAGTCCTTGAGATATGTGACATGTTAGAATGCGTTGGAATCAAAGAACGAACAACTAGTAGTACCATAATTCGAGCATTATGAATTGAGGGCATGTTGGTATCCAAATTGATTCTCCTACAAGGGCCGAAAGCAAAGATCACAAACCGGCAGGATGCTTAGAGACAGACAAATCATAATATGAGTCGTTTTGTAGTCGAGGAGGGGATACAACTAACTCTTTGTCACTCAGGCGTTGTAGAAATGGATAGCACCTCACTAAGGGTTTGATCTACCCTCACTACTTTAGGTTGTGCAGGCTTTAACCAGGTGAGAGGACCCGTCAGAACTCCATGTTGGTGAAGGATATCAAGAGATCCTTCTTTGCATAATCTTAATGAGAACCTTGAGAAAATATGATCAATACAACACAATCTAACTCTCACGAGTTGTCACACTAGAGAGTGGAGATGTTTCCTGGACAAGGTTCGGGTTACTAAAGACAATAATTGAAACTTGATTGTCTCTGCATATTTTGGCAGTGGAATTTGTTAAACCTTTGTGGATACACAATACAAATAGGGGTAGTTCATGTAGGATTTATCATTTGAAAATTTTTGGTGGGAAGTTAAGAAAGATAAAGTTGATTATACCAAATCTTTGAGAACCTTTACAAATATTGGAACACTCACAAGACAAAATGCTTCAAAATAGCCAAAATATTCCTTCAACCAAAAGGTGTGTATCAATGGAGGCCCAGAGATGCACGGTTTCATACACTCTTCAAGAATTCAACACAAAGGCTCATGTTAAAGACTCAATTAAATGTTGAAAGTCCCTGATTTGTCACGCCTAAGATACACTCATAGACTTACAAACAATCTTTGTCAACCTAGTGAAAGTAGAGTGATTTTAAATTGTTTATTTCATTACAAGATGAAAGCTCTTCTCATAATGAAATTACAAATGCCAGAATACTACCACAGGATAAGATCTTGTGTGATTAAGAGGGATTTCAACATAAGATTGCAACAGAACAAGAAAAACTATTTGAAAACATTCTAAAATAAAAGCAAACACAATATGCTCATGATCAACATAGATTCATTTCAAGGTTCATTAGATTCATCAGGGAGAGTTTCTTGAACAATCTCAGAGCTTGTCAATGGTTGTACACTTGCAACCATCTTGACGTGATTAAATCTAAAACACAGAAAATAAATAGGGTTCTCAGACGGTCTCTCAGGAAAATGCTTTTTCTTAAACTTCTCGAAAAATTAACCCCTATGCAAGAGTATTCTCATTGCATTTATACAATTTCACTTGCTCACTCATCCAAATTTTCCCCCCAAAAGTCTAAATCCTCAAGAGAATATTCCTCTTTACAACATACTCGTTTAATCATGTTTATTCCCTTGAAAATATCTTTCTTTCACATGCTGGTGGATAAATCATGAACTGATCACGTTTCTCAGTTCCTCAATTATGATTGGGATGCCATATCATAACTTTTGACATTTTTTTAATCATCCTTTTATTTTGTCGTGCAATAAATCTCCTTTTTAATAATTCTCGTGTGGCTCCATATGGCTTGATCTCGACAAGCTATCCTTTTCTCCTTCGAGAATACACCTTGAGGAATAGATACCTGCATTCATGCCTCTCAGAAATGAGTGTCCTCGCATGGATTATACCACATATTTGCGCTGCGAGTCTGAGTCGGCCAAGTGTAAAGATGAGCCAGCGGAAGCCTCCACGTGTTTCCTTGGCGTAATTGCAAAGCTGAAGTCCAGAGGTAGGTTTCCAAACGAGCGCGGGCCCTCCATGTGTTCGAACCCGAGAGTGTTGCACCGGTCGCCGAAAAGTCCGAGCATGGGAAGGTCCAGCAGAAGCTTCCATGTGTCTGTTCAACGCAACTTCAAATATGAAGTCTAGAGGCGGGACCTCAAATGAGCACAAGCTCTCCATGTGCCCTCGGCCATTGAAAAAGTCTCGGTATAAAGAGCAGCCAGGGGAAGCCTCCATGTGTCTCTTCGGCGCACTTTTCATATGGTGCCCAAAAGCGAGACCCCAAACAAGCGCGGGCTCTCCACGTGTCTCGGCCCGGAAAAGTTGTTGAAAAAGTTTAAGAACTAGCGGAAGGTGCCATGTGCCTAGGGTTCGAGAAATTTGCATCGGACGCTTGAAAAGTCTAAGTATGGGAAGATCCAACAGAAACCTCCACGTGTCTCTTCGGCGCTCTTTCAAAAGTAAAATTCAGGGGCAAGTCCCCAAACAGGCGCGGCCCTCCATGTGGACAAGATTTGAGTTGAAGCGGGCCAAGGGGTGCTTTTCACATTTTGTATCACTTAAAGAAATTGTGCATTTTTGGACAATTTGGCCCGCCCATCCGCTTTTGATATAGGCTTTACACGTGGCTTTCCGGGAGCGACGGGGCTGCGGCTTACTTTATGACTTTCATTCTTTTTCAAAACAAAGCCGAGAATCTCAAAATGTCCCGGCGACCCGCCTCCCTACTTTTAACTTTCGATGTGGGCATTAGTGGGGCCACGCTTCACTTTTATACTTTATTCCTTTTTCATAATAAAGCTAAAAGTTCCAAACACCTCTGGTGACCCGCCTTCCCGCTTTGACTTTTCAATGCTGACTCAAACATGCGACATTATTTGGTCTCTACTAAGCGGAATCGCGGCTCATTTTATAACTTTTCTCCATTTCAAAAACAAAACAAAGCTAACATCTTGAAAGTGCTCCGACGACCTCGCCTCTCCGCCTTTGACTTTTCAAACCGCCACATGTCCTTTTGCGGGTCTTAGGCATTCCTTTCGCCATAATGCCTCAAAACACAAAAAGGGTCTCGCTTTCCCGCAACCGCTCGTCTTATGACACATGTACATCTTCGGGGTCAAAGTAAAAATTTTGCTTCATCGCTTCACATTGTCGACTAGCCAATTAGAAACTATCGGGGCCACGGGACCAATTTGGCATTTTTTACAATTGTGACAAAAGTGACAAGTTCACCAAATAGACCCGCCGTGCTGCATCCAATTAAAGACGCGACCACGTGCCCTCGGCCATTGAAAAAGTCATGGTATAAAGAGGAGCTAGCAGAAGCCTCCATGTGTCTCTTTGCGCACTTTTCATATGGTGCCCAAAAGCGGAGACCCCAAACAAGCGCGGGCTCTCCACGTGTCTCGACGCGGAAAATTTGTTGAAAAAGTTTAAGAACCAACGGAAGGTGCCATGTGCCTAGGGTCCGAGAAAGTTGCATCGACGCTTGAAAAGTCTAAGTATGGGAAGATCCAATGGAAACCTCCACGTGTCTCTTCGGCGCTCTTTCAAAAGTAAAATTTAGGGCAGTCCCCAAACAGGGGCAGACCCTCCACGTGGACAAGATTTGAGTTGAAGTGGGCTAGGGGTGCTTTTCACATTTTGTATCACTTAAAGAAATTGTGCATTTTGGACAATTTGGCCCGCCCATCCGCTTTTGATATAGGCTTTACACGTGGCTTTCTTGGGCGTCGACGGGGCTGCGGCTTACTTTATGACTTTCATTCTTTTTCAAAACAAAGCCGAGAATCTCAAAATGCCCCGGCGACCCGCCTCCCACTTTTAACTTTCGATGTGGGCATTAATGGCCACGCTTCACTTTTATACTTTATTCCTTTTTCATAATAAAGCTAAAAGTTCCAAACACCTCCCGACCCACCTTCCCACTTTGACTTTTCAATGCTGACTCAAACATGTGACATTATTTGGTCCCAGCGGAATCGCGGCTCATTTTATAACTTTGCTCCATTTCAAAAACAAAACAAAGCTAAAATCTTCAAAGTGCTCCGACGATCCGCCTCTCTACCTTTGACTTTTCAAACTGCCACGTGTCCTTTTGCGGGCCTTAGGCATTCCTTTTATATTTTCATTCCTTTCGCCATAATGCCTCAAAACACAAAAAGGGCCCGCTTTCCCACAACCGCTCATCTTATGACACGTGTACATCTTCGGGGTCAAAGTAAAATTTTTGTTTCGCTGCTTCACATTGTTGAATAGCCAATTAGAAACTATCGGGGCCACGGACCAATTTGGCATTTTTTACAATTGTGACAAAAGTGACAAGTTCACCAAATAGACCCGCCGTGCCGCGTCCAATTAAAGACGACCACGTATCCACGGATGTTGGGATAGGATTTACAGAGGAGACACAATTGTGGAAGACGCCCAACAACAAAATTTTTCCTTGTGGAGAGAAGACTGTAAATAAAACCAAGACTCAAAGTGATCCACGACCCAAGGAAAGGATTGACAACGACATCTTGGTGAAGGCAAATAATTTCACGCATCCATACAGGGAGACAGAAAATACTTCTAACCAAGTGGGCTGAGAGATTTTGAACAAATAGGGCAAGATTAAATTGAGCACCAATAGGGCATACTCTTCCTTAAAATCCCATTCGGCTTCAATAGTCGGCACTTTTCATCCTTCTGATTGTGAATGAAATTTTTTCTTGTGTCTGCACCTTTGCCCTCCTGATTGCATTATTTCTTTGTTCAATTTGCAACTCGTGTTTCTCCTGGTTTTTTCCACTCCTTGCAGTTCGTCACATTCTTTCTGCCCGTGCCTTATACGTTCATTGTTCACTGAAAATTTTGACTGTAGATAGAGGTGGAAATCGCAACCTGTCTGTCTGTCTACAAACTCATTCCTTCTTCCTGTGCTTTGATGTCATGTGTCTAGTTTGTGTCCTTTCAACTTACATTTTTCTTTTGTGGAAATCACTTTCTTGTTTTGCAGAAATCAAAATGTTATTTTTGTTTCTTGTGCTTGTGTTCAGCAGATTCACGATCTCTACTACTTTTGCAAGTTGCCATGCCCTACTCACGAACAACTGGTTCATCTTTGCCTCCACAAACACAAACTGCCTCTTCTTTCACTTTTTAAACTCTTCAACTTTGATGTTCGTACCCTTTGCCCAGGGCTTCACCGAATGCTAGCTCTGATACCAATGTTAGTAAGAATCAAAGAGAATGGAAGGTAAACTGACATACTTGTGTGTGTCCGTCTTTTATTAATAAAAAAGAAGTTACATATTCAGGTGAGGTTGTTATATCATTTATGTGAATAACTGAAATACATTAACTAATAGTAAATTAGTTAATGTTTACGTAATACCTTTAATATTTCTTCATTGTAACCATAATCAGGATCAAATTCAGTGATCCATCATCAAGATGAGAATAGAATGATGGCACACTATTCTCAAAGATTGATCTATGTTGTTGTGGATAGGTTCTCAGAGATGGCACACTTCATAGCTTGCAAAAATACTAGTGATGCCACCCATGTTGCAACTTTGTTTTCAAGGAAGTAGTAAGGTTGCATGGTTTGCCTAAGAGCATTGTCTTGGATAGAGAAATGAAAATTGTTGGGCATTTTTGGAGATCTTTATGCGGAGAAAGCTAGGCACAAGGATGAGTTTCAGTTTAGCCTACCATCTCCTAATGGATGGAAAAACTGAGGCTGTGAATAGAAGCCTTAGAAACTTGTTAACATGCTTGGTTTGGAACAAGCCAAGACGATGGGTCTAGCACAAGCTGAGTTTGCTTACAACAATTCAGACAATCAAGTACGGCCAAGAGTTCATTTCAGATTGTGTATGGTTATACCCTAGAGGTGTTGCCGAGTTGAGATACACTGCTATTTGAGTAGAAGTGTTGTAGTGGAAGACCTTGTTGAGTATATGCATGAGATACATCAGCAAATGAAGGAGGTGGAGAAGAGCACAATGAGATGGCAGGTTGATTGTTGATAACTTAGATGGCAGGTTGATTGTTGATAACTTAGATGGTAGGCCGAAGTGCATTTTTCAGAATGTTTCTGGAGTCAACTTCTGCCACCAGGTGCTTAGCAAGTTAATTGTTTCATGGGAATATTGCTTTATAGTTCCAGCCAACAAGAACCTCATCTAGACATTGGGTGTTGCATTCTAATGTATGTTGTTTGCTTCCAATGTTCTGAAGATGTTTTTGTTTCTAAAATATGTAATTGAAGTATGGTGATGTATATAAGGATATACAGTGTGTGGATTTTGTTTCATAATTTTTGACTATGCTAATCACAAGTGCTTTAATCTGATTGTGTTTCAAGTTGAATTTTGATTTCTTCTGCCTCCTAAAAATAAGATTTATCTTTTCCTTTGTATTGAGATTACTCATTCCATGTAGTAAATATTTGATTCTGCGTCATTCATATATTCCCAAAAGAAGAGTTTCAATTCTATAGTTTAAATGGAAATACCTTAACTATGTTTTCTTTGTTTTTATGTTTGCGTATTAATTAATGGAGCAGAAGATTTGCAAGCACTGCTTCCTAGGGGACTTGAAGTCATTGGAGCATTATTTGTAAGTGACACAAAGAGCAGAGACAATGCACTGAAGGCTGGGGATACCTTTTCCAAATTGAGAAGATATCTTCCCCAAATGCAAAATGAGAATTCCTTTGTTACTGGTTCTACAGCCATAAACACAGATGATATAGATTATTTTATATGCATCAAGCAAAAGAGTTTCGTCATAGAAAAATTTGAGTGTGTCATCTACGAAGAGAAACCTGCACAACTCCTATGGGATGATGCATGCCTGCTCTCCTGTCAAATGTCACTCAGTTTACCGGTGTACTTATCAGCGAATAAATCTTCAGGTTTTAATACTTGTCTTTCTATGCTTTTTGAGCAGTGTGGAATTCTTAAAGCATGACTGTCCTTCTATATGCTGATAAATAGTTGATTTCTATATGTTGTTTGCCCATCCTATTTTTTTTTAATTAATTAATAATGAATGCTTTATTTAATTAAAAATGTGTGTTTTTATTACTCTGTTACAAACCCATACCAATGAGGCGATACTTCAAATTTAAATAAAAGTATACTGCTCTGTGTTCTATTGTATCTCTCCAGCAATGTTTTTCTAAGTAAAATGTTGTTTCAAAATAAGACAACCCTTAACCTTCTGTTCTTGTGCATCATAACATTTCAGGTATGAGTATGAATCATAATTAGATCATAAATAACTCATTCCAAGATATACACAAATTTAATGAAGTGAGTAATATTATAGCTTCATTTTTCTGGTAGCAGATTCTGGAGACTAGTTCATTTAGGAGGCCATGATTTATGACTTGGAATGCAGAATTCAATGTTATTTGTTTTGTAGAATGTACATAATGAGATGTTCTTTTGACCATTTGCAGTGCATGCTTTTAAGAAATATTGAGCGAGTTATGATCTGTAAACGTTGATGTACAGAATCTGCCCAACTTCTGCATATTACATTCTTCAGAAGTCAATAAACTGTACACGGCTGATTTCACCACGTAATTTAGTCCTTGAATACCAAGCACCTCTATCCTAGAGCTAATTGTTAGGGATTATAAAATATGTACATTTGCATTTAATGTTTGACCAAAGTGCCTCACTCTAGACTCTTAATGGAAAAAGTCAAATCTGGAATAGGTCTTCTGCCCTTGCTGTTCTAGAAGATTAATTCTAAAGAGATAATGATGACAATGATGTTGAGAGGGAGTTTGATTCAAAATTGGATGTCAGATATGCCCAATTCATGTAATTTACTTGTAAGCACCTTGTAAAAAGGCATTTCTTGTAAAATCACAATAGAATCTATATGTTTTGATGACATATTTGGCTCTCTCTAAAAATACACACTTAAGAAAAACGGCACCCGATTTTAAGTTCGTATGCAATAGTTATGGACCTTAGAAGATTGAAGACATTTTTGGTGATAAAACCACCCTTAAGGACAAAGTGGTGGTTGTGTAATTGTTAGTGGCGGTTACAAGAACTGCCGCGGCGATTTCACAACTGCCGGGCATTCGCGAATCTGCCAGTTTGCGTAAAGCGTCGCTTCCATCACGCGACAACGTAAAACTTTGGTAAGTAATGAATGAGAATGATTCGTCTTCCAAAACGGTTTCTTGGCAGATTCTCATGGCAAGGGCATCTTTGCAGGATTGTTAGGTGTTAGTTATCATGAAAGGATGTAAGAGGAGTTATGGAATTTGGATTCCCATTGTTGTTATAAACAAGTTGGAGTCTTTGTCCATGGTTACATTGGGATTGAGGTTGGTTCTTGTGAGTTGAAGTTAGAGAAGTGTTGGAAAGGTGTTAAACATGTTTTGTGCAAGATTTGGAGAGAGAGAGAAACTTCATCTCCATGAAGGCCATTGATGGCAGTAACTTGTACATTTTGAGTGAATTACATAGTGAAAGGGGAGTGCAATTGCCTCACCCACTGGAGTTTTCTCCCATTTTGGGTTTCTCCAGATAAAATTTGTGTTCACATGTGTTTGCAACTTTCCATACTTCTCATATGTGTGTGTTTGATATTTTGCACATTCATTTACAACTCTTCATAACTTTGTTTGATATACAAATGAGTTATTTTGCAATCTCTTTGTAAGCTAGGAATCACAAGGTCCGTGTTGGTGAAGCCTAGTGTGGAATATCCACCGGCTTACGGATCAGATTGTATCGAGTAGGTTATTCTTTTTTTTTAAAAGTTTTTTCTAACACTTTCCGCAATTTGTGTTAGTTTTTGTTCTTGTGGTGCGTGGTTTGTGTGACTTGTGTTGCAATTTTATGCCCAAGAATCAAGTGCTTGTGGGGAAGGTGACTTGGCTCCTTTGTAAGAAGATATCTCCACCAAGAAGTGGAAGAAATAAGTGAGAAGCATGGCATGCTTTGATGACAAGGAGACCCACATAGCTGAAGAACGGTTTTGCAAGTTGGAGGAGGATGTTGCAAGTATTTCTCTTTCATTAAAGAAGCTTTGGATAGGTTGGGGTCCATATTAGAGACTCTCATGGAGAAGCTTGGTGTTTCGACGGAGGCACTAGAAGCAAATGAGGAGGATGCTCCCAAACATGAGAGGATTGAAGAATCACCCCTTGCCAACCAAGCTCCACCTCCATTCAAGGTTGAGGCAAAGATTGAAATTCAGCCATATGACGATAATTATATTAATGTCCAACAAATGACCACAAAAGTAGGTCAATGGGATTGCATAGTACAATGCTAAAAGAACCAACAAGGAGACCCGAAGGGTCATCCGAACAACAAGAGAGGAGAGAAGAGAAAGGAAAGAAGAAGGAGAAGCAAGGGCCACAATGGCCACAAGAGTGTGATGGATGGAGCCGAAGAAGAGGGGAAAAAGCCCCATCTCCGACACTATCACCTAGCATCCGAGGCCGACTGGAAGTAGTTGGCGATATGCCTGTGTCCTGTAGCTGAAACTATGGAGAGTTTGGAATGTCGGTGTTTGGGAGAAGGACGAGCAAGACGAGCCCTTTGTATCCTCTTGGGCTGACCGTGATCCATGGGGGAGGGCCCCTAACCGAGTGCGATCATGAAAGCCTCTGGACTAGGAGGTGGCATCTCGGGTCCTGACGGATTTGGTCTGGGAATCCATACTGGTGTCAAGATGCCGCTTGGTGCCCCTCTCTGGTGGGAGCACCGTAAAGAAAGATGTGATTTGTCGAGTAACAACCTGTCTGGGAGGAGACTGAAGGGTCTCATTCTGAAGCCTGAGAGCCTCTTGTAGGTAGAGAGCAAGACACCGCTGATCGCAATACCTGAAGAAAGCCGCAAATGACGGATGCTCCCGGAATAGGCAATGGAATCTCCCTCTGATCTCATAGTAGATGGGGCACCTGAAAATGAAGTGTTCCTCCATTTCGACCTCTTGGAGAGAACAAAGTGACAAATCCTCTCTGAGCGGTCCAGCTGGTGGTCCTCCACACGAAGTCTATGAGAGCCCACTCTGAATTGGCCTAGGGATATGCGGAGTGCCTGACCAAAGTGTCGGGAGATATACGTAGGCCGGCTAATAAGCCCATCATTGACCTCAAGGAAATGTGCAACATAGAAAGCCATCTTAGGACGTAATCCACCGGAGGGCTGATCCAAGTGTGTTGGATGAACTACTTGTAAATGTCGTCTCTGATAATTTTGTGCAGATCCTACTTACTCGGTAGGAGATGGCAGGAGCATCCAGGAGTATCTGTATGGTGGGAGGTAGTCCATCTGAATCCCAAAAGAGCCAAGAAGACGCGAGACTCCCGTGTACGTGAATGGGAAACGCGACCACTGTGGTTAGAAAGAGCAATAGCCTTGGAGGAACGATAGGTGAGGTAGAGATACCTATCCTTGCCTCTGAAAGGAATCTGAAAGTCCTCGGATGCGATGCAAAAGCGAAACAAGGCCAAAATAGTCTCTAGTCTAAAAGGGCGAGCCCCAAACTCAGCCAAGAGGATATTGTGTGGAACTGTCTCTTTGCACCTGATGATGCGTCTGAGCATGAGGATCTAGACTCGCTCAACAGTAGCCCAATCAGAATCAAGTAGGGATGGCCCCAAACCTCGGAGCCATAGAGAATCGTGGGCCTCACAAGAGAATCCGAGAGAGACATCTTCGACAAGATGTCCTGAAGTGGTGGCGGAAGCATTGTCTCTCCAAGATTGCCAAAGAGCCATACCCCTTGTTGACGCGGGGCTGAAGAGCAGGTCAAGATTGAAATGGGGCCCGTAAATAAAACTCCCAGGTAAGTGTAGGAGCTAGTGATCTCAATCTCTTCCCCTCTATAGAAGAAATGGAAGTCGAAGTCTCAGCCCATCGAAGATCATGACCTTGTTTTTACCAAGGTTAATCCAAGGGGCTAAGGCGTCCAACTGTCTCTGGAGTCCCTCCACGGAAGAGGCAAGGAGGACTACATCATCCGCGAAAAGGAGAATGTAGATCAGCACCTGGTGAAGAAGGCAACCACCCCCTCTTGGATATGGTCCTTGAGAAATTCCTCCAATTCATCAATATAAATACCAAACAAGGTAGGCGAGAGGGGGCAACCCTATTTAACCCCGATGGTGCTCTGATGAAATCAGAAAAACCGGCAACAGTGTGAAGGCGGCCCAAAACCTCCTCGTACAGGCACATAATGGCGGCAAGAAGAGTTTCAAAAATACCGATGTCTCTAAGTCTATGGAAAAGAGCTTCTCGTGGCACCGAGTCAAAGGCTTTCCGAAAATCCACGAAGCAAAAAAACCCCGAGGAGCGGTGGCATGCCTCCTCAATAATGGCTCGAAGGGTGAGGATGTGGTCGACGGTCTGGTAAGCAGGTCGGAACCCCGCCTGCCCCTTGGCTCTCTGCAATGGTACTGCTCCAGAAACTCAGAAAGCCGCATGTGGAGGACCATGGCATAAAGCTTGGAGAACGTGTGGCCCACCATGATCGTCTTGTAGTTGTTCGGGTCGGAAGTGGGACCCGACTTGTGGATGGGGTGAATGATATGGTGGGACCACGAGTTCAAAAAACCTGTACAAACCACTTGATTGAAGAGGTCCACAAGATAGCTGTTTAGAGTGTCCAAACCGTGCTTGAAGAATTCCACCTGGAAGCCCTCCTCATTTGCAGCCCTACTGCTATTCATGGCTGAAATGGCTTTCTTCACATTCGTGTAAGTAAAAATATGACAGGTAGAGGGAGGGGACACAACCTGGATCTGGGCTGGCCAGGAATGTCGTAAAGGGTGGAAGTATGAGTAAACATGGAGTTGGGATGTAAGTCCTGGGGTAAAGAGGAATGACGGGGAAGAATGGTATGCCAAAAATGTTTAGGGGAGTGTATAAGGGATGCATGGAGCTCAAAGCTCAAAGCGGCGAGATAAAGGTGCGCTTCTTGTGGCGAAGGAGACGACGGTAATCGGACTTGAGAGATGGGAAGGAGGGGAGAGCGTGTGTGAAAGCAAAGTGAAGTTGACGGTGAAGGGCTTTGCAGTCTTCATCGTACCATTGGTTCATGGGGTAGGTTCCTTTATAAGGGAGGGTGGGAGTGAAGTAGGGAAAAAACATAGAGCAACGTCACAAATGGCGGAGGAAAGGGTATCAAACATCAAATCAAAGGAGAGTGAGGAAAATTGGGGTACAAGGGGAAGAAGTCTGGCGAAGGTGAAAAGAAAAGTCTTCAGATCACCCTCATCAAACTTCCAGATGGTATGGGAAGGGGCGTGGGATGGGGTCAGGGATTGGGGGTAACCTGCAAGGAGAAGGAAAGGGTCGCATGGTCAGCAAGGGGAATGGGGGAGACACACAAATGGTGAATATAGGGAATCAAATTGGAAGTAGTCATGATGTAGTCCACCACGCTAGCTCCCCCACCATGAGGTCTGCATGTGAAGAAGCGGGAGTCAAGGAACACAAAATGCCATTCAGGATCAGCAGATCATGAGATCCCCCATCTGTAGGAGGTGTCAACCGTATGACGTCAAAGGTCCTGCCATATCCTCTGAATCCCGCTGAAAGCCAACTAAATCAGGGTCCACCTCGGACGTACAGAGCACGTCATCAGTCTTGTCGTGTAGGGGAACCTGGAGGTTTCTGGTACGTGCATTAAAGTCTCCCAAAACGATGACCTCCCCACTCGCTGAATACTGAGAAATGCCTATATAGAGGTCGAAGAAGGGGTCCCGTCTGCAGGCCATTATGAATGGCAAAAGAAGAGGGCTGGGGAAAATAACAGACTGCAATGAAGATATCTCTGAGGTGAGATGAGGTCCGCTTGATCCTAATCCAAAGAAAGCGGGCAAACTCGTCCTCTGCGGCCACGGAAATCCTGCTCCGAAGTGTATCCTGACCAGGAAAGCAACCCCGCCAGATCCTCTAACCCCTCCGGAACTCCGAGTCTCCTGTTTGCAAACCGAGAGCCAATAGTATCCTTTGATGTCCGAGAGAGGGTGAACAAGGCTCGCATGAGTCTCAGTGACAAAGAGGAGGTCTGAAAGACCTAGAACATCATAAAGAATACTCAAGAAGACCAATAGGACCCGTTCCCATTCCAGCATGTAATGGAGATGCCCTTGTTCTGACGCCTCTCCCACGGGACCGGACTCGGGACCCAAGCCGGAGAAAAGAATCTTGAATGATAGACCCAGGTTGTGAATTATCTTGCCATTTCCCGCTTTCCTAGCTGCCATAACAATTTCGCGGGATTTCTTGAGTTCGGCCACCTATTCTCTGGTGAGGTCTTCATCGAGGAAGACCTTATTGGGAGAGAGAATAGCTTGTGCTTGGCTCGAGTGCCCTGAGCTTGTCATCCGCTGATTTGAAGCGGAGAAAAAGGGTGGAATCCTGTCCGAGCCAAGCTCTATCAAGTGCGCATCATCAGGCAGCCCCAAACTCCCTGTGATAAAATCTGATGCAATGGCCAAGGGGTCCAGAAGGAGGGGGTGTGGCAGCCCTCACACCTTGAGATTAAGCTCCCTGGCCCGTTTAGTTCTCTCCTCAACCAGTTTAGCTTGCACAACTTCTTCCACCGTTGCCAGGGGGTGTTTTTGTCTTTACCCTTCACAACTTGGACCCATGCGTTCGCTTGTTTTTTGAGATTTTCATGCTGATTCGAGATTTCCTCTTGTTTGTGTTTGAGGTCTGAGATTTCAGCCTGTAGTTGATCATTGGCCGTGGTAGGTTTGGTATGTGCGTTGGTGTTTGCAAGTTGTCTCCGCAAAGAGATGTTGTCCGCCTCAACCTTCTCCATCCGTGACGTAAGCTCGAAAACCTCGATGCGGAGAGGAAAGATTTATTGTTTTGCAATATCATAGTCAAAAGCAAGGAGAAAGTGTACAGTATACTAGTGTGTTTCGGAAGATGGCGGTGCAAATGGGTCAAGACACCCTTGATCATGACATCTTGATGAAGTATGTTGGAGGGCTGCATAGGTCACTTGAGGAGGCTAGTGTTGCTAGCTAAGCCCAAGGATCTTGATGAGGCTTGTTCTCAAGCTCATTACCTTGAGATGGATGAAGATAAGGGATTCATTTACCTCTTCAGATGATGATAAGGAAGGTGAGTTGAATGCTACTTCTTTTTCTAACAGAGAATGTGTAAAGTATTGTGGGCATTGTGATATGGATAGTCATGACCAACAATCTTTGAAGGATGTGGAAACCACATCAAGAACATGGAAAAGGTGGACATCAATCCATGGAGTTGAGCATTTGTGTTAGCTGGTACTTCCATGTAAGGGGTGTTAAAGGAGTCTCCAAAAATGTAGAACAAGGCATGCCAACATGGATTGAGCATAGTTTCCTTGTTAAGGACAAGGTATGGCTGCACTTGAGTAAAGGAAGAGTCAAAAGTAAAACTAAGAGCTAAGCCTCTTAGGATACATTATTAAATTGGGTATGTCTCTTCTATATAGAATAATATTCTGTTTTGAATACTGCAAGTTTATGTTTTTGGTGTCACCCAGATTTCATCCTGAAATCTGCGACTACCCTATCCGAAAATTTTTCGTACTTTTAAAATAATGGGTCGTTTTGTGTTTTTATTGCCTGAAAGTTCTTGTATTGCGTCAAGATATTCCCAAAGAGCCATATTAGCCTTTTTCGCCAAATACCCAGATGCCCAAAGTTGTTATATTCTGTCGTCGGGATTTGTCTGCGGGAAATTTGTATTTAATTATTTTGAGCCCCGTATGAGGCTATTTGCGCTCCGTTTTAACTCTATTATGAGCGAATATGTTATTATTCCTATGTGCCAGAAGGGTTTTAACTTGGAATAAGTTTTGGGCTTTATTTGTAACTTTTGGCAATTTTTCGTGTTTTTGTGGTGTCCCGTTTCGTTTTCTGTGAAATTTCTTTGAACAATTCCTTTCTTAGGTAAACCCGATTTTTGGCCCGAGCAAATTGGAAAACATATACGCACATTATGCCCGGAGGAAGTCGCCATCGAGGTCCGGATCACTGGGAAAAAGCGAAGTCGTGCACAAAAAAGCCCCTGTGGGGATGGGCGCATTTTTGGAAAACAAAGGATTTAAGCTGCAATGGGAAAAATAGAAGCCGCAGTGGGGGGGAATTTTATATCTGCTGCAGGTACTTTTCCGTGTTATAAAATTCACTTAAGTCAGCAGCGGGGAAAATTAGAAGCGGCGGGCGGGTGGGATTTTATTGCACGCCTAAGCAGGTACTTTTTCCCGTGTTATAAAATTCACTTAAGGCTGCAGGTGGGAAAATTAGAAGCGCGGTGGTGGGATTTTATTGCTGCCTTGCAGGTACTTTTTTTCCCGTGATAGAAAATTCACTTAAGTTGCGGTGGGAAAATTAGAAGCAACGGGCGGTGGGAATTTATTGCACCGCCTTGCGGTAAAAATTCCCATGGTGAAATAAAATAAAAGTGACTTAAGTGAAATCATGAGATTTTATTGCACGCTTGCGGGTAAATAATCCCATTGTCAAAGTCAAATCACTTAAGTGGATCATGGGATTTCCGGGGCTGCCTTGCAGGGTAAAGAATCCCATTGTCGAAAATTCTTAAAAATAGAATTCTATTATGCAAAAAAGTGCGACCCACCTTGGGTGAATAATAATGCATTAAATAAATATTTGATAATATTTATTCACCCAATTTTGGCACCTAGGCTTGTGGAAAAGTCAACAAAAGCAAAGGGGAATAAATCAATTGGAAATAGAATTCCAAAATTAAATAAATTTAATTTATTTAATGCAGCCCCTTTTGAGAAGGAATTAATACTTTTTAAAGTATTAAATGATTATATTAATTCCTATTTTCAGTGGCTATGGTCAAAGCACATTGTGAAGCTTAAGTGAAGTGAAGTGTGGATGATTAAATTGAATTAATTTAATTTATTGGATGGTTGTCCTTAAACATGCTATATTTAAAAGAGAATAGCATGATTTTTTTAATTAATTAATTGCCTTTAATTGTTAGGGCAATTATTAATTATAGAATTGTGAGGGTTATATAAGCATGGGCAGCCATATGGGTGAATTATTTAATTCATAGGTAAAGAATTGCAGCTAAGAGGAAAAGTGCGCCCCCATTTGAAGAAGGATTTTGCTCAGGCAAGGTGGAAACAAGGCTAAAAGCTTCCAAATTTGGCACATGCTTTGAAGGAGGTTGATCTTTGTCTGCATAATTGTTTGCATAGGTGTTACAGAGCTCAGGTGTTGTTGAAAGGATTCATGCTCTCTTTATGTGCAAATTAAACACCATTTTTGGGGCAGCAGACTTGAAAAGTGCAGATTTTTACAATTAAAATTCACTCTTCATGCTCCGGTGGCCATTTTTGTCTGAATAAACTGCAGGAATTCATTACAGGTGCTTTACAAAGGAAAAGGAGTTTTTATCAATGTCCAATACATTGCATATATCCTCCGAATCTGAAGAATTATCCAGATCTACACCAGTATTGAAGAAATCCGGCCAAGTAAGAAGAAAAAGAATTATTCAGACAAAGATAGACAAAGCTATGGCGAAGAAAGATGAAAAAGAAAGCACAACAGAGTTATGCATCACTTCTAAATTTGCAGCTACTGAAGACACGGATCTAGGCTCGAAACCTCTTGCTGAATTGATAGACATATCCAAGCAAAAAAGACTTCACTCATGCATGCAGCAGAAACTTCACTCATGCGCGCAGATTAAAAGCAGTGGAATTATTCGAGTTGAAGTTTTTCCATCCACAGTCCAGTTGCCAGAGTTTGTTATGCAGGTGCAGATCCATATCCAGATGCAGATGCATATCCAGATGCAAATGCAAATCCATATGCAGATCCAGATCCAGATCTCATAGTTGCAAAAGCTTCCGGCACAAAGGCTTCATCCTCTTGTTTCAAATGCAGCCCGTGAAGAAGTCAGTGCGTGGAAAATTCCTTCCAAGATCCTGTGCATGTGCTCTCATCTTCCAGTTGAAGCTTTCATTGAATTTTCATTCATCCAAAGTGCTTTCCAGGATTTTTAATTGCTCATATGCAATTAAAAATAAGGATGATGAGTTATCTACGGCAAACAATGCATTGATGCATGTACTGGAGAAGAACTGCAAAAGCTTCAAGGATAAAAGAGAAGACAAGGCGAAGGCAAAATTCCAGCTTGCTTCCAATTCCAACTGCTTGCAATTCCAGCTTGTTTCCAGATCCAGCCGCTTCAAGATCCAACTAATTCCAGCTTGTTTCCAGATCCAGTTTGAATCAGCTGCATGCAAACATGAAAAAGGACAAAGTCAGCTTTCCTCTTCCTTCTTCTTTCCTTCGACAAAGTAATTGAGTGATCAATTAAATTATACAACTTAAAGTGATTGGTTTAAAAGCCATTACTTGAAGAAGTCAACTACTTGGAGATAGGTGGCAGGCATGCAAAATAGAAAGTTCTATTTTCAGTTGCAAATCATACATGTCATGCAAAGAGGAATTCCAGGAGGGAGATTGTCAGTTGTTTCTTCTCCGACTTCCACATGTGCTAGTTCAACTAAAGCTTCCAACTTGTAATTGCCCCTCTACATTCTATAAGTAGAGGAAGAACCTTCGGTTAATCGATCAGAATTTGTAAGCAGCAATCCTGTGTTCTAGACTTTGTGCTGAACCCTTGAGAGCAACTTGGAGCAAAGGAATACAAAGGAGCAGGTTTCCGGAGAACTTTGTGTCACGGTGTACTGTGTTTCTTGCTTTGAATCTTAGATCTCTTGATAAACTTTGTGTTATTTTAGATCTAGATCTAGCGCTTCCTTTGTTTTATAATTCTGTGTGTTCATATCTATTAAGTTTCTTCTATGTGCATGCAATTAGCTCTGCTATCTACTAATTGGGATGCACATCTTCCCCATTTCTTCTCTGTATTTCCTTTACTTCCTTCTTCTATAAAATACTTCCTTTCTTGAACAGCTGCTTACTTGCTGCAAAACTTCTTAGTTATGGTTCATGAACTAAGTGGTTAAAGTAAAACCCCTGATAGATAATAACACATTTATATTGACAAATCGACACGACAGACCTCACCGGTTAAATGAGGGAGATTTATCTCATGACTTGCCTAGGTTTGATGCTATGCAGAAAATCTAGCCAACAATTTTTTTAAATCCTTCCATGCTCAACATTGAAGTAAAATCCCTTTTTTTCTCCTAATGGCCAAAAGGAGTTGGATGATAATGTTGTGTTATAATTGAAGGAAAGAGCGTTAAGAAGAGGAGAGCAAGCGGATGGGAGTTGGATTGAATAAAACTTCCAAGCAGATCTTGTATATGCTAGAAAAGATTAGTGGTGTGAGTGTGAGAAAACAACTAAATTGCTTTCCTATTCTAATCCTTCCAAACAATACTTCAGATAGAGCAATAGATGGAAAGGGGAGAGATTCAATACCTGCACTTACCAAGAAGATGCAATGCTCCTCCTTTGTTGTGTTGGATTTGCTCTTGGATTGGTGTTGATTGCTTGATTTGGTGGAGAAACATGGGTAGCACCCCCTTGATTGCCTTGGATTTCTTGATGAAGGATGATGGATTGATAGATTGGATTGGAGATGGATTGAAGATTATGGATGATTGATGAAATAAAATGGCAGAGATTTGTTATGGATTCTATGTGTTCTTTTCCATCTAGCTCTCATGGAGGAGGAGAGCTCAATTTATAGCTTGTGGGAGAGAAAATGGAGGGTGAAGATCCATCCAAGTAGGATGAGGATCAATGGTTAGAAATTGAGGAGAGGATTGGAGGATTCTAGAATGGAGAATTCTAGAATTTGAATTCAAAATTCCATGGAGGGAAGAAGCTTCCATTGAATTTAAAATTCAATGGAAGGAGAAGTTTAGAGAGGCTTCTAGAAATAGAAGCCTCTAGATTTAGAGGTGGAGGATGTGATTAGTTTAGGATTAGGTTAGGTTAATAAAAGATGATTAGGGAGAGATTACATGGAGAGGCTAGGTGTAGGTAGGTGTAGAGTAGGTGGGTGTAGGAATATTAAATTCCTAGAAAATGTTAATAAGGATTAAGATAGGATAATAGGATATAATAATGAATTAAAGGGATTAATGATAAGATGGGATATTAGATAAATGATAAAGGGTATAAGGGATTAATAATTAATCTTGTGATTAATTATTATAGGGATTTAGATAGTGATGATGTTAGGATATTTGTGGGACAAATTAATCGTAATTAATTATGTTGACATTTTAGATGTCTACAGATCCAAATGACATTTGATTAGAGATGGGCTTGCGAGCAGCTCTAATGGAAGGCTACATAGCTGGATGGTTGAGTTTAGTAGACCTTCTTCTTGAAAAGGTGAATGTTGGAGTTCACAAAAGGCAACTTCAAGAGAGGGAAAAGATGTGGGAGGAAATTTCCTCATTGAAACAGTTCCTGAAGGTTTTAGGGACTTAAAAATGTGAGGGAGTTTCATAGTGATAGACAATGACACAAATGATTCCTCTATATCATGGGATGTTAGGATGTTTGATGATACTAGCATCTCATCATTTCGACTTTCAAATTTCATTAGCCCATGCTCTTTAGGGGTTCTTATCACCCCCCACATGGCTCTTTGTATTGTTACAAAACCACACGGGTCAGGGGATTAACCACGTTGGCTTTAACCCTCGTTTACTTTCAATGCTTTTGTTCTTTTATGTAGTTGTTCCTCGGGTCTTTTTACCCTAGCACTTACAATTGTAATTAGGTGTATTCTTAAGTCCCATTGACCTACTTTTGATCATTTGTAGACATTAATATAATTTCTTTCTTTCTCAGAATCTGTGGATAAAATTGCAGGCAGACTTGTTTTCATGTTGTTTTTAAGGACAGATTCCACTCTCATACAAGACAAAGGTACACATTTGATTCTTAAGGAGATTGCCAAAACCATGGATGGACCCTTCAAAACTTTTGTTTGTTTGTGTGTTTCTTCTTTCTATAATCTCCGCTGTAGGATCCAGCCAAGAATGATTTGTAAGAGGATCCTGTAAAGATCTGAGAATTCTAAAAAAATTGATTGAGATTTGACATCTGATTTACAAGGAACCACATAGTTTCCAGTAACTTAATCTTTTCATCGTTGCACTATTGTATGTTTGTTGTTTAAGATTTGGGATATTTTGTTCTCATCTTTGCCTCTTTTTGGAGCAGACAGAGATTGAGATGCACTACCTGTTCTCATCAATGTACGTTTTTTCCTATATGTCCATTAGCTGACTGGTTTTCCCATTTTTCTTTTCTGGGTATTCAATTGCCAGAAATGTGTCTAATTGAGAATACCCCTTTTAAATGATGTGCAAATATTATACTTGAATTGTTGTTCAGTGCTTTTCTGAGTTCCAGCATGAAGGTGATTGTAGTTGAAGACTTGTTCTGTTAGGAAATTGTAAATCCTCTCTGTAGTTTCTGACCTTAATCTTCTGGTTTTAGATATAACTGCTTGATCGTGTTCTTGAGACAGTAAATATATAGAAAATTACTTATTTTAAGACAATTATATATTGTGTTAAAAACTTACATATCTGTGAGATCAATTCTGTATCTAGATATCATGTATATGCTTTTATAAGCCAACTTCTATAGTTCAATATGTAAGGTATTTGTAACTTGTTGCTAAATTTTTACTTGGAATTTAATTTTGTGAAAAAATTCTGACATTTGTGATAATTTTGTATGCATTTATGAGTATGTCCAACATTGCAACACATTTTGTCTGTGCTAGAATATATGTTCACTTGGACTTTCTTCTTATTTTACAGAGGAACAATTTTCACTAGTGGTTGAAGAATTTGCTGCTAATCTTAAAGGACCAAGAGCTGTATTTCAGGCAGAGAAAGCAACCAGTCAGTCTGAAGAATGCTTGCCTGTCTTAGTGCAATGTATGGAATTAAATGACGTTGCACTGGAATATAATTTCGAGCCTATGAAAAGGAATATTGGAAATTGGAATGCACGTTCCTTGCCTTGCTCAAGCTTGTGTGTAACTAATAAACATGTTTTGTCAGTGTCTGGAGTAGAGGTAAGAAGAGATTCAGAGTATTTAGGACTTGTCTTGTATGAGTTTGATCAATATTGCCTAGCAAGATTGTGCAAGTTAGATTGATGTTTGTAAACCTTTCTTGGCATTGCACAAGGTGTTTGATATTTTCCTTTTCCTAAGCACACATATTATTTGCGATTGCTATAGCAGGACTTCTTAAATTTATTTATTTTGCTAAGGGTAAGCACTTCTGACCATAGCAACAATTGACAACATTTTCACATATCCAGTTAACATTATGCCTATGAAAATTGAACCTAAGTGGGGCTGGAAACTCTCCACCCATTTAACTACTCGACCTACATATCATTGTTTTAATCATTTCCTTGGATTTTTACATTATTATTTTTCTTGGGCCAGATAAAAGCTTTCTGTGATGTATGGCTTTAGAATCATTCTCAAGATTTTGTTTTTGTTTTTCTGATTTCACAGATTCCAGAGCCAATAAAGATAACAGTTCTTCTTCATCAGTCAAGTCATAATCTTAAAGCTTGTGCACCTCGGGTAGATTATATTCCAGGTAGTTTTTCATACTTGTGGCATTTAGAACACTGTGACTGTATGTAGCTATCACTAGTTATCTTTTTGTTCTTTTACCAATAAGATAAAAGGGATGATAAATTTTGTATCCAACATAATACAATGCTCACAGCAGAAATTCCACAGCCCAAGTTCTGTTCTCAATTAAAGCAGTCATACTGACATACTCTTTGGGGTTGCAGCTAAGGAAGATGTAAGGGTTATAATAGTAACAGTGAAATTAGACACAGTGTGCCTTGCCTCAAGGGAACTCTCTTTATTAGATGCAGTTTCAAAGTTGTTAGTACCGGGATTGATTGACCAGCTAAAGGCTATGCGGAAAGCAGCAGATACAAAAACCAGAAAACCAAAGGTACAGAGGCTTCATCCTGGAGATAGCATTGAGAGAAGTAGTCATATAACAAATCTGTCATTAGAGGTCTTAGTAGGATCAAGGGACATGAAGTGTGCATCATTTTTTTGAAAATAATAATAAATATGATCTATTCTTTTGTGCAGCTGAGCGTATATCATTTTGTCCTCCAGGATTCCTGCATCCTGTAACAGTCATATATGATCTTAGCTATGGTGAAACTGAAACAAAACAAGGTAAAGGGTAACTAAGTGACAAGCAAGCATAGAATGGAAGCACTGCAAAAAATTAATTCCCTTTTTCAACATTATTTTTACTTTATCACTATGGCTAGTGTGGATAATACTTTTATGCACATATGCATTATCATGAGATGTAGATGATTTATTCTAGGGCGTTTTCCCACTAACACCCCATATGACATTGCATATTGCATATGTAATTTTGCATGTCTTGATAAACATTGGGGTGGGCTGTTTTGCATTTTTCTTTAAGATAGTTTAACACTTTTGACTGGAGCTTAGAACCAGGGGATTGATGGGATACCACCTGCTTACAACCAAAACAACACACTAACCAACAACCAAACCAGGCCAACAAAAACCACTAAGGCCTGCAGATCAGAGAAGAAGATACAAAAAACACTGACAACTACTATTTTACATGTGCAGAATAGTAATTATGCAGGTTTTCATGATGCCCTTTCTTTCCTTTTTTCTTCTTGACCTCTTGCCATACGTTCTAGTCAGAAGCAACTACCAGCATGAGATTGTCAGAGGAATCTGGGTGCTGCTCCTGATCCAAATCTGATTTATCCAATTTGTGACCGCACTTAATTCCACCAACTGCTGACTTATTAAGATCTCCCCTGTTCAAGGGGGCTGTAAAGTCCATGCTCTTGGAGTCCTTCCTTAAATTTGCAGAGGATGGCTCGCCATGAGCCTTTGATTGCTCCTCCTTACTCGCCGTGTTCGGAAATGGACTACTCCATCCTCCTTTGTTTGGTGGATTCTTTCTTCGTTGATTCTTCTTGCCTTGGGGGCAACCAACCTGTAAGTGACTTGGAATTCGACATAACCGACACCTAAATGTTGTATTTTCATAATCCAAGATTTGGATATGTTGATACTTACCTATTTTCAATAGGATCTTATCAGGCAGCCCCTTGCTAAGATCAATTTCTGCGCAGAGTCTGGTGAAGGATCGAATACCTGCCTCCTCCCTAGATGAATCTACCTTTAGGAATATGCCCAAAGCATTTCCTATATCTTCCATAGCACTCCAAAGATGCACTGGGAGATTCGGAAAGACGAACCCACACTGGCATTTTAGAAACGATGAGAGTATTCGGGTCGAACTCAGGAAACCACGACGAAAGGAATAATCCGGCATTGCCCCAAAACCATGGACCATTTGAAAGACATTTATGGTAATCTTCTGCCTCCTCAAAATGTACCACAAAGAAACCCTTGGAGCAAAAGGAGATTTCACAATTTTTGGACCAGTTATCGGAGACCCACTGGGATAGGGTGGAGGAAGCCGACCACAAACCGTTGAATCTACCGATGACCGCTAACTGTGACAGAGATAAAAGATGGGCACACACATCCGGTTTATTCAGACTCAACATCGGCATCTCCTCTACAAGATCCACTATATAAGCTTGAGTGCCGACGGATTCGAAACTTTTTGCTCCATTGCTACCTTAAAAGAGGCAAATCTGGGAACATTTGTCTTGGAGGGAATCCCCCTTTACCCTTCTCTCCGTTTTCTGCCTTACCCCCAGATTGCTCTGCCACACTCGGGCCACCGTTCGTTTCTCCGTTGCTGATTGCCGCGGATGCCGACCAGGGACCACCGCTAGGGTTTCCTACCTTCCTTCGCTGCCATTCCTCCGTCCTTTCCGGCCAGATCAGTTTAGTCTCCAGGCTGTTTTGCAAAATTTAATTTGGCCTTGTATATGCATTTATGCAAAATATTTACACTTGATGATTACATGTTTAAAATAGTGTGGATGGATTTTAGTACATGTGTGGAGGCATAAGGGAGAGTTACATAGGCAGTAAATCTAGGTGGTTGTGGAGGGACAATCCCGAGCTTGGCATGGCACTAACTTCACAATCCCTAGGGGCATGACCTCTATTCTTTTCTAATGTTACCTGGGTATGGGTACACATGGTATGGTTATGGAGTACTTGTTTCAGAATCCAAAGCTTGGGTGTATGAGTACATGGATGGGTTTGTGTGTACTGCATAGAGTTTTCTCAAAAAAGTAAAAAATATGTAGATGTCCATACATTACAAAAATTAGTTATTCAAACTTTTTAAATAATTTTAGAAATGATAATGACCATTGAACAGTAAAGACAGAATCTAAACTTATAAGTAACGGAGTTGTCAATGTCTCATATATCAAATGGGAAATACATTAGAAATATAAGATTCAAACTCAAAGTTACAAAGTAGGAGTGTTCAACAATAGAACAGTAGAAGATGGATCCTCATCAACATCATCTTCACCAACTGCTGAAGAAACTGATAACTCTGAAGCTCTGGTAGTTCCTCTATGATCCTAATCGATTATCCTATGGATTAGCTCAATTTATCACACATCTTGTTTTTTTATATATTTAAAAAAGGCTGTTGGTATTGAATGGAAAACTACATTTCTTGACTTTCTGTGAACCTTCTGAATATGCATCTGTATAGCCACTTAACTAAAAATCTAGGTTACTTTAGGCGCGAGGAGCGGGAGCGGGAGCGGCTTGGAGAGCGGCCAGGCAGGTCTGGATACGGCTGGATACTTCTGCAGCCGTACCCAGCCGTTTCCTGCCGTTCCTGGCCCAAAACTGATTTTTTTTTTTTTTTTTGAAAGTTCTTTTTAATTCTGGTTTAAATTTAATATATCATTACAGCAAAATTACAGTTTTCACAGCAACATTATTCTACAGAAGGTATAGTTTAAATTTAATATATCATTACAGCAGAAATTACAGTTTTCACAGCACCATTATTCTACAAGGCATATTTTAAATTTAATATATCATTACAGCAGAAATTACTGTTTTCGCAACACCATTATTCTACATAAAGTACCAAGTACAAGCCATCATAAACATGGATAAAAATAGCATGTATGAGATAAATCATAAATGTAATAAACACCTCAACTAGATATGATAGGGACAATTGAAATTATGAATGTATGAATAGTTTGTTGTGGCTATTTAGCTTGTTTTGTTTTTCATATGCATAACATGTGGTTAATTCTTATTTAGAAGGCTGAAATTTATATATTTTTTAATTTTTATATAGTTTTTGTACTGCCGTATCCTACGCCGTATCCAGGGTCAAATTTTTTTGCCGTTTCGCGTATTGGATACTCCGCTCCGCTCCCGTATCCAAAGCGTTTGAGCTAAAAATCATTCTTTTCAAATAGGATGCCAAAATTCAGGGTACCTTTGGCTTTGATATGCCTACGAATTCATTGAGTTTTATTCCAACATATCATCTTTGGAAAATTCAAAAATCTAGGATAGCATATCTGTGATAAAGTTGATATCAGGCATGGTAGTTGTCGGATAAATCAAACTCCCAACAAATACTTTGTAGTGCTTCTCATAGAATTTCCATGATTTCTCTTCCTTCAACAACTTCAGCCGAACATCCATGGGTGTAAAAAGAGGATTGCAGAGTTCAATTTAAATTTTGCAAGCATCTCTGAGTCATACTTTGACTGAAATAAAAATGATTTGTTTTTCATGCCAGACTTGGATTCCAAAGCAATAGTGCAATAATCCTAGGCCAGTTATTGCAAAATTTCTGTTGAAGTTTGCCTTTTCTTCTTCAATGATCTTGAAATTGTTACCTATAGTGATCAGATCAGCAACATAAATTACAAAGATAACAATATCACCCTTGTTTATCATCACATACAAATTTTGCATCTGAATATTCTGCTTGAAATGGAAAGATCCCATATACTTATTATATTGATAAACTAGGCTTAGGAGCTTATTTCAAGCCATATACATATTTCAATCTTTGCTTACCTTTCGTCACAAATTCCTTTGGCTGCACCATACTAGTTTTACGCGGGGACATGCACCCCCATCCCCAAACCGTCCTAGGCGTCCAGGGCGTTTTGGGGACGGGGGACGGGGATGAATAATCCTCCCCTCACGTCTTGGATGTCCGGGACATCCCCAAGCCATCTAGGACGTCTAGGGGACTTGGGGATGGAGATGAAATGCCCCCCCATGTCCCGGACGTCCGGATGACACTGGGACTTGGGGATGGGGACAAAATCCCCCTGCATCTTGCACTACACAAAAATTAAGGTGACGTCCATTGAATTCGGGGATGTACTTTGGACGTCTTGGGTTCTTTGAAACTTAAAGGATGCCGTAGGGGACACTTTGTGACTTCCCTTGGATGGTCGAGGAATGTCCCAGTGTCCCCTACGTCCTAAAGAATGTTTACAATGCAAAAAAACTCTTTTAAAAAGTTTGAAACTTATTATTATCATTAACTAAAAACTTATTATTCAACCCTAACCCTAAAAGGCTCATTGTAAGCGCACCAAGAGCAAAGAGCAACACTCATTGTAATCACACAAAGAGCAAAGAGCAAAAGAGCAAGGAGCAAGAGGTATGTACAATGATCCTTTGCTTGTTTTTTTAAATTTCCAAATGCAAACTTCAAAGTTCAAAGTGGGTTAAACAAGGAGGGTATTGCTGTTTTTTTGAAACTTCTAAGTGCATACATTGTATTTTTTTTTTTTAATTTTATTTCTACATGCAAGCAGCAAAATGGGTTAAACAAGGGAGGGTATTGTTGTTTATTTTAAATTTCAAAGTGCATACATCGCTATTATTTTTTTCCTATTTCCATATGCAAGCAACAAAATGGGTTAAGCAAGGAAGACGGTTTCTTTTGAATTACAAAGTACATACATTGTTTTTTTGTTTTTTTTTTTAAATTTCCGAATGCAAGCAACAAAATGGGTTAAACAAGGGAGGAGGCATTGTTGTTATTTTTAAATTTCAAAGTGCAAACATTGTTTTTTTTTCAATAAAAAATTCCAATTGCAAAATGGGTTAAAGAAAGGCATTTGCTATGTTAAATAACAGCTTTTGCCATTTGTGCATTGTTGTTTTTATTATTTCTAAATGCAAGCATGGTTAAAATTAAAAAACTTAAACAAGGGTGTTGTTTTTTTAATTTCCAAATGCAAAGTGTGTTAAAAACTTTAAAATGTATAGTTATATTTATGCTTTAATTATTGTAGCTCCAAAATGAGTTCAAACGAGTATGAAGTGAATGTGAGATTGAAATGAGTAATGAGATGGGTGGGGGTGTGCACGTAGAAAAAACAACGATAGTTCACATGGGAGTGTTGACAAATTTAGCTCCCAAAATGATGTTGAACAAATATGTTGGAGGATTGTTTGAAAAAAGTATTGACACAATTTACTCAAATTGTTGAGGGTCCTAGATCAAACATTTCAAGGGGGACTAAAACATGGAAGTGCAATATATGCTCATTGACTTGGTCGGGTAGCATTACTAGGTTGAATGCACACTTATTGTACATCTTGGGGGAAGGTATTAGCTTGTGGACAACTATTAGTTGAAAATAGGGCAAAATTGGTGGGATTGTATAATGGAGGTACGATAGAAAAGTTCTAGTAGTTCGTATTGTTGGTGGCACCCCTTCTAGTTCTCACTCCCAAGAGAACTTTTAGGAGTGGTTTCTCAAATACTCTCAACAACTTATGAGGTGATTGAAGTGGATGCTTTTGTTAGTAGGGGGAAGAGGAAGTTCATGGCCTCCAATCCTGTTGTGGACATGTACGATACAAAGGCTAGGGAAGAGGCTGCTGATGCCATCAGAAAATTCTTTTATGCCATTGACATCTCATTTTATGTTGCTTTCTCTCCTTATTACAAGGAGGCTATAACTAAGGTAGCCATAGCAAGTGTAAGTTATGTGCCCCCATGAGACATGAAGTTGAGGACCGTAATCTTGGATAGGAACTATTACAAGGTTAACTTCGATGGAAGAAATGAGGTGCACATGGGTCTCTCACGGTTGCGTCATCATCATGGATGGATATTTAGACACCACCCACTCATAAATATCATTGTGTCATGTAGAGAGGGTCCTTTTTTTAGGGAAATTGACTATTTAGGAAAGGATGTAGAGTTCCAATTCACCATTTTGCGAGATTCCATTGAAGAGATTGGCCTGCTAACGTTATACAACATATTATAGATGCGGTTTATGTGTACGGGGAGTAGGTAAGGTCTTTGAGGCTCACTTATCAACATACATTTTAGACCCCATTATGCGTGCGTGCCATGAGCAATGCACTTAAAGAAATTGGAAAAATTGATTGGCTCAAAAGTGTAGTGGTAGATGCTAGAGAGGTGCAGATGTTCATCTGCAACCACCATATATTATTGGCACTCTTTCGCAATTTTTCAAGGAATTCCTCAAGATAGCGGACATACGTTTTCCATCTTTCTTTATTTTGTTGGATAGGCTAAATTGCAAGATTTCTTGCAATTTATGGTCATGACATCAAAGTGGTCTAGGTGGGATGGGTCCAAGACAAAGCAAGGAAAGAAGGTGATAGTAGTGGTGGTAAGAGAGACATTTTGGATAGATGTGAGATACATTTCATTCAGTGTATCTTCTGTTTTCAGTGTGATAAAATATGGGGATTTTGATAGCCCTAACCTCGGTGATATATACAAGTGTATTGACAGTATGCTTGGCCAAATGAATGTTACTATTCGGGTAAGGACCCCACCTTGAAGTTCTACCATCACCATGTTTGGCCCACATTGAGTGGAGGTGGGAGAAGTTGAACACCCCTTTACACATGGTTGCATATGAGCTAAATCCAAGTCGTATCATGAGAAGCTTGGTAGGGTTGTCCTTGTAGATGATGAGGCGAGGAAGGGTTTCTTGAAAGCCCTAAAAAAATGTATAATGCAAAGGATGGTTCATGATTCAAAATTGATTAGCTCAAGTTTGTTTATCTTGAAGGCTACAAAACTTCGGCAAAAATAGACAAGGGCACATCGGCACAAGAGAGTCCAGTTAGTTAGTGGTGATTGTAGAAGAAGATATTTCAACGTCCACGAGGCTACCAAAGACAACCTATGGGACAACAAAACTTGCTAAATATCTTTCGGGATTCAATCTCCTGTTGATGAGTTTGAGAATCAACTCTCCTGTTTTTCAACCATATTCTTGTTGAAAATATCTTGAAAGGATGCAGTAGCCACCGTGCTAGCAAACGGGCCCTAATGTCATTATAAGCATTACATTCCAACATGAAATGTTTCTTTGACTCCACTACACCAAATGTGTAAAAGACACATTCTATCTTCCCATGCCTCTTTAGGTCTTTTCCATCTTCCTGTTTCACACCGAAGACGATGTGAATTAGTTCTCAATTGAGCTATGAAGATCTTTGCTTTCCACGGGATATTAGCCCCTATAAAAGCCTTTTGTTGATGATCACATGTAGAGTTAAATTCCTCCAAATAATACCTCTTCTTTCTTCGTAAAGGTTTTCTCCACATAACTTGGCGGAATTTACCTATAACAAAAGTTTTTATCTTTTGGCTATTATTAGGACATGCATTAAAGTAAATGTTCCATTTTTTAAGCCATTTGTTGTTTTGATTCATCCATGACTTCTTTCTTTTCTCCAAAAACTCATTGAGGACAACCTTAGGCCATCTACTACCTTCCATTTGCTCGATCCTTTTTAAATATGTTATGAGACGAACCATAACAATAACTTCTAGAGGTACAACCCCTGTTTCAGCTAGAAGAATCTCATATGGGACCGAGATCTTTAATTTGAACTTGCTAGTAATCATGCTTTTTTGAATCCTCTCAAATTGTTTCCACCTTGAGTTTGAAATGTTGCTAGCCCAAACCTCACATCCATAAAACACCGCTAGAGTTACTAAAAGCCCAAACAAAGTCTGCATAGTTTTCCAATCCCATAATTCCACCTCTCTGCATTTGTTTTGGAAAGCATAAAAAGCTCTCCACCCCCTAAAGTTCTCTTTTTGCTACAAATCTCCCAACTGAGCTTGTTATTAAAGTCAAACCCAAGATATTTATACTCTGTTACTTCCTCTAAAATGTTTCCATCGAAATAGAAATCATATCGAGTTCTTTTCTTTCTATTGGAGAAGATCATAATCTTGGTCTTATTGGTGTTGACTTGCATCCCCACTTCTTTGCAAAAGTGCTCAAGCGCACATAAATGCTTTTGAAGGCCTTGAGCGGACCTAGCAATCAAGATAAGATCATCAACATAAAGGAGAAGTCTTACAACATACTCTCTTAGGCGAACACCATCTTCACTCTGCATATTTAACCATTCCTCAAGTTTGTTGATATATAGGCCAAATAAAGTAGGTGATAATGGGCATCCTTGTTTAACCCTAATATCACTCTTGAAATTTTTAAGATACTAGTTTGAGTTCTAATTTTGACTCGTACCTTTTCATAAAGTCTATCAACTTCTCTGTGATGCACTAGAATACCAAACTCCTTCATTCTATCCCATAGCTTGTTCCTAGGAACTGTGTCAAAAGCCTTCTTGAAGTCAACAAAATAGTAAGCTTCCTCTTTATCATTCCAAATTTTTTCAATAATGTGCCTCAAAGTGATACCATGATCTATTGTTGAATACTTAGGTTTGAACCCTACTTTCCCTTTTGCTCTCTTACCTTTTTCTTCTGCCCACTTGTTGATTCTGCATTCCACCATGCTACCAAACAACTTTGCAAACAATGGGTTGATCATGATGGTTCTATAATTAGAAGGATTGTTAACATCTCCACTCTTAAAAAGAGGTATCACAAGACTAGTAGTCCAATCTCTAGGAAAACCTGTTGAATGATGTTGTTGAATATGTCGACAATGTGAGGAGCGAGAAATTCTTTCCCCCATTTTAAATATTCTACTTGAAACTCATCCAAGTCTTTGGCTTTTCCAACCCCCAATTTCATAATACCCTCTTCAACTTCTTGCACAATAAAAAGCTTTGTTGTCGTGTTGACCAAAGGGGGCCTTCAACTTCTGGATCCTACTCATAAAGTTGTTTTGCAAACTCAAACCACTGATTGGCTGTGATATTGTTGTCATCTGTATGTTTTTTTTTGATTGAAGCTCCTTCCAAAATGCTTTTGGGTTATGTTTCCCTAAGTGTATAAGCTCTTCCCTCCTTATGGTCATGAACTCATCCTTTTTTTTTTTCTTTATGATCTGTTTGTACAACTTTGTGTTCAACTTCTCTTTGCCTGTTTCTTTAATAGCTCTCCTTGCCGCTTTACAATCCTCATCAAACCATCTATTTATCGGAAAACAATTTGTTTGCTTCTTATTTTTTTTTGTTCTTTTACAACTTGTAAGGGCCTTCTTAATTATGTTTGTTAACTCATAACTTTTAAGGCCTTGTGATCTTGCTTTCCCTCTTTGCATTAAGCGACTCAACGCCACTTTGAAGATATCACAATTTTCTTGTGTTACAAGAATCCTTCTTTTTGTCGGAAGATGTTGAGATTGTTCTTTCCTTGTGAGCTGATTCTTGCTCGACCAATCTACCACTATGGAAATTAGATTATGATCCGACTTTAGGTCCCTGATAGAATCATCAATCTCCACTTCTTTTATCTTGTCGATTAAACTTTGCGAGCAAATAGCATAATCAACAACACTTGCCCCATTGTAAGTTTTATAAGTAAAATTTCTAGATTCATGCCATCTTTCCATACCATTGCAAATAATCAAATCAAACATGCCACAAAGAGTTAATAATTCTTCATCCAAAATGATTAATGTCCATGTTATCTTCTGAACATCTTTCCCACTGCTGATTATCTTCTTCCATGAGCCATAGTGGATTATGGTTCTCCTTACTATTCCAAGTGTTAGCTTACTCATTTGCAGTCCTTGCATTGAAATCACCTAAAAGAAGAACTTCCCCTTCTTGTGAAAACTCTAAAATATCTTTCTTTAGGGCTGCATAAGGATCTTTCCCATCTAGCCCACCTTTTTTGTATGTTTTTGAGACCTGAGGTGCAAAGTAACAAGCTGCTATTTTAATGTTACTCTCATTTTCTGATATTCTAAACCAAATGAACCGCTTGTTTGTGTCGTCTCTTCCCATGTAAAATCTTTCTACCCTCCACTTCTTTAACTAAATCCTATGTTGTACGGAAACGAAACGGGTATGAAACGCTTAGTGCGGGCAATTTTCAAAAAACCTTGGATACGAAGCAGTTACGGAGAAGCGTTTGTACTAGATATATTATTAAAATATATATATGTATATGTGCATAGTACTCATTTTAAAATTGTACTCCATACACCATAAGAGATAAGTAGAGGTGCTGATAAAACACTCAAAATATTTTGTATTCATTGAAATAATACATTATTATCATGTATACTTATCTCCTCACCAAGGGAGGCTAGGATGTTTGAAGGAGTTTCCGAAACGAAATGGGGGCCCTAGGCGTTTCTGGTAACAACGAGACTAAAACCATTATACCTCCAAAACCTTTCCCATTGCTAGCTACCTCATTGCAGGACTACTACAAACTTCCTATAACCTTCAAAAGGAGTCTTGCAACATCATGTTCATGAGTTTCGTGAGACAAATTACGTCTCTCCCTTCATTTACTGTATTAAGCCCTAACCCGTGTCTCCTTCTCCAGGATAACCTCTACAATTCCAACATGCAAGTTTTAACAATACTTGGGAGGGCCCCGATTCCTATTTAGTTTGGTGTTTAGAGCTCAAGCATTGTTCTCACAACTTTGCATCCATGATTGGCCTAACTCATTCCTCATTGACATGAATTTCATTGTTCTCCTATTGTCATCATGTTGTGAAGAATAATGTGACATTATCTCGCTAATAACAGCTTTTTCCGTTATCTGACAACCATGCTCTTTTACCTTTGTCTCTTGCTTTGCTCTTACTTTAGTTAATTCTTTCCTTCTATCTTCCAATTGTATTGAAGTTAAATCATCATCTAAAAAGAAATTTGACCCCCTCAAGAGTCCCTTCTTACTCAAAAGTTGGTAACTTGTCTTCTAATATCCTCATGACAACTTTGATAGGTCTAGCCCTTTCTTCATTTACCTTTCCGATTCTCCTTGCTTTCATGATTGACCCTTGCTATTGTAGTTTGTCTCTTAAAAAATCACTTGCTAAAACGAATGTGTTTTCATTTTTGCCATACTCTTTTACCCCTTTGATAATTAGATTTTTTATCCTCTCTAATGCCTTTCTGCACCTACCTCGTTTTCTTGCATTAGCTGCCCAAATTTGCACCTACCTCGTTTTCCTTATTCGATGTTCCCTTAACAACATGAGATCATGACTTGGTTTCGTTTAAGTTTATATCTTTAGCACATTCCTCAACCACATCCCTGAGAGTTTGTTCCCTGATCCTTTTGAGTTCTTATTTCTGTTGTTTTTAAGTTTGTTACACATATACCTAGTTTTGTCGATGCTAACATGTCTTGCCAAGCTGTTTTCACCCTTTCATTATCATTTTTCATTTTTGCCGTTCATGCTTTCCTATGTGTAAGGCCTCTTGAAGCATTGCCACTTGCTCCTTTAAACCTTTGTTGTCTTCTACAAGAGTTTGGTTTGCTATTACAATCTCCTGATCTTGCAATTTTTCTCTTGCTCTGGGCTTCCGTGCATTCCATTCTCGCTTTTCACATTCATCAACGGATGACCAAGTAAGAGGAGTGGAAATAGGGCTGTAGACTTCTTCCACCCCTCTTTCCTTATAGTCATGTGCCTCTTGTTTGTGTGCTCCATTTTTGGTTTGAGTTTTTGACCTTTGTTTGAGTGGAGTAGTTTTCATCTTTTGATCTTGGTGTCTTTTTTGAAGTCCCCATTTAATGTGTGAAAGCTTGCGTTTTATTATACCTTGATATTGCTTTGCATTGACCCACACCCATTTCCCACTTTTATCTCCTCAACCAACACAAATGTTCTTTCCATTGCCAACATTTGACCACACAAAAGAGACCAAATGGAACCGAGTCGAGTCACATACCAGAGCCAAGAGCTTGCCGAGATGCAAGCAGATCCGAGCCACAAAGATCCTCGTAGAGCAGTGTAGTAGTTGAATGACATTGTCGGGAGTCTTTCCTAAGTCGGGGTTGGAAGTCAAGAGTCGGGAGTCGGGAGAAGGGGAAAGGAGTGAGGTGAGCTAGGGCACGGGCTGGTCAGTAACCAGTGCGGCCAATTGGTAGCGTAAATATTGCAACTCTCCCACATGTAATGTTGCTTGTTTCGAGTTTCTTTTTCCTTGCTACAAAGGTTCACATTCTTGCATGGATGAAACGCCGATAGGGTTCCATTGAGATCTTTGTTCTTTCTAATTATTAGGCTCTTGTATAGACTTTGTACCATGTACGTCTTTTTGCTGGTTTCCATTGTCGTTTTTGTTACAAATTTGCTGAAAACAGGTCCTCCGTCCTCTAAATCTGTTTTTGTCATTGTTTTGGAGCGAAATCCCTTAGTGACAACATTTCAGCGTCTAATGATCACCGCCATCCGATTCCATATTGATCGCCACAATCCTTGATGTGCATTGTATGGACCTCCGTGATTGTTACGTAAATTTGCGATTCACTTTCTTTCTTAGGTTTCTAGTTCCTCTACTTTTGAGAGGAAGTGGTCAACATATGGGTGGATCCGGTCTCTTAAGAAGAACAAACTTACCTCCAAGAGTAGTGGAGAAATTTGTTGTTGTTGACATAGTGCTCTTGCATCTCATAGATTGATTGACACCTATGTATAAGGAGAGTTCAACGTTACGGTGAGATGTAGATCCCGAGGATTCAAGATAGATTGAAGAAGATTGGGAGCAAAGAGGATTGGTTGAGATCCCCTTTGCAGTTGTAGATGATGCTAATATAGATACTTCTAGTGATGAGGAGCGGTTCACGAGTTTTCCTTCAAAGGAATTTGATTATTGAGCTGCCATTTTGGTTATGTACTTATGTGTTATCACATAATAATATATGTAGTTGTACTATTCTCATGTTGATTGATGAAGACTTGTTTTTCATTTTCTTTTGATATTGTTGATGTATCATTGTATCTCTATCTAATATGAAGTATCAATGTATCTCGATTTCTAATTTCGATGTTAATGTTAATGACTCCATATGAAACATTGAAATTTGAATATTAATTTAGCATTTTGGCTTATGTGATGAATAATTGGATTTAATGGTTTCAATCTTTAGGTTTTCAGTTACAAGTCTTATTTTATTGATTCATGTTATATTTGTAATATACTCGTTGCATGGATGCGCCAAACCCCCTGAATCCCTCGGAAACGATCGGATACGGATACGTTATGGATACGATGATGGATCGACGTTCCGTACGTGCGAGTATCGTTGCAGATATGTCTGAGGCGTATCCGTGGCGTGTCATTTTTTAAAGTTTTACCTTTCTTTTTAAGTATTAGGAATGTATCCAGCAGTATATACGTTTTTTTAAAGTTCTATTTCATTTTTTTTTTTAAATCCAGCAGTATATTCATCATTTCATGTTAACATGATATTCGTATATCATATGTATGGCAGCCACATGATCAATAAAAATGCAAAGTCTTAAGTATATTGAATGTTTTGAACATTGATTCAAGTTTTGTATTATTATTTCAGTTTTTATGGACTAAAAAATGAGTCGATGTACATAATTTTTTTAAAATATATATATATGTACTGACGTATCCAAGACGTGTATCGTATCCAAGGGTTTTTAAAATTGATGTATCCGCGTATCGTATCCGTATTCAAACCGATACTCGTATCCGTATCCCGCAACGTAGGTAATATATATAAATTTTATATATTTTTATTAGTTGTCCCCTTGCCATCCCCCGTTGTCCCCAATATTTGATTTTTGTTGTCATTATAACCTCGTCCTATCGTCTTGCTGTCCTGGAGTCTTAGGTAACTATGCTCCGGCAGATTTCCATTCAAGAGTGCCTTTTACATCCATTTGATATATGTTCCATCCACTCTACACAACAATCGACAAAAATGTTCCAAATGTGATCCTTTTAGCGGTGGGTGAAAATGTCGATTCATAATTAGTGCTTAACACTCACACAAATCCTCTTGCCATGACTCTAGCTTTTTGCTTGTCAATTGACGTGTTTGATTGTGCATTGTTGTTTGTACCCACTTGTGCTGGATTGACTTCTTTCCTAGTGGCAATTCAATCAACTCCCAAGTTTGCTTTCTCATGAAGGCATCATATTCAACCTTGATAGCATCCCTCTCAACTTATTTTGCATTATTCACTTCATCAAAAGAATTTCGATCACAATATGAAGCCATTGTACTCATTTGTGCAAGATCACCACATTCTTGGAGGCACTTCTCATTCTTTTCGATCTTTGTATAAGAAAGTTAATGTCCATGGTTGTATAGTATCACCTAGGCATTTGCAGATTTATTCGTGGTTGTTCAGGCGAGAATGTATTTGCTGCTTATTTTCTGTGTGGCAGGAGTTTGAGGAATTGAAGTTTGTGTGTTTTGCTGTGGTCTTGTTTTCAATTGAGCATTAATATGTAATTAGGAATTCTACAATGTTATAATTAAAACTGCATTTTTTTCAAAATTGTCTCCACTAACAACAATATATTTGTTAACAGAATATATATCTTATATGCTTGAGACTCCAAATAATAGCTCATAAATATATATTTCTCAATTTGTTTTCAACAAAGTAGCCAATATGTTTTGGATACGAGTGCGGGTACAGCAGTATCCGATACATGGATACAACAAATTTTTTTGGCCCCGGATACGGCATTGGATACGGCAGTACAAAAATATATAAAAATTAAATTAGAACCTAATAATAAAATTAAACCACTTTAGATTAAATAAATTAGATCCTAAGATATTATATTATATTATTTAAAAAAGGACCTAATGTATATATCATAAAAGCTTACCTTAATATTAAAGTAAAACCCACTTTAATATAACACCGACTACATATAATACCTAATCCCTTTAATATTAACATAAAATTAATATTAATACCTACTTTAATGTATGAAGTAACATATTTGCTTCATTGTTAGGCGCGCATTCTCCGACTGTGGATTGAACACATGGAAATTGTGTTCTTCACCTTTTGTCTCTATCATTTCCGCATATTTGCCTCCTTCTTCGAGGCTTCATAATAGCAGAGACACCTCTATCTTTAAATAAATCCTTTTCTGCAACAAACACAAGAATCCTCAAATACACAAGACTGGAGAGGCTCATAGAAGTGGGAGAAACAAGGTTTGAGGAGTGATCTTTATTGGCCCCCTTTGCGGGATCGGTGTCCAAACAACATCACACATCTTTCTCAATCCTTCCATTTCAGGGCTCCCTTCGCGCCCAATCATTTCCTCTCCCCCAAAAGAGGCGTGACCCGCGATACCCCCCACCAGTGCAAGCGCTCCCATTTTTTTTTGAGTGACGTGCAAAGCAAATACCACCCGTATCCCGCCCGCACCCAAGCATGTTTCCTGCCGTATCCGTACTAGATACGTTTGGTACCGGTTTTAGGGCCTCTACCTGCCCGTACATCGGTATCCTAAGTTTTCAATCTAATTTTTAGTTTCATCAGAGTGTGAACATAATGTTTTCAACCCTAAACTAAATCTTCTTGTCTGCACCTTCCATTTTGACCAGAAGCTTCTTTAGGAATCATGCTTCTTATTTCTTTTATGGGACTTATGATGTCCTAAATTTTTCCATTTCTCCATATTTACTCCGTTCTTCCTCCCTGTGACACCATTTCGTTGTGGTGTAGGAGGCCATAGTCTTTTTGCAAATTCCTTCTTACTAGCAAATTTTGGAATTCATCGAAATATACTCCCCCTCCTTTACCTCATTATGAGGGTTTTGATTAGGGTTCCACTCGAATTTTCTGCTCAAGATTTAAATTTCAAACATTGAAATTCTTATGGAATAATTATAATGAAGCTAACTAAACATTTTTCTCCACCTAAAAATGTTAGTTTCATTGGACTACATCGATCACTATGAATGAGATCAAGTACCCGATTGGCTCATGTGACACTTTTATACATTAAAAATGGCTACTAACATTTTTGTTGTCGAGATGCATAGCTGCCATGATTATCAATGGGATTGGAGTGGGATCGGCTGGAGCTAGATCACATTTAAATGACCTATAGCCTTAGTTCCTTAAGCACATTATCATTCCTCTTAGTTCACATCTACTCATCGCCCATACACTTTCCCTAGGACTCATTGTACTTAGTGAGTGCCTCCAATCCATCCATTCAACCCTTAGGTCCCTTTGCAATGAATTTAGCACATACCCAGTAGATATTTGGCATGGGCCAAATCTGTTCCACAACCTAGATAGCCCATAAGGACCTATCCTAGCCTTCTTTGGACTCTT